>OU896723.1:12316337-12678810 GCA_918026855.4 Phaedon cochleariae
TTATTATCAGCTCTTCCGTTATATCTATACCATGATACTAAACTTCGTTTCTGTGATGGAATGATTTGTTCAAGACTGCAAAACTTCTAGTTGAACATGAGGGCGAAGTAATATGTTCCATAATTGCCTATCCGATATATTTCTGATGCATATCTGTCCCTATTACATAAGATGTACTTGAGGTGTCTTGAATCCAATTACAAAATATTATCTTGGGATACAGTCAAACTTGGAATGGCCATCATCTGAATATCTTCTCAATACAATTCACACAGAATGATTTCATTATGACCAAATTTTTGATGGGATTTGATGCCTAACTCGAAACCGACTTTATATATTGAAACTCGCTTTCAGTTGGAGCTGTTGAAAATACTGTCACAGAATTTTCAAATGATGCAATATTATTGTCTCTACATGATAAATCGTTTGTTTTCGGTCTATCAGGAATGGGTTTTATGGAAGCTCTACGTTCAATGGGAGCAATACCATCCCATTTGGGGTATAATTGTATGTTCTCTAAGTGATTTGTGGTACCTTTAATGAGATAACGTATAATTTTCAGCCTAATGGAACCATCAACTTCAGATTTCAGCACAATGGAGAAAAAGTGGAGCAAGGTTATTGAAATGAGATTCATATAAATATTTGAAGTACTTATCACAAATTCGGCATGAGTTCATATTGGAATATAGCCTTTCAGTTTCTTTCTGAAATGAAAGGAGTCTTTCGAAATGAACTCAGTGATCTGATGCAGTGAAATGTGATACTCATTCAAACAATCAACTGTGACAATGTTATAAAATGTGCAAAAGTTATAATTCGAGAAATTTCCATATTCTAAATATATTCTATATTTGTGCAGTGGACTCCGTTTTCAAAAACGAAGATCAGACATGGGGAGTGCATAGAAAGCAGATGATGCATGATTTGTTCGTTCGCCATATTGGATACGCATTCTGGTCGGGAGATATTGAAGTTGTGAGTCTTGTGGTCGCACATGAATATCAAGCGAAGGACATTACATTAGATTATAGGACTCCACAATATTCAGTAATTTTCCTGTTGGGGGTAGTTGCGCTTCACTATATTTGAAACACACTACCAACCAATAATTTTTGATCTCCACAATGAACAAATCCCACATCGGACGCATCTGACAACTAGAAGTGGATGTATGAAATGAGAACGGGGATTAACTGATGTAGGTATGTCAAGACATATTTCATTTCAATATCACCATGTCGACACTTTTCGGATAGAAATAAATGAATTGAAAGTAAAAAAAAATTCAATAAAAAGCTCTTATTTTAACGCTCTGGAAAGAAGAAAATAGATTTTTTCTCAATAATTTTAACTAACAAATTATAACCTCATTATACACAATATATATGATCATGAAAGTTTGACGCGCGATTCACTTGTGTGTAGTTGTGAAATCTGCTGAGATAAACTTCTCGAAATTACAATTTAATTGAATATTGATCATCGCGACAAGCTTTTATGATCATATAAATTGTGTATAATGAGGTTATGAGTTGATAGTTGAAATTATTAGGAAAGAATTGATTTTCTTCTTTTTTGAGCGTTAAAATGAAAGCTTTTTATGAAAAAGTTTTTTTTTTTTTACTTTTAATTTATTTTTCAATTTTCAGTTATCGCTAGCTGGATTTTTCGATTTACTCTCAACGAGCCTTTTCATTTGATACCCATATTGTAGAAGTACATTGAAAATGACCATTTCGCCATCTCGGATGGTCCGCCATATTCGATTAAGAATGACGTCACATAATTTCTCGAATTACTCTCAACGAGCCTTCTCATTTGATACCCATATTGTAAAAAATAGCTATATTCCGCCATCTTGGATAGTCCGCCATATTGGATTCACAATAACGTGACACACCTTATCGTGCATTGTCATCCAAACTGAACGTGTATACAAAATTTCAGCTCCAAAAGCAAAAAAATAAAAAATATTGCTCGAATTCTTGTGGTGGCGGCAACTACTACCTACTCATCATTTTTTTTAATCCTTAACCCTATATCCTCTCTCTTCTTCTTTGCTTCTTTACATCCACTAACGAAGGCCCTACTACCTCAACATGGCGGTAGCTACACCCTTAGATCATTAAATCCCGTAGATCCTCAAATCCCCTTGATCATTAAGGCACTTTCGACAACACTCCCCTCCCACAGAAGTGTCGCCACCACTCACCAAAACCTAATGCTTACAACCCACATAATGCTTACATTAAACATGATGCTTAAATCAACATCAAACAAAATAAAGAAATACAAACTTCAAAATAACACATGGTCATAGACCCAAATCACTAATAAACTTACAAACTAAGATGCCTTCACACACTAACACATTCATTCACAACAGTTACATGGTAAACGTTTTTTCTTCAACCTGGGTTATCTGATGAGATACCTGAGGAAGGTCTTCAGGTATGCAGAAAGAACACGGGACTTTTGGTTTTCGTTTGCGTGGACGCCTCCTCATGGATAACGAATTGGATGGGTGACTTATTTGATTTGTCAAGGGCTGTCTTTCACTTGAATCACTGCCTAGTAGTGATTCATCATCAGTATCATTACAACTGGAATCTGCTAAGACCAAAGATTGCCTAGACCTGAGTGGTAATTCAAATGGTTCTACCTCTTGATAAAAGGATAAAGGATAAAAGGTTCTTCAAAAGCCCCTCCATTCACCTCGAATCTTGAAGTAACAGGATTCAATCCGGAGCTATCTGGCTGCCAATTCTCATTGTCCTCAATGAGAAGTTGTTCTTGCATATCTCCAGTCGCTCTTGACATGGACTGCACAGGACATAATGGTGAAGAAGTATTTTCGGGAACAATAATGTCCAACGATGAGGATGGAGGCCGGGAAGAGTGGATCACTTCCAAGTCTGAACCGTCGCTCTCCAACTCATTTTCTGTCGAAGTTTGAAAGAGATTTAGATTTCCAACTGGAGCCGGGCGGAGATCATCAATATGTTACATCTCCTTTGCAACTAATAATTTGATGAGGACCAGACCATCCAGGAGCAAATGCATGTCTTTGTTGTCGATTATCTCGAATATTTACAAGGTCTCCAACTTGGAATCGAATTGGAATGGGTCGATCAAGTGAAGCATACTTATTTTGATACTTAACTTGGTGTTCATGAACTCGGGAGTTTCTGATGTCTCTTTCCTCTTGAGATTTACTCGGCTGAAGAGATTCAGGTAAATTCCAGTCACCTGGTACAGGAAGGTCATATCCAAAGAGAACCATACTTGGAGTCATATTAGTAGCTGCATTTTTCCTTGTTCTTATAGTAAATAATGCTTTAGATATTTCTTTCTGCCAATTACTTCTAGGTTGATCGATTACTAAGGTTTTAATTACTTTATCAATTCCTGGTTCCTGCGTTCTACTGGACTAGCTCTAGCATGATATATGGGAGTGAAGGATAAACGAATTCCGTATATTTTAGCCATTTCTAGGTAAGATCCACTGATAAATTGTGGGCCATTGTCTGACATAATTATTTCTGGCATTCCATATCTACTGAAAATTTCATTTTCTGAAAATCTGATGATATGATTGTTAGTTACGTTACGATAAGATCGAGCTTCGATCCAACGTGAAAAAACATCTTCTACTACCAAAATATATCGGTGTCCATTAGTGGATGGTGGATATGGTCCCAAAATATATATACTAAGCATCTGCCAAGGTTTTGTCGGAATATGCGGACGAAGTGGAGCATGCTTCTGCACTCTAGTTTTCACTGCAGCACATATTTTACAATTTTTTGAATAAGTTTCTACGGATTTCTGTGAAAATTTCCAATAATATTTCTGTTGGATGGTTCTAACAGTCTCATCACGCCCAGGATGTTGAGCTTGGTCATGATGATATTGTATAACATCAACAATTTTATTTGTGGAAACTACCAACCTATCTTGATTAGAAGTTGTTTTTCATAATAATTCATCTTGAACAATAAAGTCATGTTGAAATTTTTCTTCTGTTCTGGAATTAAGACCTCGTCGACAAATATCATACCATTTATTTATTTGATCTATAATTTCAGCAGATATTTTCTGTTCTTCAATAATACCTGAATATATATCAAAACTAATTCTTATTTGAATAACGGATACTACGGTAGTTAAATTAGAGTAATCTACTTCTGTTGGAATGCATAGCCGTGTAGCATTTAAATTTTTCACACTTTATTTTTATGGATTTCAAAATATTTGGAATATAGCTTTTCTCAATATTAGTATAGCTTTCAAGTTTTTCACACTTTATATTAGGCTTAAAATGGAATCAAAATATTTTTTGAAATTATTGTATTGTAAATATCAAAGTTCATCAAGGAAACGTCTGAAAATTTCACAACTTTATTCAGTTCAACCTACCTGGTACATCTAAAAGGTTTGAGAGTAGTATATACGAAACATAGTGATGACAAAATGATTCTTGGTCAATCTCGAGGTTGAATTAGCCAATTTGGTGATGAGAGGATGAATACTTTTCCTAGAATACAGGATTTGTATTATTTACATTATCAAGCAGAGTTGGCAAACTACTCACCAGAACATAACAGGAGTCCAATCTACGATGATGGTTCGCAGAATACCGTTTGGAAATTGGTATAAGGTCTTGTCTCATGTGGGAAATACCTCTTCAGTTCGGTTGGGCCTTTTTCACAAGTTTATTTCCATTGTTTTGCTTTTCATTCCATTTTCAAAAGCAGAGTCCACCTATCCATCACTTGTAGATTGTCATCACTGTCACCTCTGTCACTCCATCTAAAACTCCTCCCATTTCTCGCACCAAGAATACCAAAATCGAGGTTGCCAGGTTTATTCTTGGAATTCCTAAGAAGTTGTTGAATTTGGTAAGAGTAGTGTAGAATCGTGCAAGTGTAGATCATAAATGGTATCACAGGATTGGTCAGTTCAAAGGGAAATTTGCGAAAGTCACTATTTTTTGCTCCTTTTCTATTCTGGTCTTCCAAGACAATAAAACAATGGCGAGAGATCCGTTTCCGGAAAGATGAAAGGTACTTTAGTACGTTATCACGGGCACTTTGGTTCTGGTGTTCGAAGAGATCAGATGTGCTAAGGTGCAACTTCTGCAGTGAGGTAACAGGTTCAGCCTGGATTTTGTATTCCCGCCTTCCAAGGGACAGTGGAAACCTCATAGCTGCTACCACCAGGATCTTTCCAGAAACTCGCCGTTTGATTTGGTTCCCGGCAAGCCAGAAGTCTCTGTCCAGGATCGACCACGTGGACCTGGGCAATTTTTTTGATCTCCGGTTGTACCCTTCGAAGAAGGTGAGTCCTATGGAAGTTTATTCCCACTTTTCTCCACCAGAAATCGATTCCAGGCGTGACCGGTATTTTTTTTCTTTCAAATAGGGTTTTTTGGGAGGGCATTCAAGCCCACATTTTTTTGATCCCGGCATACGATGCTGTACAGTTCAGCCATGTGGTTACTGTACCATGCGGTCCTCCACGAGGTGTCATCATCAGATGTTTCATCGTCAGTAACGTCGTCGACTTCAGCTGCTAGCGTTGGTTACATCCATCAGTCTCTGCAACTCATTGGTTGTCCCGTCCCAGCTCGCATCATCTGGTTCCTGCTAGCTCTACATCTTTCAGCTTCAGCTGCCCTTCTGTCTGCTCCAGCCGCCAGCTTCAGCTGCTAAATTGTCAGCTTCGTCTGTCCGCAGCGTGATGGAAAATATTCTTTAAAAGGGTGGTAATTATTGATCATTCAGGTATAATATATAATAATTTTGTTTTGACCAAATTTCTGTCCCTATGATTTTTATAGGTATATAAATTGATTTTTGATTTATTTTTTTGACCAAGTAGATTGGTGAGATACTAATAAGCAACTTCAAATGCTTATGTAAGCGAAACATAGTACTATGCGGTAGCCCCTGCGAATAGCTGATTTTTTTTACTACTTGTTTGATTATTTATACCAGACATCACCTAGAGACTTGGTAACATCAGAATATGCATTTTTTTAATTACATGATTTCCTATATTGATCATATTCCCATCCATCAAATGATCATCGATTGATCACAATTTTTGTCAGTAAAATATTATATAAATGAGTTTTAAATTGATAATATCTACATCTATCACATGATCAACGATTGATCACATTTTTTGTCTGTAAAACATTATATAATACATATTCATATTGATATTTACATCTATCATAATTATGTGCATCGATTGTTCTCAATAATTTTTGTCAATAGGATATACCTAACTTTCAGAAACATTTTCACCCATCACGTTGTTGTATATATGTATATAATATATGTGTCACGTTTATTATGACTTTTATTTATGGTATGATGAACATTCACTAATTTTATAATTCTCAAATATCACTAATATGCAGTCAAATATTCTTTATAAAACTTTTTCTATTTGGTTCCTTAACTTTCCAGATAGCTACTTGTGATCCATGGGTCAATAGTTGTGATAATTCAAAAGTTGAGTGGCGCCTAATTTTTTTTGATTATTGAGTTATGCAATCTTTTCTATTTAACGAACCCATAGTGCTTCTCTGACCAACAGCTGCCGTTCGCAAGTAATCATTCTTTTTGTTTTGCTTCAAAATATCTTAATTTTGAATATAGTAAGGTTACAGCCGTTCCTCCAAATCATTGTTCAAATCATGAGGTTCTTCAGCATTACGAGATAACATATCAGGTAATTCATTTGTTTTGCCAGGAATGTGCTCTATAGTGAGAATAAATTCTTGAAGTAATAGAGACCTACGAGTGAGTTTCGTTTTGGCATCTCGATTGTTGTGTAACCAGACCAAGGCTCTATTGTCAGTTCTCAAAATAAAAGCTTCATCCTGTAAATAATGTCTATAACGCTTAACACCCCATATTATACTCAAACATTCCTTCTCATTAATATGATAGTGGGCTTTCGTTTTTGAAACAGTGGCACTAGCATAGGAAATAATAAATTTAACTAAATCAGGACCTTCTTGATAAAGAACACATCCCATTCCTTTGTCACTGGCATCAGTTTGCAGAATAAATTGTTTATTGAAATCAGGTCGATGTAAAATCAGAGGTTTACCTACAATAGATTCAATCTTATGAAATGCTTCAGCCTGTTCATTATCTCATTTATATCGTTTATTTTTATGTAACAGTCTTGTTATTGGAATAGTCAATTCAGCTATATTAGGAACATATTCCCGTAACCAGTTACATGTCCCCAAAAATGACTGCAATTATTGTTTTTCAGTAGTTGGTACAGCATATTCCAAAATTGCCTTTACATGTTTAATTTAGGAAGAATTAGTGTCTTCATAAATATGGTGTCCCTAATAGTCAAGATCATCAGAAGCAATTTTGCATTCAGAAGGAGAAAGATTTTAATTATATAAGCGCAAACGTTCCAAAACTAGACGTAAATGCTGAAGATGAGTATTAAAATCTGAACAATATACAAAAATGTCATCAAGATAAACCTGAACAAAACTATGCAAATAACCAGCAAGCACTTCATGAGTCATCAATTTCTGAAATGTCGACGGCGCACTCTTTAAACCAAAGGGCATCACATTGAATTGATACGAAGCACCATCTGGTGTACAAAATGCTGTGTACTTCTTTGAATCCTCTGAAAGTGGAACTTGCCAATATCCACTTTTTGAATCAAATACAGAAAATACTTTAGCTGAACCTAAATCTTCAATAGTGTCAGAAATTTTTGGCAAAATAGATGGTTCATCCAGGGTTATAGCATTTGAAGCACGAAAATCAATGCAAAATCTCGGTTTAGCTCCCTGCCGATCAACCAACACTATTGGAGAAGAATATTCAGAGTCACTGGGTTCAATGACCCCAGATTGTAATATATCATGAAGTTGTGTATATAAAATATCTTTTTTTTTTGGATAAATAGGATAAGGTCTCTGTTGAATAATTTTTTCTTCCTTAAGACGAATATGATGACTTACAGAATCTGTAGTAGGTTGATATTGATGATTAGAAAATAAATCTGAAAAATCTTGAAAAAGTGCCTGAAGTTCAGACTCATATTTTTCTAGGAATTTAAGATCTGATGGTAAAGGTAGATTACAATTACTAACGGAACTATACCGAAAAAGAGTTTTCCGCTGCTTATATTCTATGTAAGCACATTTACGAGGATATTCAAGAATAACATTATGTTCCCCCAAAAAAAATATTATATTAAACTACGAATAATATTCACTGCAGTACCAGAATCTGAAAGCATTTACATATTGATTATTAATAGACAATCTTGAACGGGGTAAATGAGCAACACGAGAAGTAACATTAACAGAATGGAATTGAGTATCAAAATTTTCTGTGAAATCTGACAAAAAACTAACATCTTAATAGAATTCCAGTGGCAAAGAAATAGAATGATTTTCTATGTTTAATTGTGGACTTGAGAATTCATTTAAGAATTTCTCTGCTGGTTGGTCCTGAAACCAGCAGCCCTTTGTAAGTTTTTCGACCTATATGGATTTTGAGGACAATCTCTATGAAAATGCATCTCATGACAATATCTACAGGATGAAGTATCATTAACATTTGCTGAATTTATTGAAGTTTCATTGGTATGATTACCTGTAGAATTCTGGCACGAATTTTTATTCTGTCCCGTTTGGGGGGAAATATAAAATGACTGCTTATTCTTCAAGTCTTGTAGATCTCTCTCCACATTAGTTGCTACTTTAACCAGTTCTTCAGTATTTAAGAATTCATTTGGAGACCACAAATTGGCTCGAAGTTCTGGTCTTAACTGGTTCAATATTGTTGCAGCTCTCATATCCTCTGATGTTGATGGAACTAGTCTCTGAAAAAGGTTACATTTTCGAATAATAAATACTTCCACTGACTCTAGTTCTCCTTGAAGTTCTCCATATAATTTAGAAGTTGCTTGAGCTAAAACTTGACTGGAATTATATATGTTCAAAAGCCTATCTATGAAACTTTTGTAACTCAAATCTAAAGGTTCTGCCCATTTCTCAGCATCTACCCTTAGGCTCCCAAGTACAAAGGAAACCTTATAATGATCTTCCTGAACATTATTTTGTTCGAAATAATGATTCACTTGTTTTATAAACTTTTATGGATCCTCATAATCATATCCATGGAACTCATATGGTAATAATGCCACTCTACTCTGACTTCGACGATGGCAATTTTCAGTAACTGTGTTCATTGCTTGAAGAAATGTTTCAGGAATTGCTTTAATTGTCCCTTCTAACAAAATATTCTGTCTATTATCATCTGAACTAGATGATAACATGGATACAGCTGAAATATTTTTGAAGGACTTCACCACATCATCCTGCCTGTTTTTAGTAGTGTAAGGTGTACTACATTTATTAGTTACAAGGGTCTTAAATGGATTGGTTTCTGACATACTTGTGAGTGAAATGGGTTGTGGGTCAGAGCATCCCTTCAGATGTCTTTCACTAGTGTCCATATTGAATGAAACTTGTCTTGGCAATTTAACAACTGAACTTCCCAAATGTCTTCGTACTGGTCCTTGTTCTGGTGTAAACAAATGCCAATTTTGATTCTCCATCATATCCTTTGGAATTATTCATCACTAGACGGGCCCCACGTATCGGGTGCCATGATCATGAATTATCTAGATGGTTTGGGCGCCAACTAGCTCAGTCGACCAGCTAGTAATTAATATAACAGATTTTATAATAGTTTAATTAAAAACTTGTTAATTTTCAATATAAAAAATATTGCTCGAGTTCTTGTGGTGGCGGCAACTACTACCTACTCATCATTTTTTTTTAATCCTCAACCCTATATCCTCTCTCTCCTTCTTCTTCGTTTTTTTACATCCACTTAAGAAGGCCCTACTACCTCAACATGTCGGTAGCTACACCCTTAGATCATTAAATCCCCTAGATCCTCAAATCCCCTTGATCATTAAGGCACTTTCGACAACACACCTTGCACCTTTGATAGGTTAGATACATCGAGTATAGCCGAACACATATTCAATCAAGCAAGTTAATTATATCGAATTAGATGTTTATAAGAGCCTCAAAATATTGGGGATCAGTTATAGAGTCACGAAAAAGAATATTGTACCTATTCCCTATAGCCCTCCGTATGATTTAGTGATATGGATTGAGGTATCATGTGAACTCCGCACTTTGTATATTTTACGATAGAAAAAGTGGAAATACCGAGTATTGTATGAGCAGCACATAGTTATCGAAACACATGTTTTGGTAAGTAATGAAACAGTGAAGTGGATTCTCCAGCCAAAGGTTTCAGTCTTCGATATCAAGAGTATTCACAGCTTTTTCAATCTCTAATGAAGATATAGTTATTGAACGTTTCGTGTTTTTTAACCCTTTCATCATTACATTCCACTCAGAAAATACTTTGGACTTCTACATTGAATTGGGAATATATTTTCGAAAAATCTTCTCGTTTCGATAATACTGAAAAACTAGAGATGATTCCAAAAATTTCTGATGGCTGTTGGATTCATCTTCTACATACGCAAATTTCGTCTATCACAAAAATCTCATGCCTTGCAGCCCAATCCTAGTCACACTGTATTGACATTTCATTTATACGGATCTATACGTGTTTGTCAGGAGCACGTAAACATACAACACGGCTCCCTCTACTGGTTGAAGAAAAAAACAATGACTACGTTCCCGGATGACCTACTCATCGAGGTGTACTTGCAGAGTTCGATTCTCCTTCAAGAAATACAAAAGGGTCATAACCTTACAGTGTCACGTCACGCACGAAGACAGGAGACATGCTCAGTAGAGGAAGCTGTGTTGTATGTTCACGTGCTCCTGTATTTGTCTAATGTGCATGTACTGAAAAATTTTTGTCGAACAGTCCAAGAGATGGCGACGAATCTTGAGAAGGTCCTTCAGGAAAGTTGAAATTGTGAATTAATATACAATATATATAAAAAATTAATATACGTTTGGCAATCTGAAATTTCAATCACGTACCTATTCATTGCGTTATTTCTATAATACCTGCAAATCACTGGACAAATTCTGCAGTTCCAAATGATTTCCAGACGTGAATGAAGTTTCCGAATGTGTACGATAAAAAAGTCTAACGCTCAGCCATAAAGCCAGAGAGCTGGTGACGAATTTGGTGCAGGTCTTCTTGGCAAGTTAAAATCGTGAATAAATTCAATTTCGTGAATCAAGTCCTGCTAGTATTCTGCGTACGTCTGCAAAAAAAACAACAGAAAAATAATATTTTGCTAATTGATTCTTTCATTCTTCAAATCATTATCAATAGAACTCGAAAATAAAATGTCAGACGTTTTCTTTCGCTATAGGGTATTACCAGACCTTTAGAAGAAAATTCTATCAAAATTCTCAAAAAATCAACTCTAGGCAATCTGAAATTTCAATTACGTATTCATTGAATAATTTGAATAATACCTGCGAATCACGAAATGAATTTTGCGGTTGCAAACAATTTCCAGACGTGATCAGTGTTTTCGAATGGGTACGACAAAAAAATCTCATGCGCAGTCATATTATGTGTGATGCTAATGAGACATAAGACAGCTGATGGCATTTGCAACTGAGAATTCCAAAGGAATTTTATTCCTTTTTCAAAAAAATCGAGAGTTGATCGAAAATAGAGAAACAAACAATTATCAAGCTTGTTGCATTCATTTTGGAGTAAACAATTTACCAAATAGTATTTTTGCCTTGCCTATTCCATTATTAACACAATTTGAATATTCTCTATCCATCGTGATTCATCCGTATATAGCCGTTAAGTCATCAGTTTCCATACGAATCATCGCAGCACTGATCTGAATCGATTCAAACTTTAAACCAAGGTAGTAGATGATATTACTCCTTGGGAGAGAGTAGGAGACTTTTTGGTTTGGTCAATGAAAGCACAACTAACTGTCAGGAGCCGTATATAACATTATATCAGCGTTAGAAACGAAAGTAAGCTTCTTTGAACAAACAAATCACAAATGGAATAGCAACCAATTGGAGAAGATATGGGAACATTAGATGATTTTTTCCCCTGCTACGATTGTTCTCACACAAAGTATTCTGTTGTTACCATCTTTGTCGCTTTCGATTCATAAACTGTATTCACGTGTGGTAATTATTCAAAATCGCAAAAACCGTCTGGCGATTCACAGGTATAATTGAAATTACTCAATTAATACTTGATACAAATTTCAGATCACCAAAAGTATGTTTTCGTTGTGATGAAATGTTTGTGGAGAGGTCTGGTGAGAAATTATTACCGACAAAAACGTATGGAATTATCCATTTCTCATTCGTTGATAAAACGGCGAAGCTTTGGAATTCTTTGACCTTGATAGTTTTTCTGAGAACCCATAACCTCCAATAGTTCTAAGAGAACTCCGACACCTACCTCCTCTGCTTATCCTTATTTTTTTTTTCGTTTTTTTTTCAAATATTAACGTTGCGCAGTAACGGAAAAACCGCGAACGGTTCACCAGACTTGCGTGACTGCATTCGCCAATTAACGAATTTATATTTTTCCACGATTTCAACTTTTCATGAGGACCTCCTGAAATCAATCAATAATGAATCTATCCTATTCCAGTTCACAAGTGACGTAGTTTTCATTCGATCTTCCATTCGTCAGGCAGAGCTCTCATCCCGACATGCACCAGTCTATTTGTATCAGTTTTCAGCTGGACCCAACAGATCTCCACAATTTCCAGGTAATATGTTCAACTTCAATTGAAAGCAAAAGCAAAGTTCCGGAAAAAATCACGTGAAGTGAAATTCATAATGATTTTTGGTTTGATGATCAAATATTACAGATAGGAATGATTAATCATGAATACGTAGGTTGATGACCCATTCTATCAATTCATGTACCTACACTGAAAAAAGAGAGAAGGTAGTGAAAATAATACGTTTAGTGGAATAGAAGACAGTCACTAAATTCATCTAATGATACCTCTAGCAAATTGTTGAATACTATACTATATCGAATGAAACCACTACATGATAGTATGATACATATAGTCTATTATGATAAAATTCTGTTGTGGTATCATTCAATGAATGTATTGACTGTTGCCTATTTTACTAAGCATTTGGAATTCACTACCTACTATTTCTCTGAGTGTATAGAAAACAGGAATGAGATTGTTTGAATATCAGAAGAAGCAGTTATCAACTTGTCCTATCAAAATTTCCAAAGGTTTTTGAATTATTACATTTTTTCCAGACAGTTTTGAGTTTGCACTAGTAGGATATGATCAAATCAATTTCAAACTCAAAAAATTGCTTTCTTTTTATCACATGCACTTTCAAACGCGATTATATAAGTCAATTACAATTTTCAAAAGATATCGTATTCAAAAATGACGACAACAGTTTTTAATCCGATGTTTTCAGGAAGGAATAGCCAGTGAAGTAGCTGCCTATAGTCGTGTTCTGGTTAATATTTCGTATAAGGTTATAGGCATCAATATTTAGTATCATGATTCCAGGGGCTCATTTTTCAGATCACAATAATACCTCTTGTGAGTGAAATTCCTTATAGGAACGAAAGGAAGGTTGAAGTCATCCCCACAATTCTTTGATGATGTTATTATTCAAGGGGACATGTTTCGGACTCATGGAAGTCCACCTCCAGCCCTCAAGAAGTGACCACAAGTAGAGACTAGGTGGAAGTACATACTAGAAAAAACTCAAATTTGACTTCAATGGAGGTGGAACCTTCTCAAATTTTTGTGCCATTGCCCATCATCATAATATCCCTGTTGAAATCTGAGAATAAACAGGTTTTCATGAACATGAGATGCCTCGTGTCCTGAGAGAACGCTCACCTATTATAATAAAAACTCACAAGAAATCATAGTTTCGAAAGAAAGCGCCGTTATTAAATCAGATATCAATAATATCGATAGGGCGAAACACCAAACACGTGTTGAATACAACGAATAAGAAACAAAAAAAATATGGAAGACAATGACATGAGTCAGAGTCCTTAATGACATGCCATAAGTCGAAGTCTTGAAAGGCATGATATGATAATTACGGAAAAAACGGCAATCAACAGGAAAATAATGTAATATACTGAGATCGCTGCGGTCGCAAATGGATAAATCTAACAATTCAAATTCTCACAGAAATGAAATAGAGATAACGAGCAGCATGAAAAAAATTCCTACAAGAATGAAATCTGGGAATGAAAAGAATTTGAGATTATAAAAATGATGAGACCAAGGCAGGTGCAAAACAACATGAGGCTAATCATGGGCTCTGGTGAACTCTAGAGCTAACAAACAATTCCATACAGTCGAAGTCTCTCTGTTTATCAAGCAATGTAACAGACTATTTGTTCAAAGACAAGTATATTTCAGAAATTTCCAATAGATTTGACTTTCTGACATACATGTGAAATTTTCATATATGGTTAATATAAAAATTAGGTTCAGCGTTTGAAATATGGTTTGCAAAAAAATTATAGGTATTGTGTTAGTCTGAAATGAACAGAAAATTCTAATTATTTCTTGATGGTTTTGACATGCTCCATAATTTTTCTTCGAATCTTTCTACCACTTTGGCCAACATACTGTGCATTAGGATGGGAACAAGAGATACTATAGACTTCAGATTTATGAATCAAGGCAACTCAATTTTTTGTTTTGACTAACATTTACGAGAAATTATCAATAGTGAGAAAAAGAAGGTTAATGTCGTCCATAAGTCGATGAAAAATGTGGTCGATCTTAGTAGAGACTTTGCCCAAGCAAGGAATAGAGGCAAAACGTTTTCTAGGGTTGTCCAAGGGCATAAAACTTCCATGAGTAGATCTGTTGAGATATTTGTTATAGATTATGTTATGATATTAGGAAAAAACCCTTATTGTGATCAATATGTTCGAAAATGTTGAATTCTTGATCGAAAACATCTGAATTTTTAGAAATATCACGAAGCCTATAAAGAAAATACTTGAAAGATGCAAATTTGTTTTGAATTGGGTGACATGAAGAGAAAAAAATTACTGAATCTGGGTGGGTTCGGTTTGCGGTGAATCAAAATTGAATTATTGTTCATCAATAAATCTGAAAGAGGTGCTACGCTGTTTCTGAATAAAACTAACTAATCACTGGAATGCAAGGGAAAGCACAGCAGTCACCGACTAACTCAATCAATGCTATGGGTTCGAACCAGAAAAATTTATATCGCGCCAGTGAATTGTAAGAGCCAGTTCAACTCACAGGCTGCTCCTGATATTGATGGAGAATTCCAAGTGATTGTAACAATAATGAGCGTTGAAATAATGAATAGAAAATAAATTAATGGTGTGGTGTGGTATGAAGACTACACATATCTCTCGAGTATAGGAAAGGTTGGTGGAATACAAAAACTCTGACAGTATATTTACAAACCTCTATTCAATGAATCATTCACTTCAGGAGAAAATACATGTACGTTACCCCAAAGCCCCTGGCAAGTACCAGACCAGGTAGATCTTCCGATGTCCCGTTGTGATCACAATGGGCTGACAAATGGAAGTGGTCCTGAAAAATATATATTAATGGGCTCGAGATCAGTGTCTCTAATTACTAGCCCAACACTCTATATATGAAGGTTTGATAAATATCACTGTTGAATATAATATGTATGTAAAATTTAGATTGAAAAGCTCTATGCAAATTAATTCCCGGAAACGATATAGTGTGAAGTTTGAAAAATAGAATTATAAAGTTGAGATACAGATATATATCTACATATATACAGTTACGGTCCTGTCTTTAACCAGTCCAAAAACTTCCTGTCCTGAATATTGAGGAGGATGCCGCACTTGTGTTAATTCAGCGTTGGATAGACGTGGCCTCCAACAAACACTTGAAGTAACCTCAAAGTTCTCAGCCTGATCTAGAGATTCAGAGTCAGATGTACCTGCTAGCTCGATGGTGCGGATGGTAGAATTAACCCGAAGGGGGTAGGAGTGAACCCTATGATAATGTAGAATTAAACATTGCAAAATTCTCAAACATACGGTACATACCTCAGCGTCTGGAGGGTTCAAAATGGCGGCATGTGACAACTCGTAAAAATCCCCAATATGGGAAATCTTCCTTTGTATGACAAATCACAATGACTCTACTAGTCCACAATAATAAAAGGAAGATTGTACATACAGGTAATCAATAGAAATCCACTATAAGTGATTATATATGATTATTGAAACCTGCTACGGTATCACAAGCCGACTCTCGTATCGTCACCACAGGAAAGAAGCCGTAACACCCGTTGAATTCGAAGCTTCACTTCAATTATGACAACTGTCAAACATTTGCCAAATCTTTGATGTTTATCGGTCACCAAGGATCCATAACAATGAAGAATAGCCAAATGCACAAAAATATTATACAAGGTGATCAGAAAAACAATATGCACGATATATTCTTCAACGAACGAACGTTTTTGGTATGCACACTGAGGATCATAGAAATAGTAGTAGTAGATTCTTCTCAATGAAATGAAGCAAACTCATGACTAATGAATAAAATGAGTACTTATGATTCTACTGAATTTGAACTGTAACAACTCCCCCTCTTCTTCCGGAGGAAGTGAAGTTCCATGAACTTTACTGACGATAATTAAAATGAATTTAAGTAACCAAGAACGAACGTTATTGATGAAGATACAATATTAGGATGATTAACCTAATCTGGAAAATTATTGTCGAGATTCGATTGATCCAACTTGAGATCTTGAACATGCCAAATCCCTTTTTGGTTTCCTTGCTCATCCTCTAACTCATAAGACCAAGCACCAATTTTTCTACGAATTTTAAAAGGTCCGACAAACTTAGGAGCAAGCTTCGCCGTGAAATAATTGATAGCATCAGACTGAACTCTGTTTCTTCGCCAAACTTTATCACCCTGTGCAAAAGTAACCATACGCCTATGGGAATCAAAAACTTTCTTACTACGGTCTTGGGATTTCAGAAGACGAGAAGAAACATCATCATACATTTTACGGAAACCTTTTTGACGCTGTTCAATATCATCAGTAGGATCCAAATCGTGTTCTGGTACCTGATTCAGATAATCTTGACCATAAAGTTTATATTTCCTACCAAAATTTATGAAATATGGACTGAAACCCACTGTTTCATGACGAGCAGTGCGAATAGCACAACCAATAGCAGCAAGATTCACATCCCAGGTTCGATGATTGCCCTGTACATAAGATGAAATCATAGTCTTTACAACTCGGTTGACTCGTTCGGTCGGATCCGCACGAGGCAAATAAGAAGCAGTATATGAAATATAAGTTTTATACTTTCGACACAAGTTCTGAAATTCTTTACTTTTCATGGGTCCACCATTATCACAAATAAGGTATTGAGGAGCACCATATACAAGAAAAATAGCCTCTTCCACAAACTTCGACAAAGACTTGCCTGTAGCAGTTCTCATCGGAGAAATTACAACGTATTTACTAAAGAAATCAGTAACAACCAAACAATGGACATGACCCTGTGATGATCGAGGAAAAGGACCCATAAAATCTAAACTTATCATCTGCCAAGGTTGTTGAATATTAGGACGAGTTCCCATAAGACCCGCGGGTGCTTTTTGCTCAGGTTTCTGTTCAGCACAAACTTTACAAGACTTTACATAATTCAGAATATCACACTTCATCTTAGGCCAATAATAAGAACAACGAATTTTCCAAAAAGTTTTGAAACTACCCACATGGCCTGACGTAGGATCATCATGACAACGGCGCAGAATTTCTTTCCTACGATCTTTTGGGACAACGAGTTTCCAATTATCTGAAGTTCTACATAATTCAGGAATTTGACATTTCACGTACTTATACAAGGTATCATTTTCAACCCGCCAAGTAGCAAATTTCTCAGGATGAGCTAAAACTTTCTTACACATACCCAAGTACCAAGTATCACTAGTAACAACGCAAGGTCTATCAGTAACTTCCTCAATGGTAGCAACAGGAACTGCTCGTGACAGAAAATCAGGAACAATATGATCCTTGCCTTTCCTATGGATCAATTCAAAATCATACGGTTGCAGACGGAGTATCCAGCGTGCAAGTCGACCTTGAGGATCCTTGAGATTCTGTAACCATAAAAGTGAAAAATGATCCGTTATAACTTTGAAATGAACACCTTCTAGATAATGACGAAGTTTTTCAATGGCCCAAATGACCGCAAGTGCTTCTCGCTCAGTAGTACTGAAATTGCGTTCTTGTTTAGTAAGTGACCGAGACAGAAAACAAATGACCTTTTCACCTTCCGGAAATTCTTGAGACAACACACCACCAATTCCATATGCAGACGCATCAGTTTGGAGAATAAAAGTTTTACTGAAATCAGGACAAGTTAAGATAGGCGCTGTGACAAGACATTCTTTGATGGTGCGAAATGAATTCTCACACTCGTTTGACCAGTTCCATTTAACATTCTTTTTCGTCAAATCAGATAAAGGGGATAAAATAGAAGAAAAATTGGGTATGAAACGACGATACCAGGAGGCAGTACCTATGAACCTACGAATTTCTTGGACATCTTTGGGAGCAGCAATACTGAGGATGGCATGAACCTTTTCTGGGTCTGGATGTAGACCATGCTCATTCACGATGTAACCGAGATATTTTAGTTGAGGCAAACAAAATTTACACTTTTCAGGACTCACCACTAAACCAGCTGCATGTAACTTATCGAAAACCAATGCTATGGTCTTGAGATGAGAATCAAAGTCTTGAGAAACAATAACTATGTCATCAAGATAAACCAAAACCGAAGGCTGCAGTTCAGGTCCCAGCACAGCTTCTATAATCCTAGTCCAGGTTGCTGGAGCATTTGTTAAACCAAATGGCATGCGCAAAAACTGAAATAATCCGCGACCAGGTACAGTAAACGCTGTATATTCCCTAGACTCTGGCTTCAAAAGAATCTGAAAATATGCTGATTTGATATCAAGCGAGCTCAGATACTTTGCATCTCTCAACTGATCAAGAATATGTGAAATGTATGGCAAAGGGTAAGCATCTTTCTTAGTATGAGAATTCAGCTGACGAAAATCAATGCAAAATCTATAAGTCTCATCCTTTTTTTTAACAAGACAAACGGGTGAAGACCAAGCACTCTTTGAAGGTTCGATGATTCCCTTCTTCAACATTGATTCCACTTCATCATCAATGATCTTCTGTTTGAAAGGACTACAAGGATAATATCTCTGTTTGATAGGCTTAGTACCAGGTAAGAGTTCAATTTCATGATTACCAACATTGCACAAACCCAAATTTGTTCCCATTGCCGCTAACTTTTGTTCAACCACATTATTCAATTGAGTTCGTTGTTCAGAAGTCAAATTAGTGTCACTCTGTATACCCTGATTAGGGTTGAACTCAACGGAATCTACATTATTTGTGAAATGCCAAACATCATTACGAAGATCTGAAAGAATATTCATAATTCTCCAGAAATCAATACCTAAAATTAATTTTTGCGAGATTTCAGGAACAACCAGTATATCAATCACATGAGTTTTTCCCATCAAAGATATTGGAGTAGAAATATAACCTAAACTCGAACAAGATTGTCCATTGGCCACAATACAACTAGTATAATTGGAAGTGAGAAATAAACCTAGATTTTCTAAAATTCTATAACTAGACAAATTAACCAAAGTTCTTGAACTTCCACTATCAAGTAGACCCAAAAATGTATAACCCAAAACATTTACTTCAATATAAGGACGTTGATCATCTCGTGCATGAGAGATAATATAATTCAATAGAACAGTTTCAGGAAAATCAGTATGACAATTTTTGAAAGTGGAATTAACAGAACAATCGGAGGAAAACTGACCACTAATCAGTTCCTCCGGGTTTCGTTTCCCGCATTACAATGATCACAAGTTCTCAAAGTGACCCCAGGTGATCCACATCTGAAACAATGTATTCTTCTAGGTGCATTACAGTCCCTATTGAGGTGTCCCGTTTTTTGACAATTATAACAGGTAATTGGATTTTGAGGCTTGAAATGACTCACTTCATGAACAGAAACTCTACCAGGTTTGAACTTGGACGTAGAAGGCGCAACAACAAATTCTGAATCAACAAAATCAATATTTTTCTGACTGGGTGGAGCATAATTATCAACACGATATTTCTTGGTTTCAAGTTTCAGACATTCACTTTCAAGTTCTTGCAAGGTATTAACATGTGGTAACTGGGAAGTATAAAATGGTGAGAGATTTCTAATAACAATATCTAACTGAGTTTGATTTGACATAGAACCATATCTTCTGAACATTGATCTCATACAATTTAAATAATCAATAATAGTTTCATTGACATCTTGAGTTCTTCTCAAAATGTTTTCGAATAACCTAGGCATATAATCCGGAACAGAATAATGTTTAATCAATAGATCAGAAAGACTTTGCCAATTAGTAAATCGATCTCGGTTATTCACAAACCAATTGCGTGCCTTTCCCTCAAAAAGTTCATAGGCTGAATCAAATAAATCAATATCAGAAACTTTTCGAGCTGCTTTCAACTCAGAAACTCTATCCAAGAATTCATGAACAGATAATTCATCAGGATTTCCCGAAAACTTGACGTTCCACTTATGAATAGGCAAAGGTTTGACGTTGACGGTATTCAACATAGATGAATTAGAAGAAATATTGTTATTTTCAGCAGATGAAACTGGAGCAGTAATAGAAATATTCATGTCTGCGACTGTTGAATTTAAACCAGCATTCTCAAAAATTATGCTCAGATTGGGATCTTGTTTTGAAACAGTTTCCAAACTGTCGAGAGCTGAAAGAATTTTTGCCATGAGTTCCGCTCTAGCAATCATGTGCTCTCCAATAGCAGATATACGATCACAACGAAGTAATAAATGTACCAAACGAGACTGAAGCCGTTCAAACTTGGTTTTAGAATTATCACTAGATTTGTTAGTTATAGCTGTAGTTATCTCTTTCAATTTTTGATTTATTGTTTGTTGTTCTTCATTAAAATCAAGGTTGTATTCAGGATACGTCAATCGTTTTCCTTCTTTTTCGAACTTCAGAAGTGGCCGCAAGCAAGATCTCAGTTCATCCACAGTTTGGTTATCTTGAATTACTATTCCACGAACTGAAAGTTCATATTTCAATTCATCTTTTTTGAGATAATTGATGACAAGTTTATAGTCCATGTTGGAAACAAATGATCAAATAATGACACAAAAACCGATCTCAACAAGAATTAGCTTGGAAAATATATATATGTATCCACAAAAATTTATAAAATATTTCCAAATTGCCAACCTTCCAACTCTCGAGATCACCATATACAAGTGTCTAATCGCGAAAATATTGCCCCACACGTTAGGTGCCAAATACTGCTACGCTGTTTCTGAATAAAACTAACTAATCACTGGAATGCAAGGGAAAGCACAGCAGTCACCGACTAACTCAATCAATGCTATGGGTTCGAACCAGAAAAATTTATATCGCGCCAGTGAATTGTAAGAGCCAGTCCAACTCACAGGCTGCTCCTGATATTGATGGAGAATTCCAAGTGATTGTAACAATAATGAGCGTTGAAATAATGAATAGAAAATAAATTAATGGTGTGGTGTGGTATGAAGACTACACATATCTCTCGAGTATAGGAAAGGTTGGTGGAATACAAAAACTCTGACAGTATATTTACAAACCTCTATTCAATGAATCATTCACTTCAGGAGAAAATACATGTACGTTACCCCAAAGCCCCTGGCAAGTACCAGACCAGGTAGATCTTCCGATGTCCCGTTGTGATCACAATGGGCTGACAAATGGAAGTGGTCCTGAAAAATATATATTAATGGGCTCGAGATCAGTGTCTCTAATTATTAGCCCAACACTCTATATATGAAGGTTTGATAAATATCACTGTTGAATATAATATGTATGTAAAATTTAGATTGAAAAGCTCTATGCAAATTAATTCCCGGAAACGATATAGTGTGAAGTTTGAAAAATAGAATTATAAAGTTGAGATACAGATATATATCTACATATATACAGTTACGGTCCTGTCTTTAACCAGTCCAAAAACTTCCTGTCCTGAATATTGAGGAGGATGCCGCACTTGTGTTAATTCAGCGTTGGATAGACGTGGCCTCCAACAAACACTTGAAGTAACCTCAAAGTTCTCAGCCTGATCTAGAGATTCAGAGTCAGATGTACCTGCTAGCTCGATGGTGCGGATGGTAGAATTAACCCGAAGGGGGTAGGAGTGAACCCTATGATAATGTAGAATTAAACATTGCAAAATTCTCAAACATACGGTACATACCTCAGCGTCTGGAGGGTTCAGAATGGCGGCATGTGACAACTCGTAAAAATCCCCAATATGGGAAATCTTCCTTTGTATGACAAATCACAATGACTCTACTAGTCCACAATAATAAAAGGAAGATTGTACATACAGGTAATCAATAGAAATCCACTATAAGTGATTATATATGATTATTGAAACCTGCTACGGTATCACAAGCCGACTCTCGTATCGTCACCACAGGAAAGAAGCCGTAACACCCGTTGAATTCGAAGCTTCACTTCAATTATGACAACTGTCAAACATTTGCCAAATCTTTGATGTTTATCGGTCACCAAGGATCCATAACAATGAAGAATAGCCAAATGCACAAAAATATTATACAAGGTGATCAGAAAAACAATATGCACGATATATTCTTCAACGAACGAACGTTTTTGGTATGCACACTGAGGATCATAGAAATAGTAGTAGTAGATTCTTCTCAATGAAATGAAGCAAACTCATGACTAATGAATAAAATGAGTACTTATGATTCTACTGAATTTGAACTGTAACAGAGGAAGTGAGTTATTCACTGCAACTTCCATAGTTAACCTATCCGCAGGGTGCAAAGTATACAAGAAAAATCAGGAAGACGCTGATCCATGTGAACTACCATCAAACAAAACTATAACCTCCTCAACACATCTATATCAATAATAAATTTCTTGGTGAATATATGTTCAAATCGTTCAGTTGAATTCCCAAGTTGTATGGAAAAATGTCTGCCTAAAGCGAAGACCAGTAACCCATAGCAAAGCCAGATACTTGTGGGAAGTAGTAGTTATTGAATTGTGAACAACTTTGTTCGCGGACAATATCCAGCAATGAACAAATATTCAAACAATAAAAAGTGAGGATATGAGCATCGAACAATAGTAGTTGGCGAACAAGTGGGATGCAGTTTCCTGGAGGAACAGAAGGAGATAGATAAGCAACATCAAAATACACTAAGGTCAGTGAGACCTCTAATCAAGGAATTAAGCCTAGAATCGAGATAAGAAGTTAAAGAGTTATGATAAGAGGCAACAGGTTGGATCGACTTATCGTCTTTATGTAGGTATTTCAGCAAGATCATTGAGTCAAGGGGTTGAGATTTATATGGGTTTAGAGCAAGTTTATGAGAATGATAAAAAGTAATGGTGTCGATACAAGAATTGAACGAAATTGTTATATAGAAGGATTTAAGCGTGATTCAGTGAAATTCTCAAAATCTAAGAACTTGTTGAATTGATTCACGTCAAAATCTCTGTTCAAGATAACTAATCAATGGCCTTTTTGAGCTCTCATAACTATTAGTTGGTTATAAACAATTTTTTTGAAAATATTTTCAGAATGTCTTGAATGCTTGATGTTATTGATATTTGATCCAATAGTGGTGCTCCCTTTTGAAACAGAGGTTTCTTGTGAGCTTTGCTTCGCGGTGACTCGTTAAGCATCTCTCCTGGGACTTGACTTTTGATTGAAATAGGTACCCGTTCTCAGTCACGAAGCCCTTTATATTCGTGAATACTCCTTCATTCTCAGATTCCAACAAGGATATTGTGATAATAGGCACCTCTATGTGAGTGAAATTGGACTGAAGATGAACTTTCATAAGTCCGAGAAATATCTCCATGAAAAATTAGGAACATCAACGAGAAATGTGGAGATGACTTCAAAATTTCCTTCTCCACTATAAACATAATATTTCTGCGAATGCTTGGTTGAATTTCAAGATTTTTGTCGAAACATTGGTGTCGTCTCAGGTTCTGCATCATACAATATTTCAAGTTATTGTAAGAATTGACAAGAAGATATTTTTGAAGGGTCGAATTTCTTGCAGTAAAAACTTTCTGAAGGTGCGCCGCTGATAAATTTTGTAATAAGAAATATGTTCTTTGGTTTGTTGATTAACGTTTTCATTCTATGTAATTCTTGAGCATCTGCCATCGTTATCAACGAGCTCATCAACAAGAAACACGATTTTTCAATCTGCTAGATCATATAGAGATTTCTAATAATCACCATCTCAATAAGAAGTTTCCAAACATAACCTGCAAAAAACAAGCCTTACAAACCTTGACTTATCATAAATAGTACTGTTGAATAAAGAAACCCAAAACTTCAACGCTCTGTGGATCGGTAACGAAAGGTTTGTGAACAAATATTCTTCGAAAAATGAAATATTATTTGGACCTGAAAAATGAGACCTCGGAATATTGATACTGGATTCCAAAACACTTGCTTCATTTATATTCTCATCTGAAAGTGGAATAAAATTCTCAATTTCAGGAGATTCTCATTTTTGAATTCTCATTATGTCGTTCAATTGCTGTAATTTGATGTTTGTCGTGGCATATATAGTCAGAAAAATAACCTAGAACTGTCTTCTGTTGGATTTATCGAGATCACGAATTGTATATTTTTTTCACAAATAATGTTATCAATCTTTTTGTACTTATGCATATTTATAATGTATATGAGATTTTTGTTTTCAATCCTGCACATAGTTGAAAACAGTGATAGACTTACTAGAAAAGATGAAGGACCTACGCTTTGCATAATCGAGTGATTCAGGAATAGGATTAATATGTGAAGCTAATCATAATTTTTGTCCGTGCGTTCCAAGAATTGAGAAATATAACAGACCGTGACCACTGAACATAAACAGAGAATAGAACTAGAGTCTTACTTGCTAACGAAGGAGCCGCCCAAATTACCCGAACGTACACCAAAAGACGGCAGTGATGCCAAATGAGTCAATAATTCAAGGGATCAAGTCTACATGAAATTTCCTGAATAAAAACAGCACTGAAATCGAATATGAGGAAGGAGAATATATTTTCTGCATAACCATTAATAAGGAGACTACCTTTCGTAAACACCTAACCTGATCTGTCTGCCTAAAATAACTTTCTTTCTAGAAAGTATGTTTTTCGGAAGAATTACTTAAAAAAACGAATTGGAAATTAAAAAATGAGACTGTTCATCCTAAACGCACTAACCTATTTGACTTCAAATATTTTCTCTGGGAGGAAGTGAAAAAGCATCGGTGAAAAAAAGAGGTTGTGGAAAAAAATTCAGGTTCACAGCGACTCAAACCAGGGACCTTCAGACTGAGTATGTATTCAAGCTGTTAATTCTATTCTATAATCATGTATAACGCAACATGACACACAAATTGTATAAATAAGTATTTGTATAATTTGGTAAATTATGACTAGAGTCCTCCGCGTGTAGCAGAGATGGCAGGTGTCGGCCAAGGAATGTGAGTGCATATGCGAGGTGTTCGTCTCATAGGCCTATCTCCTGGGGTGTTGTCCTTCATATAGGTAATTTCGCTGAGGGTACCCAAGGGGTAGGAGAGTTGTTCAGTCGCTATCAGTGGTGAGTGTTGTTTTTATGGAAGAAAAATGAATATATAAAAAAAAACCTTCTTCTCATTTCTGTCAGACTGAGAGTCGACAGCGCTAACGACCAGACCGTTTGGGTTTATGAATTCACTGCATACGCGAGAATGAAAACGAGAGCGCTTCAGTCGAATTCGTATCGAAATCAAATCACGCATCAGGCGCGACCAAAAGAAATATCCCTTCTGCATAGAAAGGAGGAAGGAGGCCAATTCAGAGGTCATAACATGAAGGACATCGAGAATAAAAGTACCACTTACAATCATCAACAATAACAAACGTGCACCACTTGGCATCACTGCTGTCGTTTGGTTTAATTTCGGCGGCTCCTCCGTTAGCAAATTAGACTATAGTCACAAAAGCGGCGGCCGCCTGTAGTTGGTTTCGAGTCTCAACAAGGGTCACTTGCAATGCCATGCTCATATTGCATAAGATGCTTTACTACGAAGTTCAACGGAAATGTATTCTGAATAATACATAATTTTTTCAATATTATGAATATTAGCATACACTGTAGAAAATTCTTTTGGGTGAATGCATATGTGGTTGTGAGTGAATTTACCGATCGACATTTTTGAGTGAATTCTCAACTCAAACTAGATATTTCATGAAGTTTTCCTATCAATGAGCTTGTTTATAACAAATTTGATGGAATCGGCTCATGAATAACCATTAAACACAGTCAAGTAGAGTGGAATTCCAACTCAATCGGGCGTGGACCAAAATTGACACTTTATTGCGTGGACCTTGTGTGAGAGCGACTGAAAGAAGACAGTGTTATTTATTTTGGCTTTATCATTGGCACTCATGATTTTTCATATTATTTCAATGCAGCTTTTCACAATGAGGTAGATAAGTCAATGTGGAATGAAGTGGAGCATACTATTAATATTTGAATAAAGAGAAGCCAAAATGCTTATCATTATCCGAGTCATTATCATGCAATTTCATATTTTGTTTTGATAGAATATCAAATGGTTTGCTGGAGGCAATCACAGTACCTACTTACAAAATAAATGGGTGTAATTCAAGTAAAAGTAACATGACGGATTTTTTCACCAAAAAACGAGTTTCCGTAATAACAAAATGTTCATAAACAAAATATTTTCCTGATATAATTCAGATTTTGAACGAAAAGAAACTTTCAATGAATGTTCTCACAAATTCTGAAAGATATCCAATTCAATATATGACTTCTCGACTTTTTCATTCTCAATATCACGGTTAGCGAATTTAATGGTATAATGAATACGGAGTCTTGTATACAAGGATAACAGATATTAAATCGATAACTGTTCACGGATGTGGAAATGGAATATTTTTGAATAAATCTCATGCCTTGGTTCATTGTAACAGCCTCGAGTTTGAGCTTTTTGTAATGACAGAGACAAAATGGAACGTGTATTAACAAAATTCATTCCTCATATTATTCAGATTCTGAAGAAAAAACAGTTCCATCGAATGTTCTTACAAATTCTGCAAGATATTAAATTCTATATTTAGCTTCTCAACTATTTTATCCTCGATATCATGGATAGCGGATCTCATAGTTTATATATACGGAATCTCATAAACAGGGATAACAGATATTTCAATGGAAAATGTTTACATGAATGTACAAATGGAATATTTTTGAATAAATCCCATGACCTGGTTCAATGTTACAGTCTTCAACACAACACAAACTCATTCTTATTAGTCAAAATGATGACAATGAGCTAATGCTAAATGAAGAAGTGAGGTGTTCTATTGGATTTCATCCGGTATACAAGTACATTACGTTACCCAGAAGCCTAACGTGAAGAATATCGATATACGCGAGAGCGTCGAGTGACGGGGCAGGAAGGGAAATTTCCGGGCGAAGATTAGAGTGGTTCTTCTAGTCTCTATTTATGTTCGGTGCCGTGCCTGCGCAGTCAGTGTCTCTCATGGTCGGGTCCCTTGGATATAAGCAGAATATTCAGGTTTCATCTTCTCCTGAATATGCTGAGGTAGTCAGCTCGATTGAAAATTGGTGTGAATAGTGGTGGACAGTGTAGTGAGCTTTTGAGTTCCATCTGAAAATTCTGAAGGAATACATCCTGGTTTATAACGCTTGCGAATGTTCGGCCGGGCATACTACTATGTTGATAAATTTTTATTGATCATGCAATCATATCCCCATAACGTTTCCATGTGAAAGACCTTGATGCCTTCGAATTTTCTGTTCGACATTTCGAAAAATAAAAATTTTCTGAAGAAACTAGTGCTAATTTAAAATTTTTGGTTGAAATTGTAATGATCTGATAACATTTGGAAATCACTGCAATACAAATTCATCTGAAAATTCTGAAAGATTACATCCTGGTTTATAACGCTTGCGAATGTTCAGCCGGTCCTACTACTATGTTGATACATTTTCATTGATCATCCAATCAAATCTTCATAACGTTTTGATGTAAAGAACCTTGATGACTTCGAATTTTTTGTTCGACATAATATAATGTTCGAAGAACATCAAGTGTACCTCTTTCACACTTCTGTAGGATATAGGTCCTCAGTAGATATCTTGAAGATTCAATCTCAAGCAGTTTTGAAAAAAATTTTTCTGAAGAGACTAGTGCTAATTTGAAATTTTTCATTGAGATCGTAATGATCTGATAACATTTGAAAATCACTGCAATACATATTCAATGATTCGTGATAATACAGAGATCTCAATGATTCGACGAAGAACAGGGTGTTTCATTTGAAATACGAAAGTTTGTTTCTCCTGGTTGAAACGAAAGTGCTTCGCACCTCGGCGTTATTAAACAATGATTGTTCATGATAATTTTCATGATTTCCATGAACTGAGAGTTTCATTCTGATGATTCAATGATATTGAAGATGGTCAATGAACGTGATACGTGATGAAAGTATATCACATAACGAATCATATACTTATCCATTATCGATTGTATTTTCATGAATTATCTTGGTAGGTATTGCACATGGTGCCGAATTAGATTACCTTTGGGACCAATTTCACGGAATCGAAGTCGACAAAACTATTCGGGAGCTGATGCTTTCGCTGTGGTGGAATTTCATCAAATACAAGTGAGTTCGATTGATTTCATTCAGAAAACATTGTTATTCATCAACTTGACATTTCTACCTATGCCGCCATCTGAATGGTGTACGTCACATAAACAATAGAGGTGAAACAATTTGAATTCTGAGTTTTACGAGAGGATAATTAAAATACACAATAACTATCCGTCCTGAGTGGAATTTGCGAAGTATATATTTCGCGTTAATTTGGCGTCACCCAGGTGGGATCTGACATATCCCAACAGATGTTTATTCACTGTTTTTTATCTGAATGCACGCACGTTTCAATGGTTGCCTGAAGCTTCCCAAAACACATTATTCTGTGTGGCACGAATTCTGTCTTGAGTCACCTACCAAGATACTGGCAGTGCAGTAAGCAACTCTGGGATCTGAGGAATCCTACCTCTTTCATGAAGATATATATTTTGTTCAAGGAGATACGTGTAAACATAATATATTGAGATTGATAATTTTCTATATTTTCCAAATATAACCTGCTTCTCCTCTAGCTGATAACTTGAAGATTCGCATAATTACTTTCTTATATCTCAGTTACACAAACTTTGGCAGAATATTCATCTATTCGTTCAGTTTCATGAACACAATTAACAAATTACAATTTGAATCCATATTGACTTTATATCGGAGATTGGGCCAATACCCAGCAAAATTCATCTGCACCTGGAGTGAATTTTCACAGAATATTGTTTCCATCAAAGACATCATGTTTCTTTCCATGAGAATTTTGTGATTCATATGTTTTTGATGACATCTCATGAATTGAACTTATTATAAAAAGGTTATGTTGATGATTTTGGAGTAAACACATCTATGAACTCAACATTCCAGGTAGAGATCTGACAAAGATTATTCCAATTTCTCCTCTTTCTGATGATGGGGTATCCTACGAACTAACTCTGATACAACCATTCATCATGTATTTACACTCCTCGTGGATCAAATTATTCATAACTAACACTCAATTGAATCTTCTCTAATCCAATATCGAAGTCTTTTTTATATTCGAGATTTCGATAGATCAGCAAGTATTCACTTCCTCATGACCATTTCACGCGATTCAAAATAACATAATCACAAAAAGAAATATATCACATTCATTCTCCATCCTAGTTGAGAATTTGAATAACCATATAGGGTGTTCACAGATTTGATAGTTCATGTGATCTGGCAAAGATATTGTATGAGAAACCTGCTTAGTAGAATAAAGTATGTGAAGTTCAGAAATGAGCATCAGGTCCTCACAAGAACTTGAAAATTGTTGTATTCTCCAAATTCAAATACATAATCATCATATAATATCATGTATCAAATACATCAATTCTTGCATTTCTGACATGTTATTCAATGTCACACTCCAAGGTGTTGTGGTAGGTATAGTTCCTGTTCACATATTTTCTTCGAAAGTTCGCCACATTTTCTTCGACATTGCTTGAAATACCCGTAATCGATGCATTCGACTGACAAGAGGAGCTTTCATGCATGCAAGAGTATTTATTCATAATTTTCAATATCACAGATTATGAACTGAAATTTTTCTGCAGATACTGATTTCTCACACATTAACGTAAGATAATTTCAATCTAGTTCTGTTGAAGGTCATGAGTTTTCTCAATGAACAGTGAATTTTCATAGGAATTGGAAATAATCACGATTTCATGAGCTGGTCAGAGATAATGAATGATAAATTGAATTACTGGAATATAACACTTTCATTCTTTGAATTTCTGATGGATGAACCATTTCTTCTTATTTGGAAAATAACACATCTTTGATTATTCCAGAAGAATCACAGAATTTTGTTCTCTAATCAAATCGATTTATACATATTCAGTGAATTGATTCCAATAAATGTGTATAACTGGTCTTTGCATAAAACGACACTCTTTGTGACTTCCAAAAGTATGAAAAATTTACTGAATATTGAACCATCTAGACCCTAGCTGCAAGTTTTCTGCTGAAGATTGCATAATTTATCTACTGAACGGTTGAGGATCAGCTAGAGGCTACTTGAAGTGATGTTCAATTCTGTCTTGCAGGTATTGACGTGGAATTATATTTGTTGCTCAAACAAGTTTCTTCAATACGACCAAACTGGCTGGTTTATTCTATGGTCAAATTCGATAATTTTTGCTTGTTATACTCTGTACAATTGATGAAATCCGCATCAGATCACTGTCATTGTTTTAGATTCTCAAATAAATTCTGATCTTCAGTTGGGGTCCAGATAGATATGTAATCGAACATAATTTAAAGATTAGTGAATATGGTGACAGAGGGTCGTGATCGAGGGGTAAATCACGGCGAAAAAAATTGTACACCAAACTTCCCATGGGTCAAAACTTCCCAAACTTCCTCGAACTTCCTCGAACTTCCCCAAACTTCCTCGAACTTCCTCAAACTTCCTCGAACTTCCTCAAACTTCCCCGAACTTCCTCAAACTTCCCCGAACTTCCTCAAACTTCCCAAACTTCCTCGAACTTCCCAAACTTCCTCGAACTTCCTCAAACTTCCCCGAACTTCCCAAACTTCCTCGAACTTCCCAAACTACCTCGAACTTCCTAAACTTCCCGAAACGTTTCAAACGTCACAAACCAAGTACTTATAAGCAATTTAGTATTGATAGATTCAAAATTTGTTCCTTTTCTTATGGTAGGTAGATATATATATAGGGTGGTCCGGTTTGTTATACAAAGAATTCAACAGTGTGGTGTTCTTTTATTACATTCATTATACATAATCTTCATTTCATCTCATAGAGCGTGAAAAGTTTAGTATCTTGGGTAACTTTGTGGATTTATCTCAAACCGTTTCGAACTTTTCATCAAAAAACAATATTCAGACTCTTAAACACCCTATATATATCTCGAAAACGAAGCGTTTGAAAGTATATGTTTATATGATTTTTCGAATAATTTCAACCGAGTACAACACACTGTTGAATATGTACCTACGTATATGTATAGGTGGTTACCTAAACTTGAAAGTACTTTACTGGAAGGAATTTGAAACTGAATGTCATGAGTATTAATCTACCGACAGAAATCAACTATCAAACTAGTTATTACATATGCAATGCAGGTTTTCTGTACCACGAATTTTTAGGTATGTATAGGTACTATTGACTTATCCGAGGACAGCTTCTGTTGAAAGTTCCGAAATAATAATGAACTCTTTGAAATTATGTTTAATATTATTTCTGTATAGGGTGTTTCAGAGTTGTGTCGACAAAAGCCTTGACAAGAGCCTCAAGCAATAACGAAAAACCCATAATTCTTTTAACTTGGACACCCTACCCTGTATCTTGATAACGAAGCATTTTCGGACCCACTTTCATATGAACTTGATTTCATAATTTGTTGAGAGGAATCTCCCCTAGGCTTTTTTCACCACAGCTCTATATATCCTGAGATAATAAGTTTCTTGCATTATCTAGCCAAAGATTTTTCCCGACCGTCTCCGCCCAAACGTTCACAGACATCCTACAGCTTGCTCGGTCTTTCGGAAACTTCCCAAACATCCTCGAACCTCCAAAACTACCTGAACATCACGAAATGTTTCAGACTCCGCCGAACTTCCCAAACTTCCCCAAATCACCCAAACTTCCTCGAACTTCCCAAAACTTCCTCTAACTTCCCAAAACTTCCTCGAACTTCCCAAACTTCCTCGAACTTCCCAAAACTTCCTCGAACTTCCCCAAACTTCCTCGAACTTCCCAAAACTTCCTCGAACTTCCCAAACTTCCCAAACTTCCTCGAACTTCCCCAAACTTCCTCGAACTTCCCCAAACTTCCCAAACTTCCTCGAACTTCCCCAAACTTCCTCGAACTTCCCCAAACTTCCTCGAACTTCCCAAAACTTCCTCTAACTTCCCAAACTTCCTCGAACTTCCCAAACTTCCTCGAACTTCCCAAACTTCCTCGAACTTCCCAAACTTCCTCGAACTTCCTAAACTTGTCGAAACTATTCAAACTTCTCAAACCAGGTGAGCAAATTAGTATTGATTGATTCAACTTTTTTTCCTTTCCCTATGGTAGGTAGGTATAGGTAGGTTCAGTTAGATGCAAAGAATATATCGCGGTTGGATGGTGTTAGCGCTCTTATTGCAGAAGTGACTAGATAGGTGCCATCACCGCCCTACTGCGACATGTTCATTGCATCTGACTGTACGTATATGTATAGGCAGGTATAGGTGAGTATACCTTAACTCAAAAGTACTTTACTGGAAGGGACTTGAAACTGAATGTCATGAATATCTGCATTGTAATTCAATACAAAATGAAATTAGACTTACAACTTTGAATAATCCACCAACAGAAATCAACCATCTAACTAATTACCGATCTAATTACCTATGCAATGCAATTTTTGAGTACCACGAATTTTCAGGTAGGTAGGTATTATTGAGTTATCTAACAGCATCTCTATTATTCGCTGAAATGAAAAAATCGAGAAATGAATATCCGACTAATCATTGCTTTCTGTTCTCAAAACTACCTAAACACCACGAAATGTTTCAAACTCTACCGAACTTCCCAAACTACCTCGAATATTCCAAACTTCCTCGAAATTCCCCAAACTTCTCCGAACTTCCCAAACCTCCTCGAACTTCCCCGAACTTCCTCGAACTTCCCAAACTTCCTCGAACTTCCCGAAACTTCCTCGAACTTCCCAAACTTCCTCGAACTTCCCCAAACTTCCTCGAACTTCCCAAACTTCCTCGAACTTCCTCGAACTTCCCCAAACTTCCTCGAACTTCCCCAAACTTCCTCGAACTTCCTTGTGTCTGTACACTAAACTTCCCACGTGATTTACCCCTCGGTCGTGATCATTATATTCCTGCTGTATTTTATAGTTTTTTTTTTCAATTCATACTTCATCCTAGCATCGAACAGTTATTTTTCCATCATCTTCAGATGGAATCATTTCGAAAGCGAAATATACTGGAAGTACTTTTCTGGTGCAAAATTCGATGGTTCATGTTCTTATTACATTCGGACAAGGAAATCTTACCTCAAAAAAGTTATGTTTCAAAGTGGCTAACGTGTAACTTGCGCCCTCTCTGACGGTCAGAGATATATAAACGAATTTATGCAATGTGCTAGCTACCAAAACAATTCATACTAACATTACATTATATAGACATAAAATACGGATGCCGTTACGAACATTTCAGATTATTTTGCAGTGGTCCTATTGAAATATCAACAGGGCCAGATTTCACTTGAAACACTCTCTATAGTAGATATACTTCGAGAAAAGTATCGATTCGAATTCTCGATTGTTTCACTTCTAGTGTTTACTGTCAAGTACCTAGCCAATATTTGTCATCAAGATATCATTAACATACGCATTTCTTCTTATTCGTAGAAATCCAACACCTGGAAATGTTACCACCCTGCAGAATATCAAATGGCCTACAGTTGACGCAAACAATATAGAATATTTTGATATAGACGAAACATCCAGTGTATCTTCTAATCCAAGAAATTACGAAAATGTGAAAGGAGTTCTACTGGGCCGTCTCAGATCACCATATCTTGTATTCTAAACTGTTTGACATGCTATTCAAATATTCTCTTCAAGTTCATGAGTAACAATGAGCTTCCGTTATGTAATTATTTTCTCCCTAATATATCAAATAATAAAGAAAACACTGAGAAATGAATGGAATTTTGATTCATTTAATCTGAAAGTAATTGAGTATTAGCTTCATGAAACACATTGCATGTTTGTGTTATCACTCAAGTGATCGATAACAGTAGGGGGATTCTACCGATTCTGGCAATCTCCTGACCAATGACCCCCTTCTCAGAACTCCTATTTTAAATTGCTCACGCCACTGAATTGGCTATCTACTCTAACTCGTTATCCGTTAACTATGCAGTGATTTTTTTCTTGGTATTCCACACGATTGCGCTATTTTGTTTCCCGATACTAAGTTCTTGTTTTATTATTACCCTGTATCACAATCGTATAATGTTTTTGATATTGTAACATTTCAAAACCTCTCTTCATTGCATAACAGTATAACACCCATGAAAATATATGTCACGTTCAGACAAAACGTTTTTTATTTCCTACTTTCTGCTGGTGGAACTCTGCACTTTATTTAACTGGTGAATATGTTAACATGCATTATCCATCACAATACTGCTCTCTGGTGGTTCATTCGGTGATAATTCAATTCGAAACCAGTTCTCATGAACTTCAGCAATTGTATTGCAGTGGTAATCTCAGCTGGAATTTGAAATGTTTTTGGCTGCACAAAATAAACAGTTTGGTACTTAGCCGTCTTCTGACCCAGCAGGTAGAATTGTTATTCTTCTACCTATATTGGACGGAGCTTTAGTGTGACATCATTTCAATTCATCAGTCTATTCTCTACTTTGTGTATTATGGTTGTCATACCATGTCTCATCTAGGTAAATTATGGTTCGATTATCCGATCTAACGCTATTTATTTTTCCAGATATCATATTCTATGTTCTTGCAGGCTGTGTGAGTCCATTATAACTTGCCTTCCGTATATTTTCCCAAATCAAAACTCCGAACAACGTTGAGTACGCCACAAGGTTGTAGTAGAGCAGCTTCTGTCAAAATTATTCCCGAAAGCTCCGCTGGGAGCGATAATAATGTGGAACTTTCTGCTCTTGATACATCTGATAAACTCTCCGACGGATTCAATCTTCATTGTATATATCAACATATTCATACCACTCTCTTTCCGTACTCTGCTAGGTTTTGAAATATCCTTCACTATTTTCCAGGCTGTACTTCCTGTAAGTCCACTAGAAAGCCAAACAACACAGCACTAGATGAAATCTCTGTTGAGAGATTGTTGCCACTGCGAAATGATCAAAATAGAAACTCACGCGTGCGAGGGATGCCAACGTTGACAGAAATCAGTAATATTGGCACTTTCTTCTTTTCAAATTATACGGCAGGCCATTCGTAGCATGCCGACATTTACATTTGCTCGCCGTTCTCGGCATGGGCCCGACTTTCTACCGCCATTCAATGTTTGCTGGGGTGGTTCAGAATTCTGATTTTCGAACCACCTTATATTCACCCATTCTTTGACATAAGAATTGACGCTTTTAGATTGGTAGGTGAGACTTAGAGGCGTTCGGCGCGATATCTCGAAAGATTCAATTTAGACAAGGATAAAAAAATCTCAGTAACTGAAGAAAAAAACTAGAAGTCTGTTGACACAAACTCAAAATAGTGCTTTTCATTTCATTTCCATCAGTATAAATTCAGTATAAGTTAATTTCTCTAATGATAATGATATGTACGACATTCATTCAACAAAGGAGATTGAGATTTGCAACAAAATACATAATCGACCAGATTCGGCAAATACAAAATCTCTCGATTTGAAAAATATAATGTTGTAAAATGTCAGTGGACTGACTTTATTGAGAGGTTAGATAATCATAAACTCTTCTTTTTCATGAAATAATAACAAAATCGATACCTAACACTTAAACAATGAGGTGAAAACAGTGTTGTCAGCTCAAAAATTCTCAATTTTTCAAAAATATTGCTATCACTTGAACTTATAGCCAGTCTTGCAGTTATTCTGCAAATAGAATACAGAACTTCATAGCAATATGGTCATATGTTATGATCATAACAATATTATTATCTTAGCAATGTTATAACAAGATCCGAACAGAATCGACCCGAATATTACATTTTTACAATTTTTCAGATACATCAACACCAATTGTATCGATAAATGTTGATACATTTTGAAATGGCACTTCATACAATCTGTGTAAAGATAATATGTTCCTGGAATGATAATGCGTAAGTATTTCAGGAACATCCTCAGTGGAACGTTCCGTGCATATACCCTGAAAAGCCGGGACATTCCGACTTGTATAGAGCATGAATTGAACGTTCCCGGAACAACGTGTGCTTTTAGGTCACTATCGAAGATTCATCCAATACAGGACGCAGTATATACAGGGTGTTGCCGACCAGTCAGACAGCATCCCAGCAAAAAAATCTGTTATCAACCCACAGATTTCACTCTGAGGGCGCAGAAGTTGTAAGAAGCCACGTGTACTCTCTCCACCAGCATCAGTGATGCATCCGACTCAGCACATTCATTCAATAAGACTAGTTGCATTTGTTATTTACCAGCTCTTCTCCAATTGTTCAGCTCTCAAATGAAGTTTTTCGTAGTTACTTGTTGTTTTTCGAAAATTCGCTTCTTGCTATCGAATTCAAAATTTTTTATGGAAGTTATTTCTTCGTGTGAAGACGCCTGGGATGAGTCAATCTAATGTCGTTGATAATATGTGCGATGAAAAATTTTTTGTAGCAATACTGGTTATAGTCTGTATGCAAGTTGCATATGTTTCAGAACGGTGTGATGAAACGAAGTTCCTGGACTGATCTCTCTTGTGATATAGCTGAGACAATTGTGGTTAATGGGAGAAAGTGCTTTCTGGTGCCTGTCTATGTTTATATTTCCCTTCCTCAAAAAATATGGAGTCGAATAAGTTCGTTCGTTTAGAACGAATAGTTTCATTCAATTCAAATTTGTTGAGGAACTTGAATTTTATTATTCGTCAATGTGTTTTTACTTCATTCTGTTTTTTTCCTCAGTTGAAAATACGAATAGGATTCAGCTCGTTTGAGATGAATATAGTCGTATTCTATTCGGATATGTTGAATAATTAAAATGTTATTGTTGGATGAATTTGAATTTGCCACCTATTTTGTAGACAGGCACCTACCAGGGAGTGTTGAGCGCTTCAGTCGAATTCATTCCTAGATGAACCGCCTCGTATTTCATGTGATTCGTGCACTCTTCTTGCATTTAATATCACCAGAACTTGGACACAAAGGAACATGCACAATTGGGGCACGAATCACAAAAAACATGTGAACTACACCTATGAAAATATCATGCCAGGTTCCGTTCATGAAAAAAACGTGTGGAAGTAAAATTCCCAAGCATATATTTGTCTGTTTTTTTCGAAACCAACCAGGAAAACCAGGTCAACTTCAATGTGACATCACGATTTACTTGTGAAGCTTTGACAGCTGTCAGTTTGGCACTATCATTAGTAAATTCGATCTCCATTTCTTTGTTCTGTATGTTCATACATATCTCATTCAACACGCCTCCACCTACTATTCTAGGAAGGCAGGTCATCAAAACAATCTGAATAATTAACTATGAACATATTTTTAATCAATAATTTTTTTTGTGTCAATGATACAATATTATGAAATGTATCATTCACAAAAACTCCGTCTGAATCTATAATTTTCTGATTAGGAAGTGTGATCATATGATATGTGATATGTAATATACAATCAAAACTTTCTTTCAGTTCATATCTTCACATACGTAGCTTGTTGAACAAAATAACCAATTCTCTTCTTTTTTTTTATCGCTTGAAGCGCACGAAAGGGAATCCCTATAATGTTCAAAGAACATCGTGCGTTCCTAGGTACCGTTATACAGGGTGTTCCATAATTGAATGTCAATATTTGGGGAGGCAAACTTTGGGCCCATTCTGAGGAGAAAGTTTCATATAAACGTATGACCTAAACGTCTTAACTTTTGAGATACAGGGTGGTAAAGTTCTCAAAAATTGAGAGTTTTTTATTAATATCTGTAATACCACTTCAGATATTCTAATGAAATCTGGCATACATGTACTATGTATCAAGAGGCATCAGTTAGTGTATCACATTTTTTTTGGTTGCCACCAGTGGCGTTCGAATGGAATTTCACATACCTATTTTGGCAGACATTGATGGTACGCCACTGATTGATCTCGAAATTGAAATCATTCCTGAAATTAACAATTATTTCCAAGCAAGTTTGATCATCACAATTTTTTCAATCTGATGCACGGTTTTCGCTTAAAAAATAAAAAGCTGTTCGCTACATGATTATAGCAATATCTTTAGTATGACAATATCACAATGCAGAGAATTATATTTTATTATTCAGATAAAATTTCAGAAATACAATTCATAGTTTATGAACTTCGTAATCATATTTGGTATTTTGGAATTATAACTTTCCATTGTAGTAGGCTATATTAATTTTTGAGAACTTTACCACCCTGTATCTCAAAAGTTAGGACGTTTAGGTCATACGTTCATATGAAACTTTCTTCTTAGTATGGGCCCAAGAATCGCCTCCTCGAATATTGACATTCAATTATGAAACACCCTGTATATGTTGATGATTATCAGTCCTCAACATTCTCGAAATTCATCTGTCTTCACTTTTGATTTCACTATAGGAGTATCAGTTAACCATTATCTCTCCTTCTTTGGCTCAATAAGGAATACGCATGATTTTTTTGTTTAATCGAAATTATATTCCTTCTTCCTAATAATATTGGATATCATTCATTAATCTCAAATTTGCTTGTGACTCTAAAAAATTTCATTTAAATGAGGCTAAATATGAAGTCACAGGAAAACGGGTTAGTGGCCATCACTAATATTATGACGTCATAGTATTAGGCCGAACAGCCATAGACTAGCGCGACAGAATGACAAGATTCAGATTGAAAAAAAAAGAAGAAGAAGAAGAGGTAGAAGAAAACAGTTTTAAACGCCAGAAATTTGAAATTTGAAAATGGAAAATGATAATGTTCATACCAAATACTGTTTAGTGCCGCAATGCCTTTCATCAACAAAAGAATCACCAGGAAAAATATTCCTTTCATTGCCAGTGGGATCGAGTGATGAAAATGAAGAGAAGAAAAAATTATGGTTGCAAGCCATAAATAGAAATGATTTATTCGAGGAAACCAGAGGATTTGTTTGTGAAGACAATTTCGAAGTGAGTATACGTTCAAGTATGTCCTAGTGAAACCCATTATATATCAATGATTATGTTCCTCATGTTATTAGGAGAATAATATAATATGTGATTTCGTGTTCAGTTTGAAGAAGATATGGAAAACTATATGAGATATAAATTGATAGGTGGTAATATATATTTGAAACAACATGCAAAAAGAAGTCCTGTTTGATCATTCTTATTGTAGATATTTGCTTATTATTCAGAATATTGATATTATATAATTGAGATAGATTATAGAAACTACAAGCTCAGATAATCATAACCTCACTTTCTCTTCTTATATTATTTTCAATCTTTCGGACATGAATGTTTGACATGACAAACAGCCACATCCAGTCGGAAATCATCGCTGCAGTTCGGCTGTTGGTCGGAAAGTTGCAAATATTATGATTTTCAATCAGAAATTATTAAATATTCGGTGATTAATAATGTTTCTCGGATGTATAATCCGACATCTATACATATGAGTAATGGAACAAAAATATATTCCAGTGTAAAATTTTCACACGCGTATACCCTATTATCAATATGAACAATAACACCTATTTTGATTTCTCCATATACCTTCTCATCAAAAACTCACACACACCGATTCGATTATTTCCTCTAGTTCTTGTCATCCTAGTTAATACAAAGAGCTTGCAGTTTGTGGTTCTATACATTATTCAACAAACCTATGCGCCCAGGACATTCAAATTATGTTTTGAATATTATCAAGCAGATTGGACCGAATGATGGTTTTTCTTCGGGTTCCCTATCCTATATCATTTGTGGAATTTTTCATGAACACCAGAATGCATTTTTGAGTACCAGCTCAACATAAAAACAAGACTCCAGAACAAGTTTCTTATCCATTTTTGTTCTTGGCAGAGTCTCAAATGACTTAATTTTTTCTCGATGGTGGAAAAATTAATATTTAATTATAGAGTAGAGTAGAGTAGAGTAGAGAGTAGAGAGTAGAGTAGTTTATTTAACCATGTTACATTATACAGATGAGTTTATGGCAGGTCAGAGAAGTACAGTAGGGTTTATTTTTACAACAAGTTAAAATATCGACACTCAAATGTAATAAAATTGCATTAAAATTTTTTATGGATGTTTCACATAAATCTTAAAAGTAAACAGTAAATGGATTACGAGAATAGTTGATAATCAAAAGTTAAACAGATAAAAAATAAATATATATATATATATAAACAAAATTAAATATTTAACAGTGACCGACAGTGAGCTACATCTGCTAAATAAATAGAGTTCATACTGTGAGATAATTGGCTATACGGCTGAAACAGTTTTCAACAAGAAACTTTCTGACAATTATCTTGAATTTTTCCAATTCCAATTATTGAACTGAACTATCAAGAACATTGTATAAATTGAGATTCAAAGAATTCTGTTGGCTGACAGCTAGTCGGTGTCGTTGAAGATTTAGCAAATCTGCAGATCTAGTGTTGTAATTGTGTATGTCGGAGTGTTTGTGAAACTTGTTCAAGGTACTGTATATTTCCAGCAGAACAGTGAATATATATAGGGTAGGAAGAGGCATAATACTAAGTTGAATAAAATATGGTTGACAATGATCTCTGTATCCAAGATTTGCCATTATTCTTATCGCTTTTTTCTGCGATCGAAAAACCGTGATGGCATTGCTAGAGTTACCCCAGAGAAGGATGCCATAGGATATAACCGAATGGAATAAGGAGAAATAAGCTACTTTCAGTATATTAATATTAGTAATTGGTTTGAGTTGTCTCACTACAAATAGAACTTTTGATAGCCTAGGAAGCACATATTCTACATGACAGGACCAATTTAAACGATCATCAAAGTGTGCATATAAATAACATAGCATCTGAAAGTGAAACTGTCAATAGAAGAGTTCCACAGGGATCCATTCTGGGGCCTTTGCTATTCCCTACATTCATTAACGATCTTCCTACTGTCTGTTCAGATCTATCGACAAGCACTATTATATATGCAGATGATACAAATATTATAGTGAGAACAAAAGACACTAACATGCTGAGACAACTGGGAAAGACTTCAGTCATGCAAATAGCCGATTGGAGTTTAAAAAATGGCTTAATTTTGAACAATGAAAAAAACACATTTCATGAATTTCGTGCAGAAAAAACACATAAATGAGAGTAGCATTTTACTGAAGTTAGGGAAATCGCTTAAGCAAGTTGAAACAACAGTCTTTTTTGGTATAACAATTGATCACAAGTTGACGTGGAAATCCCACATTGAAAATCTAGGATCTTAGTTGCATAAGCAATTGTTTCTTTTGAGGCAATTAAAAGACACAGTTTCTTACAACATTTTATTACTACTATATAACAGTGTAATTGAATCAGTTATTCGTTATAAAATAATTTGCTGGGACCATAGCGCAAGTTCTAAAGAGATTTTTATTTTACAAAAAAAAGCCATCAGATTGATGCTGGGGTTACCATACAACTCACACTGTAAAAAACACTTCATCAGTTTGGGCATTCTGACAATGCCATGTTTATATATCTACGAGGTTTTGGTGTTCATCAGAAAGAACTCAACCTCTTTCAAAACGAACAATTGTGTACAGGGTATCCCAATTTGGGCACTTTTGCGGGGTATCTCCCTTATCAGTAAAGATAGAGCATTGCGGTTTTCGCGACAGTGTGCTACTTTTTTATGAGATTGATAATGGCGCAAGCAGAATTGTGATAGCTCTTCCGGTTGTCGAGATACAGGGTGGAATTGGAAAATATCACTTTTCAGGCACCCTCCGTGTCTCAGTTATCTTTGAACTTATCGAAGAAGTTAAAACTTGTTTTCATAGAGTTTTTCTCTTAGAATCCAGTGGCGTAGTTATTTTTCTGCTAGCACCTTTTGTTTTTTAGTTATGGAGCAAACATATGTTTTGTTAAATGGAAAATAATTGTATACAATTATATATTTTTGGAAAGCCCACTTCATGCTCAATGTATATATGAAATAATATACAGGGTGTTCCATTCATCATCATAATTCTGCTCACGCCATTATTAATTTCATAAAAAAGTAGCACACTGTCGCGAAAACCGCAATGCTCTATCTTTACTGATAGGGCAGATACCCCGCAAAAGTGCCCAAATTGGGATACCCTGTACATGATTATGGTACAAGAGAAACAGGTAAGTTACACCTGCCATTCAAAAGACTCCAAATCGGCCAAAATGATCCAAATTATATAGGCATCAAATTATACAACAAATTGGATGAATCGATAAAACTTTGTAGTACAATGAATCAGTTCAAGAATAGATTGAAAAAATTCTTAATAGGTAAGGCATTCTACAGTATTGAAGAATTTTTTCTAAACGTTGATGTAACATAATTCAGTAAAATTTTTGGCTGTGTAATTTTCACTTGTGAATAACTTTTCTTGTGTAGTATTCATTAATTAATGATCATTAAGAGTGTTAGTCTGTGTAAACAAAATTTCCCTAGGTATGTGTAATATTTCTACACTTTCCTATTTTTGTGACATAATAATAATAATAATAATAATAATCTTTATTGGTCCTTTTGATCACTCATATGATATAGGATACGTCACAGTATTGTATACATGAGTAACAACAAATAACAACATCAAAAACAAAAAAGAGTATAAGAGGACAAGGGCACAGTATAATTACATAAACATAACATAACATAAATGTATATATATATATGAATGGTCAATAATAGAACAATACTAATTAGTACTATACATCATGATAATCACATCTTGAGATATGCATCCAATGAATAAAAGCAATTCTCAATTAGGAATTTTTTAAGGGCTGTGATAAACTTCCTGCTCTCATTAGTATTCTTTATTTCTTGTGGCAATTTGTTGTAAATCATCAAACCCATATATGCAGGTGAGTTTTGTGATACCCTGTATTTATAATGTGGAATATGAAAATTTTCTTTCTGTCGTGTATTCGCTTTATGAATGTTTTTATTCAGAGGAAATTTAGTTTTGTTCTTAAATATGTAGTCAGTGGCGGATTTGCAGTCCTAGCCGCTCTAGGCCCCAGGCCATGTGCCGCCCTTTTCTCAGCACCGATCATTAGAGACTAGATACATAATTCATGAATTTACTTTATTGCCACTTTTATTTGATTCAGAAAATTGTTAACTAAAAGCTAGCTTATAAAGCTAGTTTATAATATTTTCCGAGGCCAGGGATGATTGGAAATTTGAATAAAACATTTAAAATGGTTTTAGGTTTCCTTTTTAATAAAATAAAGGTTTTACAATGTGTTACAAAACTCGTCGTCTGCACTTAAGCGCAGCAAAATTATTAATTAAATCTTCGCAATCCAATTTCCTTAAAAAATCAGCTTCTATGTTAAGCAAAGCAAGATCGTTTAGCCTCTGCTCCGTCATTGTAGTGCGTAAATAGTTTTTAACTCTGCGCAAACAAGAAAACGATCTTTCTCCTGTACAGTTACTGGCGGGTGTACACACACACATACGAAGACCAATATCCACGTTTGGATAAATGGTTTGAAGACCTTCGGTTCGTAACCATTTCAACAAACTGACTGCACTCTTTTGCTCCTCATTTTTTATGCTGCAGTGGGAACGAAAATGAAGACATTCTTCTGTAAAATTGTCTTCTAAGTCAGTAGAATAAATCATTTGCAATGCTTTGGCCTTATCTTCGACTTCTGAGATGCTTAGATTCTTCAGGTTGGTAATAAAGTGGAATTTATTGTAGAGTAATTTATAAGCATCCCGGCGTCTTTTCAGTTCTTCTGACAATGTATCAATTACTACCAAAAAAGTATGTATTCTAAAATTTTCACGGCCACTTTGTTGCATCTCTTCACCTGTATTAGTCTCGCCAGGAAGCAGCTTACGCTTTCGATTGCGTCGAAAATCTTTTTCATATTCTTGTACGAACGACAGTTTATTCGCTTTTTTTTCGAATTCATCGAAATTCTCTCTTGTTTCGCCAACAAAATGTATTAAAGCCTCGTACAGTTCTATAACAATAGTAATGTCAATTTCCACACTCTGAAGTTTTTTACTTGTGGCGTTAATGCGATCTAGTAAACATCCCCAAAAAACAGCCATGAGAGCCGTTTCAAAACGTTCCAGTTTCAAACGAATACCTCTTGCTTCGCATATAACGGTTCTCTTCTGTTGTGTGTCATTTTCGATGGTGACTAGCGCTTTATGGATTTCATTCCAGGATTCGCGTAAACTTTTGCATGCGTCTGCACGAGCTGACCAACGAGTCGTTGATAGACTTTTGACGGTGAAATGGGTTTGAAGGAGTTCCCAACGCTGAGTTGACGCTGCAAAGAAATTGTATAACTCTTGGAGTAGAAAAAAGAACGAACAAGCCTCTTGGCTGCTTTCAGCAGCACATTCACCTACTAAATTAAGCGAGTGTGCTGAACAGGGAACATAGTCGGCAAGGGGTGAAATTTCCATTATTTTAGCTTGCAGGCCGTTGTATATGCCTGACATGTTAGCTGCATTGTCATATGATTGCCCGCGGCAGTTTGAAATGTCAATTCCCAATTCAGTTAAAGTTGAGGTAACAGCATCTGCCATTTGTTGTGATTTGTGGCCTGTGTTTGGAATAAACTTGAGGAACCGTTCTACAGGTGACCCATTAGGCAGGACATATCTGATAACATAAGTGAGCTGGTCTACGTGAGATATATCCGGTGTCGAGTCAATAATCAGAGAAAAATATTTTGCGGTTGATATTTCCATAACAATTGTTTCCAAAACTTTGTTTCCCATAAGTCGAATGAATTCTTCGCATGTTGTTGAAGAAAGATAACTCGTAAATCCTGAGCCTGGATTTCCATAACGTGTAATGTGTTTGGCTAAGAACGGATCGAACTCAGCGATAAGCTCTAAGGACATCAAATAATTTCCATTGTGGATTGATCCAAATTTTTCTTCGTGTCCTCTGAAAGGCAAACCACGTGACGCAAGCGCTTTTACGCATGCAACTACTCTTTTCAGAATGTTTCTCCAGTAATTTATTTCTTCATCTAATTGCATTGTTAATGCGCGGTCAATGCGACCTAGCACGTTGCTTCGTTCTTTCATATGCAGAACAGATAATTTGTGAGTAGGCGAATTCTCATGAGTTGACACTCGATGATATGAATTTTTCCAGTCATTGAAACCTTCTTTTTTGTCGAACTGATTCTCCCCGCTATTAAAAAGCAGACAAGGACCACAAAAAACACATCCAGTACTTTTGGAATAAATTAGCCACTTTCGCGGAACTTTTTCACCGTTCAGAAGCTGACGTTCGAATAAATGTCTCGACAACTGTCGCGCTTTATCTTTGTAAATGCGCTCACTTTTAGGAAAATCATTTTGGATGTTTTGATTGGCTCCGTTCTTACAAATGTGATCACGCGTGAACTCGTCGATTGTCCATTTAGCTGGATCGTCGCTGATTTCGTAGAGCTCCTGGTCCGTAGGATTGGGCTGCACTTCTACTCCTGCCACTCCTGGTACTAGAGGGACATCTTCGGCTTGTTCTTTCGATATGCTTGCCACATCGATCAAAGTATTTTCACTTGAAGACACTGCAGAATCATCAGTTGACGGAGCGCCACTACTACTTGGAACATCAAGTTTTCCAAAGAAATCGTCTAATTTCCGTGTTTTTTTAATCGTATCTTCTTGTTCATCATCTCTTTCTTTAGCTCTCTTGCGATACTCTGCCCCACTTAACCTTACCCTTTTCTTTCCGTCCATATTCAACTTAAGCAGTATCGCACTCAATCGCTCACTAAATTGAACTGTCCCACCGTCCAAACCCGTAGCTTATATATACCGGTGCAACGTTATACTAGAATAGTCGGGCAGTTTCCAGAACGCGCGCGTGTATGCATGCCGCGCGCTGTCTTGCTCACTCTCACGTCGCGCGTATTTCCGTCGCGCTTGCACCGTTTCTAGATCCTTCCTGCGGGGCGGCGCGCGCACGCATTCGAGCGTCGTGTAGAGCTTTCTAGAATGTTCGCGCGACACCGCTGAGTTGTTTTTGTAATAACAATAGGATAGGTATTCTTCCTAGATCACTAATATTAAACTAAACGTACGAACTATTTTTTAAGCACGATGTACGAAAGTATTTATACTTTAATACTCAAAAATAGTGATTTAGGAAGATTATAATCATACGTACGGTACGCGAGCCTCTAAAATATTTTGAGATACTTTGCATTTGAGTTATTTCTTGTTATCATCACTGAGTTTTTTTGGCACGATTGCCGCCCTTCGTATCTGGCCGCCCTAGGCCCGGGCCTACTGGGCCTTATGGCAAATCCGCCACTGTATGTAGTTGCATAATTCATAAATATATAAAGAAAATATTGTTTGAACATAATATTTAACAAACAATTCTCTACAAGAGTTGGTTGAAGGAACGCCCGCAACTACTCTCAATATTCTTTTTTGCAAGATGAAAATATCATGTGTGGAAGTTGGGTTGCCCCACAAACATATACCATATCTAATTCTTGAGCTACCTGAGAGTGGTACAAGGATAACAGTTGAGGCTTCTCTAAGACTTGTTTGAGATTTCTGAACAAATAACACAAAGAGTTCAGTCTCTTGCTTAAGAATACACAATGATTTTTCCAGTTGATATTTTCATCAATGATCAGGCCCAAGAATTTTGTTTCATTAGTATTATTTATTAATACATCGTTGATGCGGACGGTTAATGGTAGACATGTTTTTTGCCAGTTGTGGAATTTCACGATTTGTGTCTTAGAGGCATTCAAATATAAATAATTCAAGCTACACCATTCATTTATAGATTTCAAAACTTGTTCACTTTTTTGATGTGTTTTGATTTCGTCCTTATCCGATAGTATCAAAGAAGTGTCATCAGCATACATCGTTACATAGGACTCTGTTAGGTACTCCTCAAGATCATTGGTGTACAGAAGAAATAAAATTGGCCCCAGTATAGACCCTTGCGGAACACCTATATTCACTAATTTCGTTTCAGAATTGATTTGCCCTGGTATGTTAACGTATTGCAGTCGGTTAACTGAGAAGGAAGAAATTCAACCGAGGGCTGAACCCCTAACTCCATAGTTGTACAGTTTTGATAGCTGGACAAAATGTGAATATGTCTTAGTTGTACACCATTTACACTTTAATCTAGTAATAAAATTGATTTGATTTGATTTGATTATAATACCCAAGAAAGATACCTTCTGTCCATTTTGATAAAGAGGATTAGAGGAGACTATTGAGTTTTGAGTCTTCTTCTCATTCAATTCGAGTTTGTTTTGGGTGAACCAGCTTTCAGCCATATTTTCTGCGTAACCAGCAGTTTGAGTTAAGGTGGCATGTATGTTATTGGAGCATATTAGAGTCGTGTCATCCGCAAATAGGATGCATTTCATAGGTGCAATAGACTTACATAGGTCGTTTATATAATAATATACGAGAAACAGAAACGGTCCAAGAACGGAACCCTGAGGTACACCATGTACTGTTGAGGTAAGAACTAATGAGATCTAAAACTTTCCCTCTCAATCCGTAGTGACTTAATTTTTGAATGAGTATCTCATGTGATACACAGTCAAAGGCCTTCGTCAGGTCACATAATGTTAATGAAGTATGTCTGCCATGATCAAGGCCCTCAACTATGTCACTTACTATGCTGAAAGCAGACTGAGTGGTAAATTTATTCTTGCGAAAGCCATATTGTGATTCACTGAAATAGAATCTATTTTCAAAATAAGAATAAAGACGATCTTTCAAAAGTATTTCGATAATTTTACCAATGATAGAAATGATGCTAATTGGTCGATAATTGATGATTAAATGACTTATCACCCTTTTCGAAAATTTGAATGACTCTGGAAATTTTTAGTGCATCAGGAAAAATACCTTCGCTGAAAATCAGGTTTATCAGATCTGTTAATGGTTTCATGATTTGATCTACTATTTATTCAATCAGGTAGCTATCGAAACCGTGGATGTTTCGAGAACAAGAATTGCTCAATTCAATGATTGCAATGTTGCCTTCATGTTGACAGACAGGTTCTAAAAAAAAGTTCTCTACAGGAGAAGGAAATTTTTTAAAATTGTATTCACAATATTTCGTTTCGAATTCATTATGTTCCAGCAAGCTTTTGACTTATTGGTGGAGTTTATAATGTAGTCATCATAGAGTCGTTTTTTTTGGTTCATTCAGTTCGCGGTGATACATTATTTTCATCTGCTTATAAATTTCGATGTCTTGCATCCAGACGCATCAGATATAATTTTGACTGCTTCTAAGCTACTTCTCATGGATTTGAGTCTGACATTGAACCAGTTTATTTTGATTCTATGGTCATTTATGTTCCTAGGCTTTTTCTTTGTGGGGAAAGATAGACTTGGGATACCTAGTAGAGTGTTAATGAAGTGATCACAGGTGTTATTTGAATTTTTATCGGAAGAAATAGTGATATCCCAATCAACTTGAGAGAGTGATATTTTGAATTGTTCTAGTCCTTTTTTTGTGATGCTCATTTTAGAACTATTAGTGTAATCAAGATCTGTATGATCATTCACTGAAAGAAATAAAAATTGACTCTTGTGGTCAGATGAACAAGGGTCTAAGACACCAACTCTAGAAGTGCGTGCAATTAAGTTTGAAACTATATTATCAATACAGATAGGAAAAACTGGAAACCAGATCATCCAAGTTGTTGATGAATAGGTTTACATCTCCTGAACATGACCTGTAGAGGGCTATTATCACAATGTTTAGGGACTGCAAGAGTATGCCGCAGAACTCAGAATGTAATTCTTTGTTGAACTCAGATTCAGAGTTTTTGCATTCAAACTGTTCCTACAATACACAGCAACACCCCCATGTTGAAGTGATTCACGAAAAAATTGTGCTGCAAGATAATAATTACTAATATTTATGGTAGACAGGTTGTCAGCTGATTGCCAGTGTTCAGACAGGCAAATAACATCGAAATCTGAAATGTCAGTGAAAACGTTCAATTCATTTAGGTACCTTATTCGCAAGACACTGTATATTAACATGAAGAATCTTGAAATTATTATCATCTATTCTTAGGACTTGTTCAGAAGTGATTGTGGACCTACCTCCTCTTATATGTGCGGCATCGTCCTTTTCATTACAAAAAAAACGCGATACAAGTGCTTCAGTAGGCCATATATCACGCTTCAAGGCTTTGGTGAAATTCTTTTGTCTAATGGTCACCTTCATGGATGCATACAGTTCAGGATGTTTGGACATGTGACTTTCACAGGACACTTCCAGAAAATTGTTGATTAAGATTTTCTTCAAGTCATGAGGCTTTGTTGTGGGGTGGATCCTTGTGACATGTAGAGATACGAGTTTTGCGGCCGTACTGATGCCAGTGTTTCCATCATTCCGACCAACAACGAAACGTCTATCATTATTCCTTGATCTTCTAGGTTCAACTTTCTTCCAATATTCTTCATCCTCATTCCCAAGGTTTTGAAGCTCATTCAATTTGTTAGCTGATTGTGCATTCGAAACGGCAGCACACACATCCGCAGTGGTGAAAATAGTTTGATGGTTCTTGTTCTTATTATTAATACTATCAACATGTTGTTGCAGTTTTGATTCCAACCGTGCTGGAGGTACGCTTGGTTACTGCCACTTCAGGGGCACTGTTATTGACTGGTGTTGATCGATTCATTGAAGGTGTTCGACCTTGATTAGTTTTCGGGTTTTCGCAGCTGCCTAGGTTTTTTGTGGAGCTGACCTGTTTTTCAGTGACTGGTATTTTTCTTTTCAAAAAACTGCAATTTTCGTTCAGAATATCTCATTTGGATTCTAACTCCTTCACTAGTTCACGTAGAAGCTTGTTTTCAGGTATGTACCTTTCTAATAACTTGGCACGATTTGTCTTCATCAGTTTCACATTCACTGTCTGATGAATCCTTGGATGCATCGTTTTGCACTTCGTGTCTGCATACGGCACTTTCTGCTTGAGCTGCTTGAATCAAGCACCGAGGATGGAAGATGAGATTACACTTTCTGCACTTTACAGCATGAACAACTGACTTTTTACAATGTTGGCATTCAATCTTAGACACAGCGTGAGAAGATGACCCGTCTCCATCCGCCATCTTGAAGTTGTCATGAATCAGGATTCCACACTATTTCTTGCTTAAATCTAGATTGCAATGCTCAATATGTTGAAAAAAGCGACATATTTCAAATTCACACCATAACTACTTTGATATTCGATATCTCAAGACTTCACATATTCATCAAGAATGTGATTCATCGAACCCACTCGAAATTTGAATTATCAACTCTTTCTCGAATAATCACTTTGTCTCGTCCTGCCTCTTGGTGGGCAAACATCGAAGCAAACATATTCTATTCGCATCAGATTCTGCAACTCTTCGGAACATTGCCTGAAGTCCACTTACTATTGTCGCAATCCTTCACTTTACTGGATTTCCACGAAATTTTGTTTCATATAGATCTGAGTTCTCTGACCCAATCAATTCAAATTAAAAACTTGTGATGATTGTATACGATTCACAGATATGTATCATTTTCCTCCATAGTAGCGCTTTTATAAGGCACTGAGCCCTTCATTGAAGTTGTTTTGAACAGTGAACTTGAGGCTGTAGACATTGGCGAACATTTCTGCTAACTAGTATTTTTATTTTCGAACTCCAAGTGAGTTGATATCGACGAATGTAATTACATCATATCAATATTCCTTCGATTATAGAACCACGAAACCAAAACACGCCTCCAATTGCGCAACAACGGCATCAGAACTCTCGTGTAGATGACCCCAAACATTGCTTCCATTGCCTCTTTGTATGATCATGAGTGCAAACAAACTCTTTCATGTTACTCTCACCAGTTGTTTTCAAGACAGAAACAGCAATTCACGCCAATTTAATCATTCGAACTTGTTATTGACATCCTCTATACTGAAATGAAAATCGTCAAAACATCTAGTTTCAGTTGGAATCCCACTTGAAATGTCACAAAGCAGGCCATAAATCACATTCATATATGCATTCACTCGAATAGCTATTTCACAGTACAGAAATATTGATATCAATCTCATATTAAACTTTCGCATTATTTCTCAATGCCACTTGAAGTGCATTTTCCATCTTTGACTCTAGATATTCCACATTAGGAGAAAATATCCACAAACATTTTGGCATATAAAAGTTCAACAATCTTCAATAAATCGCCATCTCGAAGCTGAAAACCATCCCCCCGAAGCCAAAACCTGCGCAAGGCCAGGTAGAGCAGGACCCACAGCCCACAGCAGATTCCGAAATACCTCAAGAGTCTTGATATACTGCCAGAATCACAATGGAAAATCACACATTTTCATGAAAAAATGCTCAACTACGCCGGATCCAAACCGACAGCACATCTGCATCGTAATTGGTTATCTAGCGAATGGAGCGTTTCAGACAACTCTGACAATGTCAGAAAATCAATGGAATATCTGAATTATTCACCATCTGAACAAGGTGAGATGCTGTAACGTTTTCATTTGCTAATATAACTAGCCTATATCAAACGTTACTTTTCCCATGGTATTTTTTACTAAAACACTAGAGAAACTCTGTAGATATACACTGTCGAATTTATAAACCTTTATTGATAAATTCAGTTGACATATTTAGTTCAGAATTCAACATCTAATATTAAAACGCCCTGTATATCACTTCTCATCTTGTATCCAACAGAACGCTCACAGGTATAGTAAACTGAAACAAAAAGGAATAATGAATTAGTCAGTTATAAAATATAACTAGAAAACAAACACAAACATAATTTTATAAATTCTAGTTACTTGAATAAACCTTACCTTTCTTGTTTGAATACACAGTGTTGTCTTCTTCGAATACACACTGTTTGCTATAGTCCACTTGATTTCAGTGATGCAGGCACTGAAAATAAACAAGGTAACCATTAGAATGGCATTCAACCATATTATAAAAATCAAATATAGGTTGATTGAAAAACTGCTTGCACCTACCTCTATTGTAAATAAATTGTACATATTGTAGAATCGAATGGGCCTAGGTATTTTTAAGTGATCCAATTGTTTTCGTTTTGTTTTGAAATGAAATCATCCAATGTTTACGTCTTGGTTATGGTTCACCAATTCTTCTTTATTAGCCACTGTCACTTTTCCTGCTTCGATAAATTCTTATTCTTCATTCGCTATGACATCAATTTCCAATCAGCACGAGACCATTTGGGTCTATTGTTATGTTCGTGAGTATCAAGCTCGAGGCAGAGCAGATTCGTATGATTCAAGGTCACATCACCAACAGCCCCAGTTTACAGGTGCAATCAGAAATACTGCTACGAGACATTTCATTCGTTGACAGTTCCGATCTTTGGTTCCAATTCCAACTTTTGATGTTCCGTGATATTGATGATTTTTGACAAGTTCAATGTCTGGGTCAAGTTCAATGTCAGGGTCAAGTTCTCTTTTCCGGAAAGATAATTTTTGGGCCATTTTGCTGCTGGCTGTTTCACGTGTTGTCTCGTCAGGCTCTCGGGAGATCCTGATACTTTTGCATAGGCACCTAGCCTCATCTAGGAAAAAATTTTGGTTCGGCGTGATGGTAAGATTTCAAACTATCTCTTTAATATCATTGTACAATTTTCAATCGTATTCAGGATGGAGGTCTCTATTGGAAAATTTTTCGAGACACGTGCTCGAAGAAGTACTTTTTTTAATGGACACCCTTGCTGCTCCACCGGTCATCCTGGAACTCCTGGTAGTCATGCATCCATCTCTATTTGTAATTTGGTAAAACCCTCTATACCCCAGAGGTGAGTTATTTCATTTTATTCACGACGAGAATTAACTCTCATTTTTTTTTGAGATCAGGTTCTCATACCTACCTGATCAATTTTAGGGTTTTACATATGGGCTTATTCTTTACCCTGTCCGGGTTTGATTTGGCTGATATGGCTGTACAAGGGCCATTCCAATTCCTCATGTGGTAGGCTGCCCACAGATCACCACTGTTCGAGCAGTCTCCAACTTCGCAGTTTGCACTCGCCAACTCCGCCGTTTTGCAGTCTCCAATTTTCAAGGTTGTGCTGTCTACTAGCTCCAAAGATGTTCAGTATCATAGTCTGGCAGTTTTGCAGTCTCCTAGTCTACTAGTCTACAAGTTTCTACCAGTCTACTATCCACTTCAGCTTTCTACATTATGGTGATCAAAACCACAACGTCATCATTGGATAATATCAGGTTTTTTCAGTTATGAGTTTCATTTAAGTCGAAATGAATCAAGGTACAAAGATATACTCATACCTACAACTCAGATTTCAAAAGTGCACTTGAAATGTTCAAGCCCTATTTGAAACTTTCAATATCCTAAATACTAGCTTACAACAGGCAGTTTTACAGTATCACATTTCCCATGAAATTCATGAATTTTTAGGACATTTCCTTGAAGTTTACAATTAATCAATAACAACTGATATTCAAAGTGGGTTGCTTTTTAGAATTTGAACTAAACTGTCAATGAAGTAATTTCATCATATTAATAGGGTACCTATATCAACTTGAAATATATGAGTATCATATAAATAATATCTACCTCTTTGTACCTACTATTTGTAAATAATCTCATGACTGATTTTTCATTGAATTGTATATACAGGCTGATTTTAAAATGAGTGCATATATTTCAAACACTAAGCAAGCTTGAGGTATACTACCGAATAGCACTATTGAAAATATTATTAGGATCAAAATAGATTTGGGGCAAAATACCCTTTTTCCGCCCAGATTTCTACTTCTGTCACAACTATCGTTTGCGATCCGCAGTCGACCGTGATGAACGGAGCGACGTTGCCACTCTACATGAAAATTAGGAGATATTAAATAAAATGTATAATCGAGAAAATGTACATGGGGAAGAAGTTAACCCTGGTCTTGAATTTCAGAAAGATAATACAAAAACTTCAAAATGGACTCACCCAAGATTTCTACACATAAGCTCGAATAGCGTATAACTCAACACCTCACGGTTGGAAGTTATTTTACTGAAAAATCCTTTAGACCCTTCCTTCCACCTCCTTGCATCGCTACAATTTCGTGATCTTCGAAGAGTCTCATGGGCCCCGCACAATAACGACCCGACATAAGAACCATATCATTCAGCTCAATGTTTGAGAAATGCATCGTCACATTCCAAGCAAATTTTCAGAAACAAAACTTTACATTCAGTGTTGTTCCTGGGTCTGATTTTTTCGTAATAGATTTTCTTGGAAAATGGTAACAGATTTGTATCAAAAGGTAATAGATCCTAAAAATCTGACATTTGACATTCTGAATGTCATTCTTGTGAAACCATATCGCACAAATTAGACAGTTTTGGCAGGAATGAGGCAGGTCACACAGAACTAATGACATAAATATAGAACATAGACCCATAGAGCAGAACATAATTATCCGCTGAACACAGAAATAGATTTTTTAGTAACAAAACATCATATTTTGGTGCTAACAGTAACAAAACATCATATTTTGGTGCTAACACCCAATAGTAATAGATTCATGACAAATCGTAATATTGTAACAATCTCCGTGGAATAGTAATAGATCTATTACAAAAGTAATGACAAGGACCACACTGTTTACATTAACTATGTAAAAGATCTCTTTATCTTGCTCAGGGTTGGGGTACGCCGGAAAGGGGTAGTGTGGCAGGAAATGGTACTTGGTAAAAACAATACTCAATCCTGATCAGATACAGCGTGCTATATATTCCTCACCAAACAGTTACTTTATCCGACAGTGTACACCAAGATTCTAAAATAAAATGAATGTGAAGGTAAACTCTGACCTCTGATTGTTTCACTTCCCTAATCCCAAAACAGACATCACATGACTTGTTACAAATGGACTACGTGCCGAAACTCTTACTAAATAATATATACGAATATCAACATTATAATAATCAAGAATAGAACCTGGAATTGTACATAAATAAATGGCTTACCTAAAATAAAATGCGGGTGCAAGTTCCAAGGAATTCTTGGGCTATGAACCCCTAGCTATTTCACTGGAATCGGTGTCACATTAGATATCTTCGATAATGCACTGCAAAATTCTAGAGATCTCCCGAAATCCACTCACATCGATAATCCTAAATCCTAGCAAAAACCTGGTTTTGGAAATAGGCGCAAAAAACTTCTACTGAAAGAGGTACAAGCAGCGGCCTCAGGTGGCCTTACGCATAGGCACCGAATCGAACCCACAGTGCACTGCACGATACAGGCGATACCATGAAACGACATATTTTGGTAGGCCCGCATACCTATAGATTGCGTTAGGTGGTTTATTACCTTCCTAGCAGCAAAGACTGAATGGTGAGAAATTCGCAAAATATAAAAATAACAAACACATACGCACGTTAGCTTCAATTACTCAATGGACATAAGGTGCGATCTGCTACATCCGACCCTCCCCTAAGAAGAATTTCGAAATCATTATTTCAATCGCTTACATACCATTTGGTTGACCCTAACCACCAAGGAATTGCCAAACATGACGAAAAGCCTGCGAAAAGCAAGAAGGAAATACGCGCGATTGGAGTTGATCGGCTATGAATCGATGGCTATGGTGATCGTTGGTGATAATTTTTCAAATGACTGGCGTGGAACAGCCCACGCTCTCGGTTTTTATTCAGGTACTCCAACAAGTAAGTATGCTCACGAATTACTTTTTTGATTCTATAGGGACCCTCAAAAAGCAGCAACAATTTTTTTGTTTCAGATTTCACGGCAGACGAGACGTTGTTCGCCTTTAAAAGCACTAGATCGCCCACATTATACCTAATATAGGGACGGCCCGGATGGGAAACGGCCCTACGCTCGGCCTTCGATTTCAAGGTGGCCTCTGCCAGGATCAGTTTTTCATCGTGGGACTGACGCGATATGTCGGCTACACCTGGGGGAATCAAATGGGCGGGAAGTAACCGTGGACGACTTTCTCCTAGTTGAAGCTCATTTGGAGTGAAACCCGTCGATTCATGGACAACTGAATTTAGGTAATTTTGGAACACTTTTATGCCATAGGCCCACTGGCTATGATTTTCGTGGCAATAGGTCCGTAGGATCCGTCCTATTTCGCGCATACACCTTTCTGCTGGATTGGCAGAAGCGTGCCTCACTGAAATGTAAGTTAGGTGGATTCCGAGGTCGGTCAACGCCGTTTTCCACATTTTCGATGTGAATTGAGTGGCGTTATCTGAAAGGATTCGACGCACTTGACCATAGGTCGGAAAATAGTCCTTCAACAGCCTATTTAACATAGCCCTTGAAGTAGCCTTTTTCAGCGTATACAATGTTATGTGCTTTGTGAAAACATTGAAGATCACGAATATATATGCGGTTCCACCCCTTGACTTGATTAGAGGACCTAGAGTGTCTATGGCGATCAGGTCATCCTTAGATTCTGGAATGATAGGCGTCTGAGGGGGGTTTGGCAATTTCGAAATCTTTGCCCGTTGACATATGTCGCAAGTTTTCACAATTTTCTTAATTTTCCGCTGCATATTGGGGAAATAAACCTCGTCTCGCAAGGCCAGAAAAGTTTTATAAGCCCCAAAATGACCATAGGCGTCATGGAAAGCTACGACAATACTCTCAATAAGCTGTTCGGGAACACAAAGAATTCGCTCATTTTCGTATGATCCGAATTTGTACAAGATTTTACCGTGCAAGGTGAACCGGCCACGTAGGACATCCTTATTTGGTAATTCCCTGTCCCTGTCCCTGTCCCTGTCCAATTTTTTTCAGTTTGCCCTGCAAAGTTTCGTCTAGCTTACGCATGGTTAATAAATGGAAACATTTTTCTGCAGGGGTTGGCAGTCTTACACAGGCGAACCGGGACAAAGCATCACAAACCAAATTCTCCTGCCCTGGAACATGAATTATGCGAAATCGGAATTCTTGCAGGGACAGAGCCCAACGGGTTATTCGAGGTGACAGCAACCTGCATGAATTCAAATAAACCAGTGTCCTACTATCGGTATACAAAGAAAATTCATTTGCCAACAAGTATGTCCGCCAGCGTCGAATACACCATAAAGCTGCAAGTACCTCCTTTTCGTTCGCATGATAATGTCTCTCACGCTCCAACAGCAGACGACTAGCCCAAGCGACGACACGTTTCTTTCCATCCACTATCTGGAAAAGGTGCCCAGCGATACCTACGTCACTGGCGTCGGTAGCTACATGCCAAGGTTGTGAAAAATCTGGGTGGTACAAAAGTGTGGTAGTCTTCAGCTCAGCCTTAAGTTTCTGGAAGGCCTCCTCTTGGTCAGCACCCCACTGCCAGGTAACCTTCTTCCTCAAAAGACGGGTCAGAGGTTCTGCTATCTGAGCAAAATGATTCAAAAAAAATCTATCATAATTACAGACACCTAAGAATTTTTGAACTTCTTTGACATTAGTGGGTTTCTGGTAATCCGTCACTGCCTGGATACGGTCTGGATCCGGCCGAACACCCTCAGTATTGACCACATAACCTAAAAACCGCATTTCTGCATGAAAAAACTCACACTTAGAAGCTTTCACAGTGAAACCTGCCTCCCTAAGCTTGCTAAAAACTAATTCTAAATGGTACAGGTGCTGCTCCACAGACTCACTCATGACAACCAAGTCGTCTACGAAACTTATGAGGAAATCGGAAAATTCGTCTCCAAATACTTTACCCATGGCGCGGGTAAACGAACTCACTGCAGTTGACACTCCAAAAGGCAGAACACACCACTGGTAACATTTTGTCCCTACCATGAACCCACAATATTTTCGATCCTGCTTCCTTAAGGGAATCTGCCAATATGAGTGAGACAAATCAACCTTGGACATGTACTTTTTTCCTCCTAGGGAACGAATTATATCTTCGATACGGAGTGGAAGTTCCCTGTCCGGCACCATAACGGAATTTAACCGTCGAGCGTCCAAGCAAATCCGAACTCCTCCATCTTTTTTGACAGTAGTCATTAAGGGGGACACATAGGGAGTTGAAGCTCTTTCAATGACTCCCCACTCTTCCATTTGATTTATAGCTTGGGAAACCGTTTCCCTGTGCGCAACTGGTATGGGGTAAGGCCTCACAAAGAACTCTGCTTCATCTTTTAAAATGATCTTGTGCTCATACAAGTGCGTTCTCCCAGGGATATTTGAAAAAATCGATTTGAACTTTAATAAAAGCAATTTAAATTTTTCTTTTCCAGGTTGGGTCAGCACACAACCAGAACAAACATTATCTACATCGAACGAACACAAAGAGTTAAAAATATCCCTTTTTGGTGGACAGGTATACTTGTTTATAGAATTATTCACTATTGTTGAAATATTTAGACTTGGTGGGTTACTCAAGTCATGGTTAAATTTCATTTCATTCACAAACAAATCTAGGTTATGAAAATGAAAACCATTGTTTTTCAGGTCAACAGAAGCTTCATTCATTCTGAGAAAGTCTACTCCTATTATTACTGGAAAAACTAAATCTGGGATTAACAGGAATTCATGTGAAAACTTTTTAGTCCCCATAACGAAAGTGAGTAATACCTGTGCCTTTACTTTTTTATGCTTCCCCTTGAAGGCCCCTATAATGGAAATGCCCGTACAAGGAAAGTAAGGGAATTTTTTGTACTCATCAATTTGTGACCAAACATTTCCTGATATCGCAGAAATCGTACTTCCTGTATCAACCATCGCTGGAAATGAATAGCTCAGGATCTCCATAGTGACAACCGGTGATCGAATTTCTGGGGGGCTGTGATCGAAATCACACTCCTCCAGCAACTCATCCACTGGGTTATTATTTATTTTTATTTTTTGCATGGCTCTGTTTGAACATTTCCCCATTTCTGAACCTAAAAATGGGGATTTGGCTCGTTTTCCGAACCCTGAAAATTTTCTGCATCGTTTTCTTCGGTTGACATACAAGAAATATTATTTCTGGGGGGAAATTTTCGTTGTGAATCCTTATTCCCTGAATAACCTCCCTTATGGGAATTTTTCTGATGATTTGTATCACCAGGACGTTGACTCTGGTGAGTCCTATTTTCCAGAAACTGATTATTGTTGTTGTTAAAATAGTGGTCAGCTTGTCTAAGCCTATCGACCGCATCTAAAAGGTTTTGCGTTCCAACTAGAGTAGCTGAAATATTTGGGGGGAAATGGCGGGCAATAGAACTGATTAACTGTTCATTAGAATACGGGGGAATGAGGTGTCGTGATTGGGCCACCAATTTATTGAAATAATTCACAAAAGATCCATCTCCTTCATGATATCGACCTGTTTCTAAATTCAATTTGATTTTTTGTTGCCTGTTCGCGCCCCAAAATTGCTCCACAAAAGCTTTTTTAAAATCTGAATATGACTGAAATGTATACATATATGCATCAAACCAGATTTTTGCTGACTTCTCGAATAAATTACGTATTAAAAACGATAAAGGGACAATATCGATTCTATTTACATCAACATAGCATTCCAGATAATTTAAAAAGTCTATTGGATGTAATTTTCCATCATCACCAAATGAAGGTAAATTTTGGCAATTACTTAAATCCTTCAAATCACCTCTGCAAATTTTTTCAGAATTGGAGGAAGTACTTGCACCAGCATTTTGATTTACATTGCTAAGTGAGAATGGTACATTGTTGTTTCTATTACTAACCTCATGCCATCGTGGAATTACAAAATTTTCATGTTCATTTTGCCCATTATGGTTTGGTAAATTATTACTAGGAGGCAAATTATAGTTTGGAAATACATGCTTAGAAGGCAAATTATAATTCGGTAATCCATAATTAGCTGGCACATTATAATTTGGTAAACTAAAGTTAGATGGCAAATTATAATTTGGTAAATTATACTGGGAAGGTAAATTATAACTTGGTAAACTATGATTTGTAGCTAAATTATCATTATTGAGTGGCATGTTTGCTTGGTTTGAATTTGACAATGACATTGTTTGAAGAACTTTTCTAACTTCATTTTCTACAATTTTTGCTAAGTCCTCCGAACCACTATTGTTATTTATTTGTGATGGAATTTTATTACTTTGTTCTGAATAACTTGAATTACTATTTTCGTTCAATTGTTGAGAGTTACCGTTGATTTGATCAGAATTTTTACTTTTTGTTCCTGAATTTTTACTTTTTGTTCCAGAATTCTCACTAATGTTTGCATAGTTTTTGTTTTTTCGCGCACTATTTTCCGATGGTGAGTTTCCACTTTCCGTTTGCGAAATTGTGCTTGCTGAGGCTCCATAACTCAGCCTTTGTGCTAATCCCTCCAATCCTTGAACATCACTTGATAAAGGAAAATTGTTACCTTGTGATATTCCGTTATTTTTTCCTTGCAGGTTACCAGTTTCCAGGCCTGCACCTGTCGATAGTGGTGATTGGTTCGGTCGTTCTGAACCCATCTGGAATATGCGGCTCCTCAAAGGATATGGTGGTGTTTTCTCCAAAACCATAGTTTCCTCCAACACTAAGCCACGCTGTTGGGGGCCAAGATGTAAAAGATCTCTTTATCTTGCTCAGGGTTGGGGTACGCCGAAAAGGGGTAGTGTGACAGGAAATGGTACTTGGTAAAAACAATACTCAATCCTGATCAGATACAGCGTGCTATATATTCCTCACCAAACAGTTACTTTATCCGACAGTGTACACCAAGATTCTAAAATGAAATGAATGTGAAGGTAAACTCTGACCTCTGATTGTTTCACTTCCCTAATCCCAAAACAGACATCACATGACTTGTTACAAATGGACTACGTGCCGAAACTCTTACTAAATAATATATACGAATATCAACATTATAATAATCAAGAATAGAACCCGGAATTGTACATAAATAAATGGCTTACCTAAAATAAAATGCGGGTGCAAGTTCCAAGGAATTCTTGGGCTATGAACCCCTAGCTATTTCACTGGAATCGGTGTCACATTAGATATCTTCGATAATGCACTGCAAAATTCTAGAGATCTCCCGAAATCCACTCACATCGATAATCCTAAATCCTAGCAAAAACCTGGTTTTGGAAATAGGCGCAAAAAACTTCTACTGAAAGAGGTACAAGCAGCGGCCTCAGGTGGCCTTACGCATAGGCACCGAATCGAACCCACAGTGCACTGCACGATACAGGCGATACCATGAAACGACATATTTTGGTAGGCCCGCATACCTATAGATTGCGTTAGGTGGTTTATTACCTTCCTAGCAGCAAAGACTGAATGGTGAGAAATTCGCAAAATATAAAAATAACAAACACATACGCACGTTAGCTTCAATTACTCAATGGACATAAGGTGCGATCTGCTACAACTAGTATCACGTTTTGACGTTTTCCAAAATAACATACATTCTCAGAACAACAAACTGTCAAGAAAGGATCTTTGTTTTGATTGTTCTTATGGTGTGCTACCAGAAAGAATTCAGATGACCATGAGTTACTTATAGGCGACTTTTACGGACCAATCAGAAACAGCAAAGTAGTGCCTGCGTGGTTGCGATTCATCCTGATTGGGCACAGGTGACTGAGATTAATGTATTAGTGAGGAAGGATCATATCTTTAAATGAAACTAACATTTTCATAAAAAACTAATTTGGAAAAAACATCTATTAGTTTAATTTGATGAAATGATACTTCCCCACTATACACTAATCTCACAAATCCAATCAGCTGTGTCCAATCAGGATGAATCGCAACCACGCAGGCGCTACTTTGCTGTTTCTGATTGGTCCGTAGAAATCGCCTATTAGTAATTCATGGTCATCTGAGTTTTTGCGTCCGAAACTATCAGAAGCATGCGCAGTTTCACAGAACTGTATAATTTTTTTGGGTTCTGTGGACTTGTGCATGCTTCTGACGGTTTTGGATTGTTTATTTTCTGAACGCGAACAATCCTAGTTAGAACTGTCAAAGGTCACAGCAAAGAGGAAATCTATGGTCACAGATACTACTGTTCTGAGAAATGATGTTGACATATCATATGATAATAGTTTTGTTTGTGTGTTTGTAAAATAATTGTGAACGTAAAATAAAAAATGAAATATTTGGATGTTGTGTCTTGTGTCGTGATAATCGTGATATGGTCGTGATTTTCAATGTGAGATTGCCAGGAAGGATATGTCGTCGTCGAGTCGTTTTCGATGGTTTGAGTGCGAATATGAACCAACAAGAACACAGGACGATATAAGTCTGGAATGGACTCGATATTAGTATTTGTTTGCTCTCGGGAGTTTTGCTGTTCGAGCAGGTATGAGAAAATCTACTAGGTGAGTCGATTTTCAACTTTGTGGAAGGAAGGGGGACGTTCTATCATTCCCCTCATGTTTCTATCCGTCTCTCGTGATCCATGGAGATAATCACCCCACAGTTCTCTCAGTGAACTTCAAAAAATAAGGCTCCTGTACATATTACATTCACCTCTATTAGTTTCCATAACCTATTTCAATTCATATTCATTCTGTGACAAATTTTTATCAGGATATTCGTCTCTGAAACAATCTGTCATCACTGTCTTGTTTTGACTTTAGTGAATGACGAATTGGAGAATCCCTGGGATTCCGCAGATTTCACTTGCTTCCCAGTGGCGTACTCGAATTTCGAAGCATTTTATGTTCAATTTTCAAAATGAAATTTCTCGTTAATGTGAAGACTTAGGAAAAATCAAATATTTTAGTAATTTTTGTTAGACTTTCTCATATATATGTCTTGAATATATGCACTCATTTTAAAATCAGCCTGTATACCTACTCCACAGATTTTTTACTTTCTACTGACATCTTTTTCTCAATCCATATATTACAGGTTTCTGTTTCTTCCTAGATGAACAACTATCTGAAAGAACCAGTGGCGTCCATCAAAATATAAATTTGACATTTTTTATATTGAATTTTGGAACTTTTCTGTGAATTCAACTTTGTGATCTATCAGGATAGCAAATTCAAAAATCCACGCCCATATGCTGCCGATGAAAAGCTGCCGGCGAAGTGCAATTGTATGATATACGTTACACTTAAATGGCGCCCAACGTGGGGTTAGTAGTAGTAAGTAAGGAGTAAAAAATCTGTGGAGTAGGTAATATAGAATTCAATGAAAAATCAGTCATGAAATTATTTACAAATAGTAGGTACAAAGAGGTAGATATTATTTATATGATACTCATATGTTTCAAGTTGATAAAGGTACCCTATTAATATGATGGAATTACTTCATTGAAATTTTAGTTCAAATTCTAAAGAGAAACCCACTTCGAATATTAGTTGTTATTGATCATTTGTAAACTTCAAGGAAATGTCCTAAAAATTCATGAATTTTATGGGACATGTGATACTGTAAAACTGCCTGTTGTAAGCTAGTATTTAGGATATTGAAAGTTTCAAATAGGGCTTGAACATTTCAAGTGCACTTTTGAAATCTGAGTAGTAGTATATCTTTGTACCTTGATTTATTTTGACTTGAATGGAACTTATAACTGAAAAAACCTGATATATATTGATCACCATTATGTAGAGAGCTGAAGCAGCTAGTAGACTGGTAAGAACTTGTGGACTAATAGACTAGGAGACTGCAAAACTGTGAATATTGGAGACAGCAAAACGGTGAAGTTGGAGACTGCTTGAACGGTGGTGATCTGTGGTCAGCCTACCATATGAGGAATTGGGATGGCCCTTGTACAGCCATATCAGCCAAATCAAACCCGGACAGGGTAAAGAATAAGCCCATATGTAAAATCCTGAAATTAATTAGGTAGGTATCAGAACCTGATCTCAAAAAAAATGAGAGTTAATTCTCGTCGTGAATAAAATGAAATACCTCACCTCTGGGGTATAGAGGGTTTTACCAAATCACAAATAGAGATGGATGCATAACTTCCAGGAGTTCCAGAATGACCGGTGGAGCAGCAAGGGTGTCCATTAAGAATAAGAACTTCTTCGAGCACGTATCTCGAAAAATTCTCCAATAGAAACCTCCATCCTGAATACGATTAAAAATTGTACAACGATATTAAAAAGATAGTTTGAAATCTTACCATCACGCCGAACCATAATTTTTTCCTAGATAAGGCTAGGTGCCTATGCAAAAGTATCAGGATCTCCCAAGAGCCTGACGAGCCAACACGTGAAACAGCCAGCAGCAAAATGGCCCAAAAATGATCTCTCCGGAAAAGAGAACTTGACCCTGACATTAAAATGGCGCCCTTTTAACGTGTCAATTTGCTTATCCACAGTTCTTCTAGATATTTTTATTTTATCTCCAATTTTTGAGATTAATAAAAGAGATATTCCAGAGGGAATGGGAAAACTTTTGGAAGTATGGTTAGTTTTTGAAAAAAAAAATTAGCAAAATTTTCTAAAAATTCACAAAATTGCAAACTGGTGACTGCTTGAACAAATTTTTTAGAGATTATTTTTTCTTCACATTTTGGCTATTATCACAGGTTTTGCATCAATTATATTTGAAAACAGCAGTTTTCAGATGTTTTTTTTTTCAAAGGATTTGATAATATGCAAACTTGTCAGAAAATAGTCAAAAGTTTTTGAGTACAATTTCACATTTTGGGTTTGATAAGACACTATCAACAGTGTCAACAATTTTGAATTTCTATTTTTCTTGCTTGAAGAAAGCTAAATTTTTTTGTTGAAGTTTCCATAGAGGAAATAATTTGCCTATAGTGGGCATACATATTGTATGGCATATATTTTTAGTTCAATTATTTCCATCACTGGAAACATTTTGCTTGCCTTAAAAAAGGTATATTAATTATTATAATGCTGATTAATATTGACTGGGTTCAGGGTGACGATTCTGACTCATCAATTTTGAGTTACTTATATTGAGTTTTTTGATTTTGACAAATTTCAATACTGATCTGCTTAGATATTGAAATATCGAGGGAATTTTCATACTGTTGAAAACCCCTATTTGATTTTTGCATAATATATAGATGAATTTTTGATCTTCTGAAATACAGGCTGATACTGCCAAATAAATTTTTGGTAACTAATTTTGAATTTGAATATACAGGGTGATTTCCTGATTTTGATACTGAAGTATTACCTATGCCTGGTACTTATCTGATTTTGAACATACAGGGTGATTCCCTGATTTTGATGTCGAAGTATTACCTATACTTGGCAATTATTCAATTTTGAATTTACATACAGGGTGATTCCCTGATTTCGATATTGATGTATTACCTATACTTGGTGATCATTTCATTTTGAATTAATATACAGGGTGGTTCCCTGATTTCAATTTATGGGGTGATTCCCTAACTTTGATATGCAAGGTGTTTCCTTGTGTTTTTGGCTTTGGTGTATTACCTATGAATGGTAATCATTTATTTACAGATTAATATGCAGGGTGATTCCCAAATTTCATTATTCAAACAAAACGGTATTCAATCATTTCGATTCAGTATACACATACAAGGTGGTTCTTCTTATTGGCATACAGGGTGAGAGAGTTTTATACAGAGTGTTTCCTGAAATTTGAATAATTTTGTGACATTTTATCATCATTATGAATCCTGAGAAATTCCAAGTCAACCATCTATTGGATTACGAACTTGAATATGAGCTTTCTATTCGTAAAGTTTAATCGGTCAGACCTGTTGTTGAGAAAAGAAAAATTTTGAAAAAACTTCTAGAAAAGGAACAAGTGAGATCAGATGCTACTGTTGTTTTGACGTCATACCCTATTGATTGTGAAAAAGAACAAAATGAAATAAACAATATTTCCATGCAGATAGCTGCTAATATTATTGATTTTGCGGATATAGGAGATCCGAATGATAATTCATATCAAAGAACTATATCAAGAATAATTCATGCTTGCAAACACTTTAGGCCTTATCTGTATGGACGCAAATTCATGATCTATACGGATCATAAACCACTCACTTGGCTTTTCAAATTGAAGGAACCAAATTCCAAATTAGTAAGATGGCGACTAAAGTTGGAAGAGTTCGATTACGACATAGTTTATAAAAAAGGAAAATACAACACTAACGCTGACTGTCTCTTGAGAATACCAATCAACGCAATCGAAACTGACGACATATCTATTGCTAATAATCCTGGTGACATCGACAAAGACATAACAGACTATATTCAATCAATAGAAACAGGACTTTGTACATCTGATCCAATTGACGTAGGAAGACAAGATATATTGAATTTTTGAAGACACTTGAACAACACTTCGAACAACCACAAACTTCGACTGATCAAAACCAATATATACAAATTCTTTCTGACGTACAAATCAATCCTCCTCTTAATCAAAATATTCCAGATAATGTTTCGACACAACATTCTAACGCAAACGAAGCTACGAACGATGGTATAAAAATCTATGATGAAATAATCAATAACAAATTAAATCAAATTTTAGTGTTTCCAAATACGTACCAAAAATAAGACATTGAACGTGAAAATTACGAAAACTACAAAATTATTACTGTTAAAGTCCCTGAAGTCGATAACGAAAAGTTAATTTTACAATTCCTGATAGAAAACACAGAATCTAGGAATGCGTATTCACTATATTTTCACTCCGAAAACCTGTATAAAGATTTCTGTAAGGTATACTTGAAACATTTCTCAGAAAGAGGCCCAAAATTAATCAGATGTTTGAAAAGACGGAACACCATTTGCGACAAGGAAGAACAACTCATGTTGATAAAGAATCATCATGAAGGAAAGACAAATCATCGCGGAATGAACGAAACACTCGAACGCTTGAAGAAAAACTATTACTGGAAGAACATGAAACAAACTATAACGAATTTTATTAATTCTTGTGAAATTTGTCAAAGATCCAAATACGCAAGAAAAACCCCTTATGTACTGCTAATGCTAACTGAAACAGCTTCTCGACCATTCCAAATTGTTTATATCGACGTTTATATCTCTGATGAAAAAAATTACTTGACATCAGTCGACGCATTCACGAAACTGGCACAAGCAATATTCATTCCCGAAAAAACAGCTATCCACATTTCCATATTTCACTTCATTTGGCGTACCTCAGACATTCATAGTTGACAATGGAACGGAATTTAATAATGAAACCGTAAAAGAAATCCTCAAATTACATAAAATCCACGTGCATTTTACTACACCCACGCATCATGAATCAAACTCTCCAGTCGAACGTTTTCACTCGACAATAATAGAACATTTGCGAATTCTGCAAAAAATGTACCCGGACGAAAGCAACGACCTTATGGATTACGCTATACCAGGCTACAATAGTTCCATTCATAGTTCCACCGAGTACTCGCCTTTCGAACTCACTTTTGGTCATACAGATTCGAGAAATCCAAACGAAATTCTTATTCCCAATCTATTTTATACCGAATATGCTGAGAAACACAAAAAAAAAACTGAAACACGTATATCAAGTAGTGAAAGATAAATAAGAAGATAAAAAGCGCACAATAGTTTCGAAAAATAATACACAAGGTGACACAAGATCTGAATTTCGTTTAGGTCGAACAGTATAGAAAAAGAATTCGAAATCACGCAATATAAGAGATAAAAAGTTCATAGGCCCATATGAAATAACGAAAATGCTAGATAGGAACCGTGTAGAAATAAGAAATAAGTATCACCCTAACAAACAAGAAATCATCCATATTAAAGAATTGAAAAAACCCTCTGTTGTTACAGATCCACCTTCTGTAACATTTACGGAAGACTAGAACCCGTCAAAATCCATAACCCTAACATAAATTCTGGAATCCTTACATTGAAACTTGGCAACACACGAAACAAAATTGACTCTCGGACGTTAATACAAATTTATGACATTCCGAATATAATTGACGAATTCATGACTCTACGAAGTACTTATTCACGAATGAAAAATGCATTCGAAAACTCTACACATGGACCTGGTTACGACAAAGAATTCCATGATTCCCATCATGTTCTGAGTATATTGGAGAATAAAATTCTTACACAAATAAGTCAATTGAATCCACAGTGGAAAATGAAAACGAAACGAGCTCTAATAGATGGACTCGGTTCAGTTCTTAAAGCAATCACAGGAAATCTCGACAGTAGCGATGCTGAAAAATATGACAAAGCCATTTCATCACTATCTGATAATCAAAATAAATTGAAATCATTGATTGGTAATCAAATCACTCTTCTGCAAACTTCCATTCAAAAATTCAAAAACGATACCGAAATTCTTGCTCACAATCAAGTAGTAATGAATTCTCGAGTAAAGGAATTGCAAGAAATCATCAAAACCATCCACATCGATAATGTTCAGAATTATCATTATTTTCTGTTACAAACAATTATTTTACAGTTCATAAATACCTTCCAAATTATGAATGATATACTGGAAAAAATCGAAATAGCAATCACTTTTGCAAAATTAAACACGTTTTATAATTCAATCATTGAACCAATCGAATTATTTGCCGAAATTACTGCAATCAGTAAACACTTGAAGCAAAATAAATTTCCTTCTGAACCATTAGTGAGAAACCTACTTATTTTCGAAAAAACAATGCAAATTAAAAGCTACAGTAAAAGAAACGAAATCATTTTCATCATAGAAATTCCAATCGTAGAAGCAGATGATTATAGTTACTATCATTCATATCCATTGCCAACTCCTACAGTTAATTCCTTCAAAACTATAATACCCCACTCGGAATTCTTTCTATTGAATGAGCACAACTACGCCTTTTCGGATGTTAAATGCCAAGAAGTCACCCCCGAAGAATTCCTGTGTCAAGATGTACAAACAACGAAGATCGAAAACAGTATTCCTTGTGAGATCCAACTACTCGAATATTCAACGAACACAAGCTGCAGACAAATACCAGCCGAAATCAAGAAACCGAAAATTCAGAAATAAGAAAAAAATCAATGGATTGTTATAACCCCCGAAAACATAGTGGCTACCCAGAAGTGCGGTAAAAATAAAGACAATATTCCTCTTAATGGGACTTATATCATAGAGCTCAACAATCTCTGTGAAGTTTATATTAAAGACATTCGAAAATAGTGAACCCAGTTATAAAAATATCGAACTGCCTAATATACAGACATTTCCGGACACTAATGTTGAAACCGAAATTAGTTTTCAGCCATTGCAGTTAGAACACATCAATCTAGACGACATGGACGGCATCTACAACATTTTGAAGGACCAAAAACAACAGCTAACCAACATCGACAATTCGACGTTCCATTACAACAAAATTAGTGTGTATACGATATTTTTGTAAATATTAATTGGTATTGGTATAGTCTACATACTACGTCGTCTCTACATGAAGAAGATGCTCTCAAGTAATTCAACCCTGAACGAGGTGCTGAGGATTCAAGAAACAAAATCAACCCCCGACGTCAGATTTTCATCGAACTCTGGTCCAACCCCATAGTTCTCAACTAGCGCCGGAGGAGTTACAGACACTTTCTAGCTTATTTCGACGAAACTGTAATCTTTGCAAACTCATCATAAATGAGTTTACGTTCTGTAGCATTCCATATATTTGAATTAAGTCTTTGCCTGTTGTTTGTCTTGTTCGCAAGTAAATAAAGACCCTGTGAGAGATTTTTCGTTTTTTAAAAAGCTTCCTTGCTGAAAGTAACTTTTAACTTGAAAGACAATATACCGATCATGACATAATCCCGAATCATGACATACCGATCTTTGACCTACCGATTTTGTATACCCATTCAGGGCGTTTCATACGCGTAGTTATCGAGCCACAACACATGGAAGTCTATTTTTTTTTCGCTTCATAGTGTAGTTCAGATATGAAACGATTGAAAGTTCAATATAAAGTCTGGAAATTTTTTTTTAAATTTTCTAATGAATGAGTTCAAGTGATGTTAATTGTAATTGTTATAAAAAAGACTATCGAGATAGCATTTTTTATTTTTGCGGAGGGGGGTGGTGTAACGTTTCCATTTGCTAATATAACTAGCCTATATCAAACGTTACTTTTCTCATGGTATTTTCTACTAGAACACTGTCGAATTTATAAACCTTCATTGATAAATTCAGTTGACATAGTTCAGAATTTAACATCAAATATTAAAACGCCCTGTATATCACTTCTCATCTTGTATCCAACAGAACGCTCACAGGTATAGTAAACTGAAACAAAAAGGAATAATGAATTAGTCAGTAATAAAATATAACTAGAAAATGAACACAAACATAATTTTATAAATTCTAGGTACTTGAATGAACCTTATCTTTCTCGTTTGAATACACACTGTTTGCTATTATAGTCCACTTGATTTCAATGATGCAGGCATTGAAAATAAACCAGGTAACCATTAGAATGTCATTCAACCAAATTATAAAAATCAAATATAGGTTGATTAAAAAACTGCTTGCACCTACCTCTATTATAAATAAATTGTACATATTGTAGAATCGAATGGGCCTGGTTATTTTTAAGTGATCCAATTATTTTCGTTTTGTTTTGAAATAAAATCATCCAATGTTTACGTCTCGGTTTTGGTTTACCAATTCTTCTTTATTAGCCACTGTCACTTTTCTTGCTTCGATAAATTCTCATTCTTCATTCGCTATGACATCAATTTCCAATCAGCACGAGACCTTTTGGGTCTATTGTTATGTTCGTGAGTATCTAGCTCGAGGCAGAGCAGAGGCGTATGGTTCAAGGTCACATCACCAACAGCCTCAGTTTACAGGTGCAATTAGAAATACTGCTACGAGACATTTCATTCGTTGACAGTTCCGATCTTTGGTTCCAATTCCAACTTTTAATGTTCCGTGATATTGATGATTTTTGACAAGTTAAATGTCTGGGTCAAGTTCAATGTCAGGGTCAAGTTCTCTTTTCCGGAGAGATCATTTTTGGGCCATTTTGCTGCTGGCTGTTTCACGTGTTGGCTCGTCAGGCTCTTGGGAGATCCTGATACTTTTGCATAGGCACCTAGCCTTATCTAGGAAAAAATTATGGTTCGGCGTGATGGTCAGATTTCAAACTATCTTTTTGATATCATTGTACAATTTTTAATCGTATTCAGGATGGAGGTCTCTATTGGAAAATTTTTCGAGACACGTGCTCGAAGAAGTACTTTTTTTTAATGGACACCCTTGCTGCTCCTCCGGTCATCCTGGAACTCCTGGTAGTCATGCATCCATCTCTATTTGTAATTTGGTAAAACCCTCTATACCCCAGAGGTGAGTTATTTCATTTTATTCACGACGAGAATTAACTCTCATTTTTTTTGAGATCAGGTTCTGATACCTACCTAATCAATTTTAGGGTTCTACATATGGGCTTATTCTTTACCCGGTCCGGGTTTGATTTGGCTGATATGGCTGTACAAGGGCTATCCCAATTCCTCATGTGGTAGGCTGACCACAGATCACCACCGTTCGAGCAGTCTCCAACTTCGCAGTTTTGCACTCGCCAACTTCGCCGTTTTGCAGTCTCCAATTTTCAAGGTTTTGCTGTTTACTAGCTTCAAAGATGTTCAGTATCATAGTCTGGCAGTTTTGCAGTCTCCTAGTCTACTAGTCTACAAGTTTCTACCAGTCTACTATCCACTTCAGCTTTCTACATGATGGTGTTCAAAACCACAACGTCATCATTGGATAATATCAGGTTTTTTTCGTTATAAGTTTCATTTAAGTCAAAATAAATCAAGGTACAAAGATATACTCATTCCTACTTCTCAGATTTCAAAAGTGCACTTGAAATGTTCAAGCCCTATTTGAAACTTTCGATATCCTAAATACTAGCTTACAACAGGCAGTTTTACAGTATCACATTTCCCATGAAATTCATGAATTTTTAGGACATTTCCTTGAAGTTTACAAATAATCAATAACAACTAATGTTCAAAGTAGGTTTCTTTTTAGAATTTGAACTGAACTGTCAATGAAGTAATTTCATCTTATTAATAGGGTACCTATATCAACTTAAAACATATGAGTATCATATAAATAATATCTACTATTTGTAAATAATCTCATGACTGATTTTTCATCAAATTGTATATATACCTACTCCACAGATTTTTTAGTTTCTACTGACATCTCTCTCCCAATCCATATATTACAGGTTTCTGTTTCTTCCTAGATGAACAACTATCTGGAAGAATTAGTGGCGTCCATCAAAATATAAATTTGACATTTGTTATATTGAATTGATAATTTTGGAACTTTTCTGTAGATTCAACTTTGTGATCTATCAGGATAGCAAATTCAAAAATCCACGCCCATATGCCGCCGATGAAAAGCTGCCGGAGCAGTGTAATTGTATTATATAAGTTACAATGCCCTTGATGATCTGACCAAGAAACTTACTTTCTCTTTATTTTCGAACAATGCCTTCACTGAGCAAGGGTTGTCCCACTTGTGATATCGGATGGTGATTGATGGAGACTTATTTGAATCATCGAAATCTTGATGACCTGTTGAATCTCATGAGGCGTAATGAAACAAGATACCAACATTAATTATTATAAGCTTAAATGGTTCTTTGATCGGAAGCTAATTCAAATCAGAATTGAGACAATAACAAGCGATCTGAGGCTCGCCTTTTCACTCTCCCCATCGCGGGGCCCTTTGGTCGGAAACTAACTGAAGCATCAATTCTATTCCTCTACTCGGTGCAAGTTTTTATAACTCGATATGTCCATAAGTGAGTTCTTCTCAATATCTTAATGAAATCTAACTGCACCAACATGGATATATTGCCAAACCACATTGATTTTTATTGTTAGCTGTATGATGTTGATACAGCCTACTTTGAAATGCACATTCAGAACAAAAATGCTTCAGTCATATCTTCAAAACAATGAAACATACGTCTCGAATTATGAAAAGCCCCCTTTCATGAAAGCTGTCACAGCTTCTGTTAAAGCTTGTCATAAGCCTCAGAGGAATTTATCGTTTCATGCCTTGAAGCAATGATAAACTCGTAACTGCTTCCTCGAAGCCTTTCAGTATGGGTTCAGACCTATAAGCGGTGTAACGACAATCTGCATGCCTACATATTAACCTACAGACAGTATATTGACTAGACTTGAAATTCCAACATTTCGAGAATTGTTAGATCCCAAATGATCTTGATCTATTTCCGAACCAATTATGTCATCTTGAGAATCTGATTCTGTATTATTGAAAATGTCCAAGAAAATGTTGAATGGAAGCTGATCATGTTTTGTTTCTCTATTTTCGAAATATCGCCTTCGAATTTGATTCACATGGGATCTTATTAATCGGTTATGAATATCTGATTGCAACAAAACGTTGTAGATCACTTTCCCAACTTTTTCTACAATCTAACCTGGGCACCATTCATACGAGGTCTTCTTGAAAATTTTGGCCAAAACTAAATCACCTGGAGTGAATTCTCGGCTACAAGAGTTGATTCCAGCAACTAAGACTGGTCTATCATTGACGGGTTTCAATAAATCGAGGGAAATTCTGAGTTTTCTGCCAAGAAACAATTCTGCCGGTGATTTTTCTTCTGGAGCACTCCGGTTTCGAGTGAAACGGTATGATAACAAGAACATATCAATTTGCTGTTGAATGTTCAGCTCTTTCCCCTGCAACTTTTCCAACCCTCAACCTGAAGTATCCACTTATAGTCTATTCTTGGAAGTATGTGTCTCACAGACACGCAATTTAAATGATCCGGAAATCTCGCTAAATCTGAAGAAATTGAATCTGGCTATTGTTGTAGGATCATTTATTGATATTTATCATATTGTCACAGTTGAAACAAAATGAAACATGATTGAAAAATAAAATAAAATAGGTACTCAACTAAGTCAAAACTTCTAGTAATATGGAATTTGGTGAACGGTTTATAATTCTTGACAACACGATACACATAACTTCCTTGAGCATTTCAAACAAACTGGTTTTCCAAACTTTATACATTTATAGCTCGTATTTCGGTTTTTTGTGTAGGGGCAGAGGCTACATTCTCGCCTTTTTCCAAGTTTATCAGTTGTGTCTCTGCCAGTTTATTCTGTGCTATTGCCAAGTACGGCCTGAATAAGTGTTCTTAGTTCTTGTCGCATATTCACAATAGAAAGTTTACGTTGTAGATGAGGCCTAACAAGGGTCAGAGCTAAATTTTCCGTAAAAACAAATCTCTTCAGAAGGGGTACATCTTGAAGGCATAAGTATAATATGTAACTATTTGCCACTGATATATTCACCAACATGTAGAAAACTGACAATGGCCATCGTCGGCTTCTCCTATTAGTTGAATAGTTCGCACATTTCTGATCCATGGAATCGATGCCTCCTTTGGTTGAATTATAAAATGCTTCTATTTCGGGTTTGTTGCTTTTCATGTCCAAACTCGCGCAGTGATGCATGCTTGAAACCACCAAAACAGCTTTGTTTTTTTTGGGCACGTAGCTCAGTAAAGTGATGTCCTTGGTGAATCCATACAACGAAGAACCAATTCCACGTTTTCTGTCGGGTAAATACTCCTTGGGCACTTCCCTTTTGTTTTTCTTGAGAGTTCCAACATATGTCAGTTTCCGTTTTTTTAACTCCTGCACTAACTCCATTGAAGAAAACCAATTATCGGCAGTGATATTCCTATTGCTGTTGACAATTGGAGGAATCAATCTCAGCACGGTTTGTGTAGGAATTGATAGTTTTTTTCATTATTCGATAAACCTAGGCCATCTGTTCCTTTCCCGCAATAGAGATATGCGTTATAGAAATAACTTGTTCGAGCGTCTGTGAGTGCCAAAACTTTGAGGCCATATTTATTTGGCTTAGCAGGCATGTAAACTTCGAATTTGCAACGGCCCCTAAACGGGATAAGCATTCCATCAATGCAGGCATATACCCCCGAAGAATACAATTTTTGACAATTGTTCACGAACCGTTGAAATATATTGTTTATTGCAGCTGCCGGATCATCTTTTTTCCTTGCATCTCTGGTTGCAGAATTGTCAAACCGTAGAGCCCCTATCAGGATCCCAAATCTTTTCACGGACATAACTGCACGGAAAATAGGGCGACTAGTCAATTTTGTTGAAAAAAGTGACAGCATATCTTCGCGATAAACTATTGCTGTCAACATGAGCAGTCCCAAAAGCGCTCTCATTTTTATTTCATCAGAAGCTCTATAATTACTTTTCTGATGCGCTTCCACTTTTGTTCTTATATCTTCAAGTTTCACGTTGGTCCAGGTAATGATTTCTTGAAGTATTTCTTGGTCTAATAGAAGTGACCAAATATCTTCTATTTGGGGTTTAGGGCCGAGCGCTCGTACGGTATTGGTCATTCCTGGAATGCCCCTCACAATATTATGTTGACTTACTTTCTGTCTAGTTGGTGGTCCCGTACTGCTCCATTTGAATCAATTTTTTCCTAAGAAATACTCTGGTGAATTATCAGTTCTTTATTGTGTAGTATGTGGAGGATGAATATCTTGGTTTTCAGTATCATTGTCCTCATTAGTGTCGTTATCATATTCATTTTTAGAAGATTCATTAGTTCTATGGAGTGTTTCTGCCTGTTTCTCGTGATCTGGATCGTCTTCCGAATCATCTAAGGGTAGTTTGAGGGTAGAATCTTCTCCTGATTCTAGTTCTTCTGAACACTTCATTATTTTTGTTTCGAAATTATTAGGATCATCATAGCAAAAACGTCTTCTCTGCGTCGTTTGGACGTACCACGACCGCCTGAAGTAGTTGGAACTGCATCCATTGTGACAATGGCTCTGAAAAGTATGCGTAATAATATTTCCGATGTAATTGAAATCGAAATAATCCACCAAGTATTCTGTGTACTATCTAGAAGAATGTTCCAGTCAATGGGAAAATTACGTTTCTAGAAGTATGTGTCTAATAGACACTGCAAGTTTTCAACCGTTTTTAGAAGTATGTGTCTAATAGACACCGTATCTTTTCACAATTATTGACCTGTATTCACTGAACGTCGAATTGTAACTGAATGCATTCAACGCGATCTGTCGCCTGAGATCACGTGATGAGGATACCCAGAGGGTGAGGTGGTTAAATAAATTGGTATGTTCACAATTGCAAAAGTTGGGAGAGTATGTGTCTGCCAGGCACATACTTCGGGTTAAGGGTTGAGGAACATTTGAACGTACCTACAAAACGTTCTATCTGTAATACAATAATTCTGGAATTTTTCAGAAGTATATTGAGTACCATTATCGGTCACCAAAGTTTCAGGGAAGCCAAATCGTGCAAATACATTTTCTATAATATTTATGGTTTCTTGAGCCGTGATTGAACACATTCTGAAAACTTCGGGCCATTTCTAAAACGAATCGATGATGAGTATGAAATAGTGACCTTTCATCGGTCCTGCGAAATCCATATGAACTCTTTCTCAAGGTTTCTTTGACAGAGGCCAAGGTTCATAGGATACTTTCATCGGTGATTTGGCTGCAAGGGCGCAGTTTCTACATTTATTGACAAATTGTGTGATATGGTCATCAATTTTGGGCCAATAAACGTATCTCCTTGCAAGAGATTTCATTCTTTCAATACCAGGATGTCCTTTATGGAGTTGATCAAGAATTCTCTTGTGATATCTCTCAGGAACAATAACTCGTTCCATAAACATCAAACATCCTTGGGCAGCAGATAGTGATTCTCTTCTATGATAAAAATCCTAGACCTTTGGACTGAGCATCTTCATGTTTTGAGGCCATCCTGTTTGTAAATATTGAATTATTGATTGAAGAACTTGTTCTTTCTTCGTTTCTTCTTGAATCATTTTGAAAGAGACTGGTAAGATGCTCAATGAGAGTGATAAAATTTGCCAAATCTCTTCTTCCACTCTGACAGATGCTATAACATAATCTTCATCAGGTTTCTCGTAGTTGTTTATTAATCGAGATAGTACATCTGCATGACCAAAATCAGAAGTTTTTACGTATTCAATCCTGAAATCGTATGATAGCAAAATCAATGCCCATCTTTGGGGTCTGTTTGCCGTATAAACGGGAATGTTCTTCTTCGAACCAAACACGGTCAGAAGAGGTTTATGGTCTGTTTGGAGAATGAATTTTCTACCAAAAATCATCTTATGGAACTTAATGACTGCAAAAACTAAAGCCAATGCCTCTTTTTCTATCTGGCTATAGTTCCGTTCATTCGATGTAAGTGTTCTTGATGCATGACTTATAGCTTTGATAGTACCTTCGGGAAAACGGTGGAGAATGCAAGCTCCTATGCCTGTATTTGAAGCATCACCTGCTACGATGATTTCTAATGCTAGGTTATAATGAGTGAGTAGCAGGTCTGATTGCAGAATTTTCTTTAAATCATCGAAAGCTTGCTGACACTGATGAGTCCACTTCCATGAAGTTTCTTTTCTTAGTAAGTTGTCCAATGGCTGTCTCAATGAATGCATTTGTTCAATAAGTTTTGAATAATAATTTATTGTTCCAAGAGATGATCTCAGAGTTGGAATATCTGATGGAGGAGGCATACTCAGAATAGGTTCAATTTTTGCTGGATCAGGATGTATACCATGTTTATCAAGTATGTGTCCCAGATATTTGATTAGGTTTGCAAAGAACAACATTCCTGGAACCTCAAATGGGAACCAAATTCTGAAATCCTGTTCAGTAAATTGAACAAATTTTGATCGTGTTCTATTCTATTTTCACCTCCTACCACTATATCATCTGAATAGGCGTAGGCATTTATCAATCCAGAGATCATGTTGTCAATTATTTGTTGGAATGCACCTGGTGATGATTTGACCCCTTGTGCTAATCTATTAAAATTGAAAAGACCTCTGTGCGTGTTTATGGTAAGAATTTGTCTAGACTTTTCATCTACTTTGACTTGTAGATATGCATCTGATGAGTCTATTTGACTAAAAACTGTGCAGCCTGATATATCTGAAAAAAATTCCTCTGGAAGAGGTGATAGATGTCGATTCAACTCCAATGCATCATTCAATCCAGTGAAATAGTCTGCACATATTCTGATGGATCCATTCTTCTTCCTCACTACGACTATTGGTGCTGCCCATTCAGAGTAGTCTGTTGGTGTTATAACTCCTTCATTTTGAAGTCTTGATAATTCTTCATCCAATTTTGGAAGTATCGCATAAGCAACTGGGCGTTATGGACGAAAAACAGGTTTCAAAACCAATGAAACTTGTGCTTTTGTACATAATCCCATTTTTTTATATATATATACATCTATCTTATATCAGCTGTTTATGCATACGAAAATTCAGTATAATGGAGACCAAATCTCTTCGCAATTTTGACCCTGTATATAGGACATCATTCAAAGACATTTCATTTGGTGCGCGACTTGAAGCATCATAAACAACACGAAGTAGAATTGAAGTTGAATTATGTTTTACCACGCAATGATGTGGTATATAATAGCAATTAGTTGAATTATTATTCAGAAATGAAATTATAACCATATGACCGGACTCCAAATATTCTTGCATGATATCTGGATAGGATGAATGAAGGGATCTATTTTGGCTCGAGTATCACCAGAATCTGGGGCATCAATATTGAACGGTAGAGATACAATATATCGGCTAGAGTCATTTCTCTGGGTGGTGTCTATTAAGTGTTTCTCACAAAAGGTGTCTTCAGGAGATGTAACCACGATATTAGGCACTTCTCCTACTTGCCAAAATTGTTTCATTGTATTATCTGAATTTCCAAATTTGATAGGGTAATTTTCCCATCAATGTCCAACCAAATATCGTATTTGAGGTTATTGGTTCATTCGCATTACCCAACAGCCGGCCATCTCGTATGATATTCGTGAAAACATCCGCCCCCAGTAGCAGATCAATCCTACCGGGTTGATTGAAAGTCGGGTCAGCTGATTTCAAATTTGATATATAGGGCCATTCGTCGATTGAAAATGAATTTTTTGGCTCATCATCACAGATTCTATCAACAAAAATGGCTTCGACTCCGAGTGTGTTCGAATCATCATGAATTGGAGATATAAGAGCCTGTATACCCGATTTGGCAGGGGTACACATTGTTATTAAACCGTGTACTGAAATAGCGATATAGAATATGGGGATCGCTAATTTTTTTGCACACGTTCCTGAATTGGATGTACTTTGGTATCCTGAATCTAGGATTCCTCTATATTTTTGATAATTACCAGAAATATTTTCAATATTGAGTAAAACGGTAGACAGCAGAACCTGTTGATCGTTACGTAAAGTTCCCAAAAGGGCGCTTATAGATCTGGTTATATCAGTTGTCTCAATATTTGGAGAACTACTATTGTCTAAGAGCGAAGAACCTTGAGCCATAACGTTTTTATGGACATTATTTGTGTCTTGTGTTGTCTTAAACATTGAATCACTGAAATAAAGAGTACTATGATGTAATTAAGTGCAAAATTTGCTGGTTTTATTTCGTGTACCTGAACTTCCAGTTGCAATATTACGAGTAGCGGACGAATAATTTGATTTGCTGAACTCGCTTTCGGATGTTTTCTTATTCAAAGATACACCTTCCAAAGCGGTGCACTGTTTTGATACAATATCTTTTATATCGGCATATCTAGGAATTTCCGTTGATGCATGTTTTACCTCAACAACTTCAAGTGTAACTGGGTCCAATCGGTTCAATAGCATATCCATTATAATGAAATCCCACTGGTCAGTGAGGAATCCAAGGCCACGGAGGGCCGCCAAGTTTTCTTCGAATGTATCTGATAAATTACGTAAGGAATGAGCATTTTTATTAGATAGCGAAGAGCAATTCTCAATTCCCTTCCAATACGTAGTTACGAGTAACCTTTTATCATTATATCTTCCTACGAGGGTATCATAGTTTATCTGATGATTTGTTCCTATGAATGAAATCGACTTGACTAACGTTAACGACGGACCACTCAAAATCGAAAGCAAATAATTAAATCTTCCAAGCCATGCAAAGTGACTACTTCTGATTTCTTGACACCATTAATTGAAATCTGAACAGATTATATTTTCTTTTTCCAAATTAGCTTGATCACTATATATTGAATTTGATCCTAATATCACATCATGATGTTATTCAAAAGTTTTGATTATTTTATTCAAAGTTCGAAAATGAACTTTGAACTCAATTTTATCACTAGGGTGAGCTAAAGCATTTTGAGCAAAATATTCCAATGCATTCAAATTATTAATGGCTGTTTGTCTCCATGCCTTATAACGACCAAGATAATCTTCCTCGGAAGGCATATTCAGAATAAATGGAATGAGAGTAATTATGGAATTTATAAATTTATTGATGTGAAAAAATAGTGAATGTGTACTGCTTAACTTGATATTATGTAATCTCGAAGCAGAAAAAATGTTATATTTATTGTCGAATTTCACTCATCTCGACTCTGTATGATTCGAATATTCGAGAATTCGTACGATAAACAGAATGAACTTCCTTGGTAAAGATATGTTCATGCTTGTACGAATTCCGCAAAATTTATGCGAATTTCCGAATTTGAATTTCTCAACGAATTCGACGTTCATACTCATGCGACAAAATTTGCAGGAGATAAATATTTTGTTGTCATTTAATTTCTTCATTTCTAGTCTTGCCATGGAAAGAAAATCATCAAATTGGAGGCACGTTACACGGTAGTAATTGATATATTCATTAGGGTCATTCAGTCGCATTTACCAAACGAGGCTGTGATAATCTCTATACTTTTTCGCTATTCAGAAATGCTTCGAACACTGCAGCTTTTTTTTCGCTTCTGGATACATCATCAGTTCTATTAACATGATACAAATGATACATTTGAAATCAATTCGTCTAGAGAATCCATCCTGCGAAAAAAATTTAATCAAATGATGAAATGATGAAATTTGTTCTGTACTTATCTGTATTCTAGTATATCTAGTCTCGTCTCTTTTTGCGGCCTCTGTTGTTCGCTCCCTAATTCCCCAATTTTGATGTTATCAAGATGACAACACATTTTATGCATACTGTGTGGTTATGATTCCATCCGAATTCGTAAAAAAGTCCAAATATTTCAACTTCATTGCGATATTCGCAGTCGCCATTTTATTCGCATTAATTTCGCGGAATTCGTACATGCATGAACATACATTGAGTGAAAGGGTCCAAATTGAACGACTGGACAAAAACCTTATACGGGCAAAAACTAGTACCGGCGATAAAACACTTGTTGGTGTGGATCGCGATACGCAGCTTGAATAATAGTATCTTTTCGAATTTTTGAAATAGCGAATTTGAATATGTACCTTTTATACAAATTTGAATTCAAAAAGGCGTACAATTGTTCGTTGAATGCACACTTGATACATGATGTATATAGGTGAACACAATTTTTGAAAAACAGGAAGTGAAAATCAAAATCAGGACACAACCGGCTCGAAGGACCATAAAAATGGTTGATTTCGCAACGAAATGTCTCGTAGTAAACCATGAACTGTGAATTCATAGATCGGACTGATTACGCAAGATCACCTTCTGAAAATCAGGAAGCTACGATTGCATCATTATATTCTGAAAGTAGTTGGAAAAAAATATAGAAAAATCAACTGAGGCAACACTTGAATTACCAAAATATGATTCAATAGGGATATGAGGGTTGATTAAGGAAAAATATCCGTGCTAGTCGGTTCCTGATGTGGAAACTCCTATTGACCGACGCCGGCTTGTTTGCAATATCACACACGTAATTGTTAGGCTATCATTATTGACGAGTAACTTTGTTCTTGACACGTAACTTTGGTAGATTGGTAGAATGATAGTCATAATCGTACACTATCGAGCACTATCCGGGCATCCGATGATAGCTAGCTCCGATCTTCTATCTATCCATAAATCTACTGAAAGTTGGACGGTACGACCAGTCTTTTGTCTGAATGTCTCTTCTTTCTTGTCATTTAGAAGTTCACTTGGTTGGAAATATATAGGAAAACATGGGCGTAGGTATTGGTATGGAAAAAAAGGAATTTTGATTCTTCAAGTAGTTATTGAAAAATATTAAACCATCAAGTAATCAAGTGAATGCATGAAAATAACTCAAAAAAAAACTTATACACCTCAAAACGAATATATGTGCATATAACGAAAATTATATGACACATAATCTAGAACAAAAAATATATAGATAATGATATAAACAAATTGACGTGACGAACCACGGTGTGCTCAATCAAATGTTGCCAATCTCACACCCCTCTTTCTAGATATAAAACTGTATAAACGAAGTCATCGTAACATTCTTATGTAGACCTATTCTGGAGCTCCAATTATATCGTCTGATGAAATTCACTTCCTTATATCTGTATATATCATACAATGCAACAATGCAATATTCTGAAATTCGATTCACAAAGGATTATACTTTTCGACACATTACTGAATTGTTATGGAATAATTTTGTTTTGTTTTTTCAGCCATCACTCACAAACAAAGTACAATATCTTTGAATTTTTTTTTTCATTATCAATTCGGACTTTACTTCTTGTAGTCTCGTGTCCATGACGGTTTTTTTGTGGATCGTCTTGGTCTGCAGTTTGACATTGAAGTCGATGGAGGCTGTTCTCCTGTGGTGCGATTAGCTGTCTCGCCTGATGAAGAAGGGGGTTGTTGATCTGGTTTGCTTTCGTTCCAGACATCACTGTTGGCAGGGTCTGCTAGCGGAACACAGAGTTCCTCGTGGTCTTCATTTGCTTTCAGTGCTGTCGTCGAAACCCTGTAGAAAAAATTGCTGATATCACTTGTCGAATATTGATTGGAATCATCAGTGCTTGGTGATTCATCTGGTTGTCGTATTCCACTATTTTTTTCTGTCTCTAGCTCCTAGTGAATTGTCGATTTGTTCTACACAAATGTCCCCTTATTGTTTTACACGAATGTTCTCGTTTTGTTCAACATGATTGTCCTCGGTTTGTTCTACACTAATGTCCTCGGTTTGTTCTACACAAATGTCTTAATTTCCATTGTTCAACAAGTTCAATGTATATAAAGCTACCCCAGAGGCTTCAAACCCTCCTGCACCTAGCGAAACTACTTCAATTCGTCCCAATGACCCATTTTCACGTAGCATTTCTTGGATTTCCTCCTGATGATCTGGTTGCAGTGCCACTCACATGTCTTTTGCAGTTCTTTCACATCACATAAACATGTTGATCTTGAAATTTTTGCCGATTCTCTTGCAGGTATCCATGCCTTTTTGTTCTGAAATCGATAGGTTCTTACCATCACTCCCTCACCAACTGTGAATCTTCTTTTTTTTTCTGAGCTGTGATATCTAGTTTGGCTTCTCTGTGATCCGTTTATATTCCTGCTTCCTGCTGGTTTCATTCTCTATGGTCTCTTCATAAGCTCTGCAGGGGATCATTCAATTGTTGAATGCTCTGCATCCCTGAAATTCATCAGAAATCTAGATGTTAGTGTAGCAAGACTCACATTTTTATTTTTTTCACCTTGAAAGGCTGCTCTCATTCTAGTTTCGATTTTTCTGACATAAGTTTTTGCTTGCTCATTGCTTTATCGATGCCTCACTAGAGAAATGATATGTTTGATGCCAATTAATTGTAAAAATTATTCGAAAAATGATTCGATGTTCTCCGCTATCAGAGACCTTTCATTGTCGCTTACAAAAATCTCAGGTGATTCGAACACAACGAAGGTTTTCCTCAATATTTCTCCTAACCCTTTTGACGACATGGTCTCCACTTGGTGTAATACTGGAAATTTTGAGAGAACATCAATGATAACCAAGTGATTCATACCTTCGTTTGGCCCAAAATAATCAGCATAAACTCTTCTCCCAACTATATCTTCTGCTGGCCAAGGTTCAAATTCTGACTTGGGTGGGTCAATTCCTCGACTCAGACAAGCTGGGCATGATTTTATTATCTATACAATGTCTGCATCAATGCCTGGCCATCACATAAAACTTCTTGCCATGGTTTAAGTCTTCCCAATACCTAGATGTGCTGCATGGAGATCATGCAATACATTTTTCCTCAAACATTTTGGTATCATTATTCGATGCTTCCAAGTCAAGATATTACACACAAGAGATATTTCATCCTCCTTTCCATGGATGACTCCTGATTTATCATACACTTATCCTGGCCAGAAATTCTTTCCTTCATGAATGCAAATTAATTACAATTCCTCAATTTTCTTTGTTTCATTACCAACTCTAGTGTTATTCATAGGCCAATCGTTACTAGAATTGACAAAATTCACCAAGTTTTCCTTCTTTTTATACTCTGGATCTATCACTCTAATAGCCTAAGGAGATCTACCCAAGAAATCAGACAAAACATCATTTGATCCCTTGATATATTGAAATTCATAATTCAATCCAGCCAAATATGATGTCTACCCTAGCATTTTACTGTCGTGCATTAGAGGCATTGGTTTTATCTCATCAAACAAAGCTTACAGTGGCTTGTGGTCGCATCCCAATGTGAAACGATGACCATGTGAATACTGCTCACATCATCAAATTGCGAAAAACACATGCAATTGGCTTCTCTTGTCATTTTCCAATAAATTGCTCAATCTTCAAGCTACGACATTTCTTGATGCATCTGTAGTCAGGATCAAAGGAAGATTGGGGTTGAAATGAACTAGAGTTATCTCTCCTGCAATAATTTTCTTGATAGACTCAAAACTATCCTGATATGCCTAATGCCAATCAAAAACTGAATCTGTTCTTGGCGATGAATACATTGGTTTCAGAATGTCAGCCAACCCTGGAACAATCTCACTTTGATATTTTATTATTCCAATAAAACATCTTACCTCTGGAACATTTCTTGGTTGAGGTGCTTTTTAAATAGCTCTCAACTTGTCCTCGGTTTTTTTCATCTCTTCTGCTGATATTCTGTGGTCAAAATATTCAATCTCATCTTCGAAAAACTTGCATTTTTCTCTTCTCACCGTCAGTTCAGCATCTTGTTACTTCTGGGAAACCTTGTCCAGCGTATCAAGATGTTTTCCATCATTCTTTTCAGTTAACAGGATATTGTTCAAGAAACAACTAACATCTTCATACCCATGAATACCTGCCCGATGTATCGCTGGAATCAGGCGAAAGCGGAGCTTATTCCAGATATCATGCGGTATACCTTGAAAAGACCTTTGTGAGTTTTCCATACTAATAGTTTTCTCGCTTCTTCATTCAATTCAAATTGATTACATGCATTGGATAAGTCAAGTTTGCTCGAGTCTTCACCTTGATGTTACTTAGCAAAAATGTGTTCGATTTCAGGTAAGGAATATGTTACTTCTTTCTAATGTTCATTGACTGTCGATTTATGAACAACACAAATCCTTATCTTCCTGTTATTCTTCAGGACTGAGACAAGCGGCATTCATCAGCTGCTTGTTCCAATCGGTGTTATAACTTGTAGTGCTTGAAGACGGTTTAGCTCTCCTTCTACGGCTTCCTGATAGGCCATTGGGACATTTCGAGGTTCACAGAATACAGGAGTTGCGTTAGGCTTCAACTGTGAATGAATTTAAGGGATTTCCAGGAATTCATCTGTTTATGTCATTCAACTTCATGATTTCTAGTTAGATTGTCTAAACCGAATTGATCATTTCCAAAGCAATATTGAACTTGTACAATCTCTTCCTGGAATATTAGAACCACCTCTGTCTACTACATAAAACTCATGGATCTTTGTCATATTATCGAGAGTTAATCTTCACTGGAAATGACCAAAATGATCAGAACTTTGACCATTATACCCTCGTTACACTACAGAGTCTTTAATCAAAAGATATTCTGCAAGATCACTTTCATAAGTCCATTCACTCACATATTGAACACTTGCACTCGAGTCTATGTCCATATTGACGTCCTTGTCACCCATGGTTATCAGAACTGGGGAACACAGACTTATTGAGTTTACTCACATTGAAAACACATTCGCGATATCATGTCAATGGAATGTTGAAGTTTATAATTATTTCCACTGCAGACTTCAGCAAGGTTTCCCTATTGTTCACACAAAATGAAAATCTGATAAGGGTTATAACGAAATCTGCAGAGAATAGTGGATTGATGTGTTCATTTTCTATCATAGATGAAGTGAATTTTCAGGTGGCTTGTAGTTATAGTAGCATATTCAATTTGCAAACTTGTATAAACACTGCTGCCAAATAACTACCACTTGTTCTAGTTCTCATGATGACACAGATTTTCGAATAGGAATTATTCTCATCTAAATGTTGCAGTAACTAATCCACTCAACTGTGTTTATTAGACGATCGTCATGGAACAACCTGTTTTTTTCACTGGCACAACCATCTTGAGGTAACGTAGTTATTCGTCTCATCCACTTATAGTTATCTGATATCTGAATGAAACCTGACATTTTGATGGTACATATTCTAGCATTCGTCGAAGATCTATGACCAACTTAATTGTTCGGAAATGAGGAAATCATGTCCCTGTATAATGGATCTAAGTGTGATCGTGTAAGTAAAGTTATACTGAAAAAAAATTATGACATTGATATCTAACGGAATTCTCAGAACAGATTTACTCATAAATTTTCGCTGTGGAGTCTGACTCCGCGATGGGGAATTGAGGTAGTTTCAACATGATGAATCGAAAGTGACCAAAGATTTCATCAGTATGACTTTGGATATGGCTCTAAGTACGGAGTTGAATATCAAAAATGCAATAAAAATATATTTATTCATAACTAAAACGAAAAACTAAACATCAAACAATTTTTGAAAAATCCAATAGCTATAATTTGAACTGAAACACCATATAATGAGTATAAAATGAGGAGTTAACGATTCCAATTCACCAGTGACTCATCGACAATCTCTGCAAGTGGATGAGACGTGTTTTTAGCACATAAATTTTCCACATGTGCGACAATAAAAACGGGTGGGTCCATTTTTCTTTCTATCGCAATAGACACATCGACCATGTGTGTTTACCAAAGGGTTATTCAGTGGATTGGTAGCAAATGTTCATCCAATGGTATTCAAGATGTTTTAGGAAAGCGATTTTAAAAGTAACAGAATGAAAAGATTACTGTTGTGTCACCAATCGACCAGGAACTGGTAGATATTTTTGATATCCAGTTCCTCTGAGTGTACCCACCACAAGTATCACAACTATTACTTCTCATGTTATTTATCCTCCATCTTTCAGGGGATCTGTCATTCATATTTTGTGGATGTGGTTTGGTTCGTGGTTTGCTGGAATGTGCGCTCCTACCGTTCTGGTCATGCGTCAATGTCACTCTGTCGAACTTCGGCGGGAACTTCGAGATGTTGTTTACTTCATGATGATGGTTTTCTGACTCCTTCTACATCGCAAGTTGCACATGATCTGGCATTCAATTTTTTCATCTTCATTCCAAATATGAGTTCGTCCTTGAGATTTTGTTCCTGTCGTGATGCTAAACGGCTCTCCTACATCCTGTTTCGTTTCGAAAAACTTATACTGCGCAAAACGTTCCTGATGAATATTCCAATCATCCATGGCATGATTGAATTCAGCCATCTGACCTATAATGCCAATGATAACCGTCATCTTGATTCGCATTAGGCATCACGTGCATGTGTTCTCAGATCACAGGTCGCTAGGTATTATGCTATTATGTTTGAATCACTACCGATTCACCTCGTCGCCATTGGTAAGTTTCTAACTATGGATAGAGCCTTAAATAATCAATACACATTATATTTCACTTCTTGATCCATCCATTCATCACAGTCGGTTACATTTATTTAGGTTTGGCGATATGACCTAACGCGGTGATGGCTGGAGCGAGAGAGCGCCTATATTCTCGGTCCCACTACTTGTCCACTTCGAGCATGTGCGCTCAATCAAATTTTGCTAATCTCACAATGACTCCGAGCGTTTCTTCCTCCCAACGAGATCATCTGATATATTGAATTCTCCTATTCCGGTCACTGTGTTAGTGGTCGAACTCCTCCGAAACGGCTCGACCGATTCGTATGAAATTTTTGTGCGTATTCGGTAGGTATGTGAATCGGTCGTAATCTATTTTTTAAATCGAAAATTCAAAATAGCGGATCCCATATGGCGAACGAGTATTGTTATCCGATTTTATTCAAAATTAGTATTTGGGGGTTTTCGGGTTCGGAGATTATGATTCCCCGTCAAAATCTGGCAAGTCAAGATGGCGGATCCAATTTGTTGGAAGAGTTTTGTATTTATGGTCAGATTTCATTCAAATTGATATCTGGGGGTTTTCGAGGTCGGAGTTCATGATTTTTCTATCAAAATAAGTGAATTCGAAATGGCGGACAAGTTTTGTTATTATGATCCAATTATATTTAAAATTGGTATCTGAAGGTTTTCAGGGTCGGAGATAATGGTTCGTTCGTCAAAATTTGAAAATCCAAAATGGTGGAAGAGTTTTGTAATTATGGTCAGATTCTATTCAAAACTAGTATCTGAAGGTGTCATATGTCGAAGATATGAATTATTTGTCAAAATCAGGAGATGAAAGATGGAGGATCCAATATGGCGGACGAGTTTTGTTATTATGATCCGATTTTATTCAAAATCTGTATCTGGTGGTTTTCGGGGTCGGAGATTATGATTTCATTCTTTGAAATTGGAAAATGGCGGATCCAATATGGTGAAAGAGTTTTGTGATAAATAGCAGTTTGAGAAACTATGATGAAACACTCATTTATAGATAGCCAAACTCGAGGTCGAACTGAATAGAAGTTGAAAATTGATAGTGAAGTTTAAAAAACGATATAGATTATCGAACTAAATGGGAGTAGAAAATCAAATCAGTGGTTTGAAATACTTATAAAACACAATTTCATGGATATCCAAACTAGGAAGAAGTTTAAAAAAAATCATGAAAGCGTGTTGATGAATATTTAACTGAAAGAATATTTCCTAGAAGAAAATGTATATAGCAAAACAACGTGTGCATCAGCATCAGCTATTGTAATAAATATCAGTTTGAAAAGCTTATAAAAAACGTTTGTATAGATAGCCGAACTGAAAAGGAGTGAGTGGTAAATGAATGGAAAAATGAAGAGATATAGAATGCCGAACTTGAAACAAGTGGATAATGAGTAGAATGGTTTGAAAAACTCAAGAATACCGTTTTCATGGATATCCAAACTGAAAAGAAGTATAAATGAAATAATGGAAGTTATTTGATGAATATTCATGTGAAAACATGTTTTCTAGAAAAGATGTTATTATCGGTTCAGTGTTACGAACCAACACGAATATTTTCACATTCATCTGGGTCTCATCATCATCCAAATCTTGTTGCAGCGCAGAAAGCATTCTCAAATCCATGTTGAAAAAAAATATGATTTCTATTTTTGCCTCAGTGGTGAAACACAGAATTAATCCAACGCTATTTTTGTTCACTCTGTTTAGTTTTCAACTATGATTTATACTTTTTCCATCTCATGAATAACATAATACGAGAAACTCCTTTTGAATACGGCTGTTTCCGAATCAAACCGAATTGGAATGGAATTGTACATTACACTAAGTACCTATAATATGTCAAGGAGAAATCATAAAATAGTTCTCGATAAAATGAAACATGCAAAATTCCACACTTGATTGAGTTGTTAGATACCTAACAAAAGTTAGATATTCAAATTATAGCTCTGTTATCTTCGTATTGACAGATGTATATACAAAGGCTAAGAATCAGATGAATACCTTATGACATACTATCATTCGTCATTTGCTTCAATATATACTCAAACATGGAAGATAAATGATTCTAATTTGTATGTACATTGAATGTTTCGAAACAATTGGTATATGTTATGCAAAGGGATCGCATTTCAAGAGAACATCGTGATATTACTCAGATTGAGAGTAAGTGTATTTGTTGAAAAGGAAATATAAAACTCTGGATCAGGATGTACGAAGAAACAGAGTTGAAATGTATGCCATTCACCCTAGGAATATTCAGATTTTATGGAGTGTTTCCACCGAAAGGAACTGAATTGAATCCAGGAGTTGCTTTTTATCTCAAATTCTGTTTGTTCGCAATATTGAGCTCATTGACTCTGATTGGTAGTCTTTTACATCTCATCAAGACCATACAAAGTGAGTATAGTATGTGTGCGGATAGGTATGTTTGTATCCACAGACCATCTCATTCTGATTGGAACTGTCTTTAGATGTGAATGGAATAAGAGCCTCACGGTTTCCACTAGCCAGTCCTAGTTTTTTTGTGGAATTCGAAATAACCTTATCTGAATTTGCATCATCATCTGCATCACTGAGGTACAGACGAAGCGATTTGGTGATTTCATATATTTTGGACTCCTTTCATATCAATGTAGACATGAGAAATGATAGTTTGCTGAAATTCACGTGTAATAAAGAATTCTGCACAGAATCCAGTGGCATTCCCATTCTTTCTCGGTATGATATTGGTGATACGACACATAGGTAATTCAACTAACTGTTTCACAAATCTACTATTTTTGAACGAAATGCAAGATACAGAATATGATTTTATTACGACGAGAGAATTTTTATAAAAATATTTATAATTCAAGAACTGTGAAAGATCAGTTCACAAACCGGGTTGTACACGAAAGAAATAAAAGATTCACTGCATGAACAAGATATTCATGCTTGTATCATTTCCGTTGGAATGGGAAAATTATTGTTGAATCGAACAGATACATAATCTCCTCAGAAGATAAGCTCGTTCAAATCAAGAATATAGTATTAGTTCATTCAATTAATGGTATGATATCAATTCCATCAAGAGAATATAATCAAAGTCGTCTCGATAATGAAATGTTGCATGTTGATCAAAGAATATTGTCGATATCGATTCAATATTTTGTTGATTTGATAAAATTATTATCATGTCGAAAGGAATATATCTTCGAAAGAACATTTCACGTTTCGATATTCCGATATTGCAATGGACTAGTTTCAAACGAATCGTTTGCTAGAGTACCACAAGGCAATACATAATACCAATGAAAAATTTGAATCATTGAAACAGATTGATCAGCTTATAGTTCACCTTATTTGATTTCAATGATGTTGAGCTCTGAAAACTTTTGTTTTTCATTGGATTTCAAACCCGAGTTTGATGAATATGACTCGAAATGTAGCTGAAAAAAAAATTATAATGAAACGTCTGTAAAATTTTTTGTTTTCCTCCTGATATGGCAACATATTCACAGTATTTCACTATACTGAGTGTTTTTTTTTGAGTTGTAAGTTATTTATTTTCCTCAAAGCGGACCTAGATTCTTATCTCTATTTTGATTCAGTTTCCTTGAGCAATATTAGAGAAATATTCCCACTGAGTATGAATAGATTAAACAAAGCAGCTCGGAAGTTATGACCAGATCAATATTCATCCAAAATCGGATAATCAGAGTGTTTTTTCTATCAACAAATTTTGTATGTGAATTCAGATCTGAAACAAACTTAATACTTGGAACCTAATAATCCAGGCATTCAAAAAAAAAAAATGGGTCATCCTCGTGATAGAGAAAATCATCTGGAAATTTGTATACACCTTTGTTTTGACAATCTGGAAGTTGTTTTGACAGTATGAACCTACAAGAAAGATACACGAAAACAACAAACAGGGTATAATAGACAGGATCGTAGAAGTCTCTTTCAACACGAGCATTCAATGGTATTGCGATAGCCGAGTGCGATATACCTCGAGATCTAGTGAATTATTCGATCAATAGCGAGCACCCGCTTCATTCGATTATGATCCTGGCTTTGCCATTATCACAAAATACCTTTATGTATCCGACATTCATGCTTGATTCATGCTAATATCATATATTCATAATTGCAAGTGTTTGTCAAGAAGTATCCAATCTTGCTGAATCAACCGAATGCATAATTATTGATTGGACAATGAAATGATAGTTGGATCAAAGATGTCATTTGGAGATCAATCCCGAATGTCATCGTATCTGGTGTGATTCCACTCAAGTAAGCATATATTTCAATCGAGAGGTTTCGTCCTCTGAACTGAGTTGCTCATCTAGAATATATTCATATTTTGTGTATCTTGTGGAACAAACTCGACCATAATGATGTTGTGGGTGCAATGATGATGCTTCTCGATTTGCTGTACATACCAGCGCAAGACATTGTCTCTCACATTCAGAGTATTCGACGAATAATCATATTATACTCCATTATATTCCAGGTGGAGAAGACAACTACGTTGATTTAGACCTCACCTACGTGATGTCATTCTCAACAGCTTATGCTCTGATCATTTCCTTCATCATGAGAATAAAAGCGTCAGCAAAATTATATTCGTTCTTCAGCAATTTTGAAGAATTCGGAAAACCTAGAGACTTCGACAGTGACAACAAACGCTTCAATACTTTTGCAAAATTACACTTCATTTATCTGGAATGCCTGATATTCCTGTTATTATTCTTATCGAATATTCTCAAAAGTGACACCTGTATGCTTGAGAATGAGCAATATGGCCTACACGAAGTTTGTGGACTCTTCACATACACTTGGATGCCCTTTGATATCGATTTCACCCCTGCCAGACAATTGTATGCTGTGGGACAAGTATTCGGCGGACACTATATTTATATTCTAGCAGGACTACTGGCTTGGCTCGTACTAGAAACTATGCAACATTTGATAGTGAGAGTGAGAGACGTGAAATACACTTTCCAAGAAGCCTTCAGAGAGAAGGATACGAACCAGAGGACGAAGAAGCTCAAGTTCGCTATCAAATACCATATTGCTGTATTGGGGTGAGTGCATTCTTATCGCAAATGAATAGGTGATGGAGGTGATGACGGTTGCTCTTGATGTGAGAATGATGACGATCGAATTGTAGGTGTGGTTTTTTGAAACCAATGTTTTCCATAGAAAATCAATTTAATATCATTCTAGCTTAAACCAAGAATTGATCTTGGCGAAGTTCTCTTCAATGTAATCCGGAAGATGGGTTCTCATAACTCATAGACGATGTGAATCTATTTTCAATGACATATCATAAGTGGACATTTGTTATCAAAATGGCTACGTACGAAGAATTCCTATATAAAATCGACATGTCAACAATTTGAAGTAATCGATCGAATTCTTGTCCCGATAGAATCGCAATAAACGAAACATTTCGACTTAATGGAAACGATCAGGATTATTCTCAGTTATATCTCCAAATGGAACTCATCAATGTATATAGGTCACTAAAAACAGATGAATATTTGACATACCGAGCCACTTGTTCTTATTGACAATTCAAATGCGAGAATAACTGCGTGATGAACATGTAGCCATTTATATAAATCATATGAAAGCTCCTCCATGTAGACTTTCTCATTCTTCAGCAGAAGTCATAATGAATGAATAATTCAACGATAATCTTCGACCTCAGTTCATTGGTCAGTAGGCTCTGAAAGAGATCAATACATTTTCAGAAGTCTTGGCATACTATATCGAGCTAGCAGGAACTGACTATCTCAAGACTGGAGATGACCTCACTTTGTAGGTTACTGAACTCTCTGGACAAGATGGTATCGATAAATTTAATGCTGAAAATGAATCTAAAAATCGTTTCAGAACTAGAATTCCAGAAAAAAACTCATAGATTCAGCGATCAGAATCAAAAACCTGAACATAATGATGATTTTTCATCAACGTCTTGTCAAAATCATGATAGTTCAAATGTGAGTTGGTATAAAAATAATTCTTCCAAAGATAATGAATGTGCTTCTGGTTCGAATTGCCACTAGGTGACGGTGAAGGATTTTTTTTGTTTTGAATGTGACCTACCCAATTTCGAAATCCGCAATTTGTCGAGAGTGTTCAAGAACAGGAAGTCACTGATTGTGTTGCCAATGAGGAAAATTGCTAAATTCCTCATGAAAAACCATTTAGATCGACGTAAATGGTCATGAATAATACGAAACTATTCACATTCGTTCCTCTCATTCATTGGGTGAGGAAGTTACTGATTGTCCCATCAATTCTCATAAATAGCTGAATTCGTTATCAAAATCTCACCTGATCGACGTAATATGTGAAGAGGGTTTCGAATGTATACACATAAGTGTATCTAATATAACGAATGGAGAAGTGACTGATTTTTTCAGCAATTTCGAAAAAATGATTGAGTCCTTAGAGAGTTCGGAGCACAAAAAACCAGCCTTCACGAAATTAACCAAGCCCCTAAGGACTAATGAATGAGTGTGGTGGATCATAGATGACTGTGATATATTCAACAGGACCATGAGTTTAGTGGTCCTAGCTGAATTATGTGATATCTAGATAGTAAGCTGTTTTAAGATTGAGCAATTATGCTGAGCTTTTCTGAGATTGGGTCAGATGTCCTCCTGTTGCCTCTCCAACACGAGGAATACTGGCCTCGATTCAGTTCGAAACGAATTGCTATTAGGAACTGATAACAAATGTATGTGCAAAGCACAGACTCATAGAATTCGTGGAAAACCCATCATGAATGTGCAATCGAAACACACTTCAAACTCATAATTGTCATCAAGTTTTGATAGAGAATTCCGACTAGGAACTGATTATGAATACAGAGTTGATATCTATAAATTTTGTATAAGATTGTTATGAGGACATCAATATAAATGAATCTGCAAAACACATTCCAAATACATGATTGTAACGGTATTTCAATGAGAAATTTCAATCGGTAACTGACTATAAATTTATCTGGAAAACGACGTTTAGTCTCTCAGAGTTCAAATGGGAATGCTATTGAGGTTTCAATATGAATGTTACTGCGGAAGACATTCTGATCCCATGGATGCCACGAGAATTCATCGAGGAATTTTCATCAACAATGTCATCATAAATGTTTCTGCCAAACAGAGTTCATTCTCAAATTTTTCGTGAAGAATTTCTATTGGGAATCGATTTCAAATATATCAGTGAAACACAGATTATATTGATATAGTATACGAAGAATTGTGGATGGAAACTCATTTTCGATTCTGTGAAACATTATTCAAATTAATGATTACCACAATGTTTCAATCAGGATTTCAAATTTGGAACTGATGGTGGGTGTTTTCTGAGAACAGAGTTGAATTTAATGTATTGCCAAGGAATTGCTATGAGAAATTGATTATGAATGTACCTGCAGAACACATTTCGAACTCCTGAATGCCACTGTATATCAATTAGGAACTCTGATTAGGAATTGATTATGAATGTTTCCACAATTCAAATCTTGAACCCATAAAGATCACAGTATTAGTAAGAATTCCACAACAAACATGTTCGATCAATTTGAAGCCTGTATTTCGTATCGCTATCATAGCAGCCAAATGAATCCCATGGAAAATTCTTCCTCCTTTTCGAAGGACGGAGCATGAAATAACACTGAAAATTTCTTGACGGTTATATGTTGAATGACATTTCAATCAGACTTCAGATCATTTCAAGTTCATTCCATGAGTCGATTAATGAAAATCATTCATCAACAGTTCATCATTAATTATCCTGTAGGTATACTTGCAAATTCAACATTTACAAAAACACATGTTGTGACTATCGTTTGTTCTCCGATTTCATCACAAACATTCATCATTTCCAACTGAATCATCTTAGTGTTAAAATGCCTTAGCTACGGCTTGTAGCATTTCAGAATTCCATCTGGTATATAACCTGTATGAACGGGTGCGCAACCTGTGAGCAGGGTTCTAGAAACGTGTAATACAGTCGCCTAGATATAATTCGGTTCCTAGTAGCGCGATCATCTGGTTCTGTGATTTGCAAATTGTATGGGCACTGGTTTTATCTGTCACGCTTCTCGCCAATAGGTTACGTCTAGTGTGAAATCAAATTAATTGATAGAAATATGTAAATAAAAGAAGTCTTGCAGATAACCATTTATTCTTGTAGATATATTAGTTCTATTAGATGAATGTTACTTCCAATACCCTGGTATGGGGGGATGAAACCTGTTAGGAGAATAAAATAGTGGAGAGCTTGAATATCAGTTGTCCCATATCTAAGGTGATCAGACGGAAAGGAGTTAACACTTACCTGTTGTTTTTGTTGTTTCGTTCTAGGAGGTCTATCACTGCAGCTCTTTTATCTCGCTTGGTGCAGTTTCCCATACATTTCCCACTCTCTTGTTGGAAATTCCTGCTCCATAGAGGAAGTTGCATCCAACGATGTAGTTTTCCTTCACGGCCCTGCTGGTAATTTCGAAATCCCGCCTTATCGGCGAAGGGTGAAAAAGAAATGGGAAAGAGGCTGAAGGGTGTTGGCGCATCACTTTGAGCTTGGTTGGCTTGGTCCGCTTGGTGGTTCGGGAGATCGAATGGCAATGGCGGTGGTTGTCGATCGTAACTATTCTTGAGGCTGTTTGTTTCTCAAATGTTTCATGGCCGTTTGAACTGAAGTCACCAGGATAAGTGGTATATGCCTGGATCGCTGTTTGTAGAGGAAGATACGTTCTCCGTTGTGTTCAACTAAGTGTTCAACCTGACGCTGATGAAAAGCTGCGAGAGAGGTTGCCATGTACGCCGCATTTTTGACATTCAGAGTCAAGCCCATCCCTTTCCGAAACGAGACGTTAGTTGGATTCAATTCATTTCTTGCAAGAACCAACAGATCTTTTGTCTTTTAGGTACCTTTGTCTTCTTTTCTGACCCACATGAGGGGCCGTCTAATCAGTGTTCATGTGATGAGACATGTTCGCAAGTGCCATTTTGTATAGATGTTTCAACCCTCCAGGGTGAGGTAAGTTTCCATGCCACGTTATGTATTCCAGGAGAAATAGATGAACTTCATTTTGAGGGTTGTAGGTTTCGTTGTAACTTATGTTATAAGGTAGTCCTGAGTCAGGTTTACAATTTTTTTGTACGGCAGCTCGTAGCTGTATTTTTGATTGGTGTCCATTGAAATGTTTTCATTTATCCTTTCTGACTTCAACTCACCTAAAGAACTTGGATACTGCCGAATTACTGCATCCATCTACAGAGCTTGCAGATTATCAGTGGCTGTCCACACCGTCAGGATGAATCCCTCATTCTGAGCTTAGAAGCGACCCTCTGGACCTTGGGGAGTTTGGAATAACAGATAAGCTATCAGTTGAATTCGAGAATGTTGTGAGAGTGTCTAATCTCCATATTAGCAATGATCTCATCAATTTAAGTCCAGATTTCACCTTTTCGCATTGCCACAATAATTCTTCACATTTTCAATAAGATCATATCTCAACCCTGCGTAACACACAGTATACTGGATGAGGCAGAGGCCTTTTCAACACAATACTTTGTAACCAATTTTCGTGATAAGGATCGATTTCAATCATCTAGAATTGAAAAGAAATAAGTCACACTTGTGCGAACGGCTGCTTCTTGCCAGAGAACACTTGATATGGATTCGAGGTTGATATTCGAGTTTTGGACGCCACTCAATTGAATAGTAGACTATTAGTTGATTTGAATAATTGAGGAAACCTAATACCTATAACTGTTGGTTAGCAACAAATACTTCAAAAATATGTTTCCTTTTAGAAGGACAGAAAATAGAATGAAACAAATGTGTATTCCTGCAAACTATTCATTACACCAAAGCCAGACAAGGCACATTCAGACCACTGTAGAGGACGTTCTACCACATACTTTGAACTAGGTATATATCGGATAAATATTGATAACTTCTGAATATCTGAATAATCAAATATGTGGGAAAATTGCCATTATCCTACTCAATGTTGAGCTGAAAAAATTATCAATAAAATAAGGAACTGAGACCGCTGTCCCATATTACCATGGTGAAGCTTCACAGAGAGTTACACGTGAATCTGGTGAATCATGTTGATTTTTGAGATTTCAATTGGCCCTAACAAGAACCTGGTCGAAACCAGGGGGAGGGTCCTCTTCAGAGGTCCATATCACCCCTATCACGGTCCGCTTGGTGTAAAGATGTTGGCAGTATAGGTGACTGCAATGATTGCAGATCTGCGCTGAACTGCTGGGTCAAGTGCTGCAGCCCTTGCTCCTAGATATCTCTCCTGACGTGATAACAGCAGTCAATCCAGAAGTCCAGTGTCGAAGTAGAAGAAGGCATCCACTAATCCACTGGGCTGGATTCTGCAGTCTCTGCTTCTGGGTATTTCTTCCGGTGTGACGACAGCATGCAGCTCATAGTATTAGCTGCGGCATAGAGAGAAGGACGGAAAGGACCCCCTTCGATCCAGTGTGCTTTGTTCCGCAGCCCCTTGTCCTGGGTATTCCTCCCGGCGTGCCAACGAAACACAGCTCAGGAGATGAGTGGCAGGTCAGACCGACCCTATGCTTCCTAGCATCTCCTAGCACCCTAGTGTATAAAAATATGTCCTACAGTTTCAACTTCGTGGAAGAAACGTTGTACAATAATGCTCCTGCACCAAACCAGTTGTTGAAAGTATCACTCACCTTCTGAGAAGAGTTAAAGAAGCGCCAAAAAGCATCTCGGCTGGTGCACTCGACGTGGGCTTGACTCCCAGGTGACTCCAAAACAGCGAAAACCCATCCAAATTGGTGATGGTGAATACGACTAGCGTCGAGAACGTTGAAATGAGATAATTTTGTTTGATATTTCACCTGACTTGCATCGAGTGATCGAAAATATCACCACAACACTTTATGGCTCGCGTCTTTCATCATGACTGTCCAAGAAGACAGCTTCCAGAACCCAAAGTCTCTCCAAGTCCACTATTCCTCCACCCTTAACACCGACTGCTCAAGAAACAAAAAAAATCCGAGGGAAAAATATTTCCTCGCATCCAATTGTTCGAGAAGAGGGCTGAGAACCAGTAGGTCAAATAAACTTATTCAAAACGGAAACCAAAGACGAATGAATCTCTCGTTCTTCTTTCTTGCTCTCGCAAGATCATGATGTAAATGGACAATAGAGATAGATGACTGTTTCTTATTCTTCCCTTTTTTTTCGGCAAGTCACGAAGACTATTGATGTTGACAACGACCGGAGCACCACGCTAGAACATGAATTAGACATACCTCACCAACAAAAGATTCCTAGGAAATCGAAGAAAACGAATAATTCGAACGACTTCATCTGGAATTGTTAGAACCTCTAGAATCCCCAATCACACTAACACCACGTGGAACACCACAGGTGACTTAACTGTTCTTCCTCGAAACAGAGTAAGTCTCTAATAATCATCTTTCCCAATGTTGAGGACCTATTCTTCTTCTTCTTGACTTAACATCATTAATATAGCCATGGGATTTTTTTTTCACATTCGCAATATTCGTCATATTTTACTGGATTCGAGACTCAAAATGTAGGTGAATTTGTGAGGCTCCCTAACAATTTCGATTGAACTTTTCTCCTTCAAAGTGTTGCCCAAGAATTCAGATAGTAAACTACAGATTCAAAATTACAACACAGTTCTTATCCATAACCTAGCTCTCCAAGACTATGAAAGCTGTCAGAGCAGTAACCATCCATACAGAGTAAGTATAAAGGTTCTTCTTTCAATGGAGAATAGGAAAGCGAACATTCACTAGAACGTATACAATGTCTATGTTCCATGCAATATATGTAGTACTTTGAAACAATCGTATTCTGCTTTAGTCCACGAAAAGCTCTATATTTTTCACACACCAAAAGCGAATAATATTTGATAATCGCAAACAGATTCCTGAAACTCCTTCCAAATGCTTGTCTTTGATTTTCGGTATTTTCTGGGATCGAATGTTGAACTTCTTTTCTGATTGAGTCCTGGTTTTCTCTCCAGAAACGGGATATTCCCATATAAACACTATGATATCATAACTACTCTTCAGTTTTGACATAATACAATCACATACGTGAATAAAAAGAATATAATATTATTCTCTTCAATTGACATACAAAGCATTCTTCTCAAATGTCAAAGCTATCAAAAATCGTCATTATCCAAGTGACTTTCTGATAATATCCCAGTGTGAAATTTTCTCACCAGATACCACTTTTGCTTCAATCAATATCTAGGAATTTTTTCACGATCATGAATATATAGAAAATTTTCAAAATATTCGTGTTCTTGAAGAAATTTCCCGAAATGATTGAAGCTCTCGTGATCTTATAAGTGAGAAATTCCGACCAGTAACTAATTATTGATATATCTGCAAACCATAGTTGATACTCATAGCGTTGATATGGAATTCCTATAAGTAACCCAGGTAACACGGAAGTCTTCGCGATATCTCTAAGTAGTTATCTCCATAATCAAAATGCGAAATCCTCCTGCGAGGTGCCAAAGATCACTATAGGCTTTCACCATGGAAATTAATCTCTGGAGTCGTCCGAGAGGAATTGCGGAGATCCCGCCTAATATTTGGAATATTCATCATTATTGCGAATTCTTGAGGTTTTCAATAATAGGAAATAAATAGGAAATTTTTTCCTACGAGCACCCAAGGATATCTTGGACGTAACAAGATCGAGCATGTCCCATTGCGAGCTCCCATAGTAATCACAAACATAACCTGGATGATTAATGAATATTCCTACAGAAATATTGGCTTGTTTTTTTCGAAAGCCTTTATAATTCAAATACTGGGTGTCTCAAGTCATCGTATACAGGTAATATCTCGCCTATCAGTCAAGATATCGAAAACATTGAGAAACTTCATTGAATAGCATCAAATGACCTTTCTCAATAGTATATATTTTCTCTAAAAATTGCTTGTCATTCTATTTGGAACACAACGATATAGCACATACTTGGTATTTTGTTCATTGACAACAAAAACATGATCATTTCGTGACTTCTTTAGGTTACTTGAATGAAAAATTGCTTTCATCCATGTGTCCAAAAAGTTCACAGATAAGAAATATAGATTGAATTTTTGTTTTGAAAAATCATTTCATTTTATTTCATCTCATTTTGAAGTACAAAACATCAATGATTGCAGACGGTACCTACCTAGTGGGATAATTAATCTACTCTCATTGTGAGACATTTTCACGAACATAGGAGGAGACAATTTTCAATCGATGTAACGCAAATGAGGTAAACATTTTCTATTGTTTTCGTTGTTATTAATGAACAAAATACAAAGTACCGGTGTGATATCGTTTTTTTCTAAAAAAGAAAGATAGGCGATTTCCAATGACAATATACAGGGAGTCCATTCAATAAAAATCGAGTTGTAGCTACCAGAGGGCTGTTCAATTTGATACATTCTCTTTGAGTCATGAAGAAATTACTTCGATGTCATTTGAAGCATGTTTACTACTCTCTGATCATCTTCTCGAATGAGCGAGTATTTGTCGGTACCTATACGATAACTTGGGATACCCAGTACCAACATAAAATGGGAGTCATCAATCTATGATAATAATATTTGAATACTAGATACTTCATTTTCTCACTGTTTCAAAGAATTCGTTCAACAGGTCATAATATTATATCCTCGCTATCATGAAAGATGATTTCGGATTTTGCAGTTAATTAATGATAATTATCTGCTCTGACGAAATAGACAAAAATGTTTCAATTCAGGTGGAATCGAGAATCAAATATCTACTTCAAATGCGTGGGTAAATATCGGACGCCTTTCTTCTTTGAATGAATACACGGCCAACTCCTCAAAGATATTTTCAAGTGAGAAAGTTGATCATTTATGTATCTGCGAAACATTGATTATACTCATAGACTCCGAAAGATATTGATATCAGGAACCGATTATGAATGTACATGCGAAACACAGATTATACTCACAGATTCCACGTGAGGAACTATAGAAAAAACACATTTTGAATGTATGTTGAACACATCTCAAACTAATCAATGTCACGGTATCTCATTGTGGAATTCCAATCAGGAACTGATGATAAGTGTATCTGCGAAACAAAATTGTACTCATAGTATTCGTGAAGAATTGCGATCAGGAATTGATCATGTATGTACTGTAACGGTCTTTATTCTGTGACCCTCACTTTGACGCTCTGTTCAGGATAGGCTTTGAGATATTATGATAGAACTATCGCATAAAACGATTTGGCATTCAGCTCACTTCGGTTTTAAGAGAGCTTTGTGATTGTCATTGAAATTCTTTATCAAAACTATTTACTCTCAACAACCCTCTTAAAACACTCAAGTTTCATTAATGTCTTGAATTTGACCAAGAGGTTTTGAACTAATCCTATGAAAATACGTCATAAAACCAAATTCACGCTAGGACAATTAGGATTTGACTGAGGCAATAATGAAATCTGATAGCATTATTCTAGCTTTGTGAAAGTAATTTTTGGAAGATATGAGCCACAATGAATTCATCGGAGTCAATCATAAAATCAATAGGATTCATGAAGTTTTTTTCAGAACCGTGTTAAACCTAAATCTCGTAATATAAATATTTGTATTCTTTTCGCCTACAAACGACTCACGTTAAAATAAATTCAAACAGAGAAAAATAGTGTGTAATTGAGAGAAATGGCAACTCCAAGCGGGAAAATGAGGAAAATTACTCGAAAATCAGAAATCAAATCGTGAGAGCAACAGTAAATCAGAATTCTCAAGCTCAAGCAATTCCAAAAACTGGTCTTTCAATTCATACCACCTGATACCACCGAATAGCAAGAATTTATTGGGAACTGATGTTCATGAAGTACCATCAACGAGTCAGAACGTAATGCAAAATACTTCGTGCTCCTGTCTGAATGGGAACTGGGGAGCGAGGAAGTTGGCAAACAGTTTTGCACAAATCATGTACGATGGCGAGTTCAGCATGAATTAGAGAGAATGGAGCATTCAACACAATATTAGGCAAACTGCACTGAGTGAGTGTTTATGTTTCCTAGTCGGTTTCCTACTCAGAACCAATCACGGAATTCACAAAGTGTGGATAACAAAAGTAGGGTTATGGTAATTATGTTGATGTCGTTCTTCTAATTTCTGCAACACTGCCAATAAGCACAAGCCAGGATATTTTTTAAGCTTCATACTCTTATGGAGGCATTATCTTATGACCTTTCCAAATCAATCTTACCATTTTCGAAGCTTTGTTGCCATACCCATGAGCAAATAGACATAAGAATGGATTTGAATATGCAATTTGTCCTTCAACAGGAGAAAATCGTCTCATAAAATGCCTTATCATTACCTAAAGGTTTCAATCAAGCATTAGAGGAAAATTATTGGTTTCGAGTATATTTTGCGCCATATTTACTACAAACAGATGTCGGACATTTATCGAAATGAAAATTTCAAGCGGAAAATAGAGAAGATGCATCGATACTGCCGTCGAAAATGTTATTCTTCCACATTTTTCAAACGACTCACCCATATTCAGCAAACATTCATACAGTTTCGTCAACTTTCTTGGAAGGTTATCAAAATTCACATCCAATTCTAACTGGTAAAAAAACACATTATTTTTAGGGCGCTGCTTTTTTTGAAGCATATCTGGTATGTTTTCGTCAGAAAAGTCGTCATCGCTTCCATTTAACAGCATCAAAATTCACAAAAAGTACTATTTGATACAGTAGGGAATTGTCATATCATACCGCCATGTTTGATCTCTTTCATAATTATCTATTGTTCTCACTCCATTTTGACATGTTCGTATTATGATCAGTTCTGAAAGAAGACTTCCATATAACACGTTATATTATCTTAAAAAATGCTTACTGCAACTGATGAGGTTTCAATCCTAGCCAATAAGTTTTAATGTTGGCATTAGAACTGCCGTTTTGAAGCATATAGGTTTGAACTAGTGCTGGAAGGCTTTTGAGGAAGTAGTTTTGATAGGTTTCATTATTGCTTTGAGGCATACTACAATGAATTCCAATTATTTTCATGACAAGCCTTTGAGAGAAGCTGTGACAGCTTTCATAATTATGTTTTGAGATGGTTGAGAAGGTTGTTTGATTGTTTCAATGACATTATCAAAGTATAACAGTTTTGAAAAGGCATTTTGAAATAGGCTGTTACAACCTCCTGTAGCTGACAATAAAACTGATAATTTCATTTGGGAAGACGTTGAGTATGGGCTTCTTCACTATTTAAAAATTCTATTCCAGTTTTATCTGTGTGGGTAAATGAGCAGAAAATTTCATACAGGAGTATAGAGCCCCTTTCTCAAAACAGGCTCACATATGATATGGAATATTGTAATTTGAGATGCTTCTAGTACTATAGTTATGAGTTATGTTGAATTGTAGGAAACATGGCCTATTCTTGAACACAAATTTGATACACTCATATGTGTACAATACTGAAGAAGTGATTGAATTTCAGGAGCTGAAGTGAGTTTGACAAGAAGTGAGAGAACTCAACTTTCTGATCATACGAATAGCTTGCTTTTGAATTGTGAAAATATTTGAGGCTTCATTGCTTCCTCCCCAGAGAATGATTGAATAAAAACTTGCATAGTAAAGTGTTTTAACAATGTTGATATCCATGTTATTCGCCAGTATCCTGGGGCCAATACAACACCGATTAAGTTCCTCACAAAAGAAATTGATGTGGGGAGAGAAACTCAAGGTTTCATTAAGAAACACACCCAAACATTCGATCTCTGTGGAAAATTGTATCTTATGTTGATTAAGAATAATATTGTCTCGAGTTCCAGGCTCACGTTTAGTTTTGAGAAGAACTGCTTCAGTTTCATTAAGATTCATTATTGATTTTGAATTCAAGAACCAATGTTCTATGTTAACCATGAATGAATTACCATTGAGCGTTAGTTGAGGGAGATTTGAAGCAGTGATCAACAATGTAATATCATCTGCATAGTTATTGATAGTTTGATCTCGTTCGACAATCGGTAAGAGATCGTTGATGTGGATAATAAATATAAGTAGTCCTAATACGGTTGGAAGCCCTGGACAAATCCAGGAAAATCCCACAAGACATGTTACCTGCGTCCAGGCCACTATTGATATTATTTATCAACACGAAAAGAGCAGGTTCAGTGCTTCTACCCCTGAAGGAACCATGTTGATTCGAATTGAGAAGATTAATTAGTTGAAAGGAAGCAAAAGTTTGTTCATGAGCAACTATTTCGGAGAATTCTGAAAATGTACAAAGTAGGCTAATTGGACCGTAATCATTATGATGATCGCCTGATATGAAACAAGGTATAACTACTGCGAATTTAGTATTTGTAGGACATAACATGAAGAATTATTCTCGACATGAGTGCGGTTCACAAAAGTGGGCTGAACTTTTAATCTAATTGCGAATTTCCATAAGTTTTCCGAAAGTAATCTCTTGATAACAAAAAATAGTATCATTATGAGGAATTCCACATTTATATCGGTTCTTTGGTTGTAACTTTCACAAAATCATTCCAGAAGCTTTCTCATCGAAGGAACGATTGAATATCTCAGCAACCACTGAATAATCATCAAAGCAGGGCTGTACTTTGTTCTCCTCTTTATACCCATTGAGTTCAGAAATGATTTGCCAAGAGATTTTTGGTTGAACTGTGTACATGCCTTGTCGCTGACGTCGGGTGTTGTCGGTCGCGCTCGTAAATATCGTTGCAAATGATTTCTGTTATCAGAGTTCTATAATGATCAGTTTGATAATAAGGAAATTACTTTTTTTTGTTATTATATGGAATATTTATTATATGAAATATTGATTCCTGAGTACCAATAAGCAAATGAATAGAATTAGAAATGAAGAAAAGACTTAGAAAAATGAGCGACAAGTGACAAGTGGAACATTTCCTTCGGTACAACTCGATACAGCTCTTCATCTCGATTAACTTTTCTGAAGGAGTGGATGGCTCTCGTTGAAGGCGGTACAATATCGATGGCCTTCGAATAATTCTATCGAATTTCTTCATGAAATCAGTGAATTCTCATGAGGATTGTGACTCCTCGAAATAGAGTGTAGTGGTGCAAACGGATGGAAGTGCCTGATAGACTGCTGTGCACGGTTTTCCTATGGTTTCTTGAGACGGTGCATACTGGCATTCAGCTGAGACAACGGCCATGCCGGTTAATTCTTTCGTTCATGCTTTTGGTGGTTTCGTTTGCCTTTTCTCAAAATAGGAGCCTCCTATATACAGAGGTAAGTCATTCACTTCCATCAGGTAAAAAAGCAGGTCGAGATGAATGTGATTTCATAGAGCTTGATGGAAAAGTGCTACAAAACCTCCATGCTGCAGGACATTTGCTGCCTCAATCTTTTCAAGAAGGCTATGTAATCAGGCTATTGTATTCATCAAGGTGCCTCCTGTTGGAGTAACCAGTCTGTGGCTCACTGGTCATCACCTTCACCTTCCATGATGGCATTGGTTGGACAGTCAACCAAATAACCCTGATTCCCAATCTGTCACCCTGCATAAATTGATTAACCAGACGTCAAAACATATCTACAAGCCATAGCAAGGCACTCATCAGGATGAATGCGTAAGAATTGCTCTCATGTTATTTCCTTCCATATTCACAACTACTATACTACAACTTCGACAAATTACCCCTAAGAAGCTGAATTCAAAGAGAAATTACTCCCTAAACTTCAGTTTATATCAACATTATCATTTGTCCTCCATTTGAATATGTGACAGCATTAATTCATGAATTCTTCCTGCGGATTTTATATTGAACATCATGATGTGTGACATGTATTGATTCAGTGATCCATAGTTAATTGAGTTGTACTATATGTATGTTAACATATCAACATGGTTTCTTTGTCAACCTATCTTCTTCTTCTTCTTCGAAGCACTGGTGGGCGGGTGAACCTCCTGCACGTGGGCCTCCTTATTCGGGCCCATTGTGCGCCCACAATCATGTTACGACATTCAGCTGAGTATGCCGATTGCCTTGGAGAAGTTCAGCAGTTTTCTCAGCTGAATCTCTTGTATGTCCTGTGGCCTCAAAATTATGTTGCCAAAGACAGCCCCCATCTGATGCGTCAGTGCTGGACACTCAGTGAGGACATGTGATGACGTTTTGTCATCTTCCAGGCACCATCTGCAAAGAGGGTCATCCTTGATCCCAATGAGCTCTAGGTGCTAGGTGCTTGAGGTGGTTGTGCCCCGTTAGGAGCCCCACTACTATTTTAAGGTTTCGCCTGATTAGGAATAAAACCTCTTTTGCGAGCCTCTTCGAAGGTTCCTTTATGTGGAGCTTCGATTCTCTCATTCCTGGTGTGTCCTGCGATATTCTGTGGGATTGCTTTTGCAGCTGTTTCTCTATAGGGGACATTGCCAGGCTATTTACCAAGATTGGTTCCGGTCCGACCGAGTTCCGTCCTGAACTGATCTTTGCCAGTCTGTCTGCCTCCTCGTTTCCGGGTATTCCCGAATGTCCCGAGACCCACATGAGGCTGACTTCTCTTGATATTGCCAGGTTTTCCAAGGCTTTTCTGCAGCTATAGTCACATAGTCAATGTGACATTATTTTCTTTCGTGATTTGAAACATAAAGTATTGGTTACTCATATTTCAATATTTTATGCATATATTATTTTCATGTACAGTGTCATTCATAAAGGGGATATTGAATTGTAGATACTTTATGGGAAAACCTGTTCCGTTTCACTGACTATCTCTCAGCTCACTTGCAGTGAATATCAATCAAACTCTAGCTCAAGTTTTTCTGAATTTTTCTGATTGAATAAAATTAAGTGGCGTCCAAGATAATTGACAATAACAGGTGAGACATTTATCCATGTCCAAGTGCTTCTGACATAGAGCTGTCGTGCTGTATAACCTTTTGGGAAAAAATACTGTTATGATTCTTGAAATAAGAAAGTTTTCCTTCAAGATATTTATTTCTTGCATCCTTCAACAATCGATTATAATGCTTTCGAGCAGCCTTGGAATCATCTTTATATTATGTCAATTCATTAAATGAATCCTGTGGATGAATTATTTTGTTTTCGGCTAATTCGATGTCAGGAAATTTGGAAGTGAATTCTCCATTACAACTGTCACGATAGAATAGGGTGGTTAGTCCATCCATGCCTATTCATAAGGGGTTTGCTTGGCATAATAGTTTGCGAGAGGTAATATTCGAATAGTTTAGGGGTAGCTGAAAGTATGAGACTATATTCAAACATAACAACCATGAAGACCATTACGACGAGCTCTTGTCGAGTAAAGAGTAGCCCCAGACAAGACTAACTTCGGAACCCTCACATCCAATATTTATATACATCAATTCATCAGATTATCACGTTCCTCGTGAGAGTTCCTTGGTCAGTTTTCATAATTCGATGTCAACGTATGATTTTTTCTACCCGTGACATGACCCCTCTCTCCGAGAAATTTGGACCACAGTTCCAAAATCACTACCTACTCAAAGATATCGAGGAGAACATGCCTGAATGACAAGGAACAATTCTCGAGAATTGAGTTCACACACTCAAAAGTTTATTGTCTACAATGCACGCTCACACTTCAACTCAGTTGAGCACTTGCGAATCAACTGAAGCATTTTAATCAGACTCTCCTCGGTTGGACTTCTGGAAGCTTAGGGGTAGGGAATGACGACTCAGCATGGCATCCTCCCATCGTCATGGAAAGTTCGGCAGGATCCTTTCGGGCTCGAAGGTATTTTTGTCCTGGGCATTGGTATGGAATCTTTCGGGCTTTAAGATGTCCTAGGCTGTCATTCGAAGTAGTTGTCAGCTGAACGAAGAAAACTGCTGGCTGCTTGGGAAAGCAACTGAGGCCTTCGATATCAAATTTTCTTCATGATAATTATTATATAGAATCACTTGATTACATTATTGTTGGTGAAACCGCTTTCATAAATATATTTGCGTTTGAAAACTTATCAAATTTCCCATTCACGTTGTGTTGATGAATTCAAGTAGTAAGAAAGTTCATTTCAATGGAATTGAGAGATATTTCGTGATATTTCACTACTTGAACATAATTGAAGTGATTGGAATACTCAAATTTTGTTAGAACTAGACCGTACATTTCTCTGTCTAACATTTCGCAAATATTTTCCATTTTCGGAAAATCATTCCCGGGAGTTAATATCATCAACATTATCTTCATAATTTATGAATATACATAATCATTATATACGAGCACATTATCTCACTTAAAAACATCATACAATGTTCTTTCAATTCGAGGACCAAATATCTTCAGTAAGGTTAATCCTTCCAGGAATCCCTTCTATGTACTGTTATATTGCACACTTTCCACTATAACACTTCGTTCTTCTCGTAGAATATCAACCAAACAGCTACTTCTCTGGATGTGGTTCAGCTAGGACCACGAGAGGCGCTGAACTGAATCATAGGGTGATTATTCTGTACGGAAACGGTTTTAACTTGAAACCAAGTTTCAATCTGTTCATTGGGGGTTGTTTTTTTTTTTTTAATTACCACTACCTTCAATTCTGTCTCAATCCCAAGCTCAGTGAAGAAGGGGTGGATTCAGGGTAAATAGAAGAAAATACCAGCATCAGTCAATTCGTCTGAGGGTGGTTTATATTTTTATCTTCACACAGTGATACAAGTAAGTATAATAAATGAATAGAGCCTGTTGTGGTACCACAAAGCATGGGAACCCTGTTTGTGTACCATATACCGTTCCGTAGACTGAAAAGAGATATAACTATGGTCTTTTGTGGTAAAATACAGTGATATGAGACTATAATAAGAGACAAAACTGTGACCTACAATAATTAAAGGCGAGGAAACACCCTGTTCCAATGATGCACAAGAATTAGATATCTATATTATCAGACCATGGAATATCAGCAAGTATATTGGTAAACAAATTGGAAAGGACTTAGTCAACAGTTAAGTCCATCTTTCGATAGGAAGATTCTTTAAGATGTGCATTCGAATTTAACGAGGAACGATTCGGGAATTGGCATATCGTCTATGGGTGAGTAATATACTTGTCTGCGGAAGCTAAGCACATGACTATACTGTGGCTCTTGGATTCCCATCCGTAGGAATGAAATGGGTGATAGTAGTTTCATTCCCAGGTTAACTAGATGAGTTTGGATTATCTCGTGGGGTATTGCTGGACATTTATTGGATAGAATCAAACGGCTAGCAAGAGTGATCAATCTACGTGCATCTATGATGATTTCTTTTATTTTTATCTGGCTATTGTTTTTCAGAAAGCTGTTGACTGCTTCTGTACTGGAAAGGTGAATACATATTCTATTATTTGAGATCCTAGAGGAGAAAAGGATATTTTCTGATTGTACTATTGGTCCCAAGGCAACTACATATTCTTTTAATTTGATTCCGTCTATAGATGGAAAGAGTATGGCTTGGTCTTGTTTTGGGAATTTGGGAACTTCTTGTTGGCTTGCCACTGTGGAAAAGGTCATTGGTTGCGTAGAAGTCGATGTTCCAGTTGGAGTACCCCTGTAGTAAAAAGTATTTCCGGACATTGCCTTTGGCATGTTTGTCAAGTTTTTCCCTCGGAGAAGTTGGGAGAAGATTTCATATTAGTGCGCAGTGGGCTGGGTACACCTCTGTTCTAAGTAGGTGAACTACTGAATAAGTGCTGTGTCGACCACTCGAACGCCGGACGACAACAACAAACTGTTTGTTTGTATATTATGTGCGCGGTGGATTAATTTGTACAAAAGTACTTACATCTATCAATGTATTAATTACACCGATTCTACAACTGGTACTTTTTATTTCCGAAGATGTTCCGTTGAAAATATGGTATTTTCAGGATACGCGTTGGTTCTGAACAAGTCAATTTCTTGCCAGAGCCGGACTTCTGCTGTGGTTTGATACTCAATATTGTTTATCTTCAACCCAGTCGATGAAAATTCCACTAATTTGATGAATAGTTCTATATACAATGCAAAATGTAGCATCCACAAGGGACATCCTTGTCTGACTGCTGCTCGGATTTTTATATCGTTAGTTTAATAACCGGCAATTGATATTTTTGTCTGTGCCGTATTATATATATTCAATAAGGTTCGAATCAAATTTTCAGGAAGTTTGCATTTTTTATGATTTCCCAAATTACTTTATGAGGGACCTGGCCAAAAGGCTGTTGAAAATCTATTTGGAGAATTGCCCCCGACTGCGTCTGATGTTTTTCAGAATCTTCAATTATATCTTTATTGAGTAATTAATTATTCTCAATTGATCTCTCATTTATTCCATTTTGTTCCTTACCTATTATTCACTCTCAAGGACCATTCGTATTTCTCAAACTGTTATCTCTTGCATGCTTCCTTGCGCTTCTACATTACTTACCCTTTCATTCAGGTGTGGAAATAGGGTTCTCATATTCCGTTCTTGCGTGATTTTTCGCGAGAATTTCTCCTCAGAATATTTGAAAGTATATCTTTTGTCTCTCTTTCTTCATTATCAACTAATTAACTTATCGTCATTTCCTTATTCATTCTCCTATTCTTAACAATACCATACAATAATTTTTTTTTTGTAATCCTCTTTGTTTTCATCCTGAAAATATTTTTCCAAATATTGCTCCTTTGTGTTGCGAGAATAATCAATTTCAATTTCCTGATCTGTGCAATTACATTTTCTTCCTTCTTCAATTGTTTTTTCGATAACTTTAAGTTGAAGAGAAGAATGGGTGTATTCCAATAATTAGGGATTTGTGTAAATTCAAAATGAATTGTAACTATTCGGGGAACGATCAAACGTCATAAAATGTATATGAAAATGAATATAAAGTTTCAATCCCGGTCACTGAAGCGACTTACCAGGCTCAGCGTTCCTGTAGGATGATGGCGCTCGTAGATATAGGCTCTTGTAGGGAGGGCCCTCCAGATGTGCCTATCTGCTGATCTTAAATCTTGGTAGTAAGAGTTCTGAAGGGCGTAACACTTCACAAACATGAAATAATCCAAAATAACTCTCAATAGGAAAATCGCGACTTGCGTTTAGCGTGTTTCTGCGGAGCACCTGTTTCACTAAACAATAATTTTATTGCGGAAGTTCATAGGTTACTGTCCTTTTCTCAGGTGATACAGGTAAATTTTCCGGTCACTCACGTGACCTATATCGAAGAGGTGGTATATCATCGCGTCAGTGACATTGTTTACGAACGATAATCTTTATACAGTATGAGCGTTTGATCACTATTATAATTTGACAAAAATGACTGAAGTTGAAGAAAAATATTGAATGTTTATGACATTATTTATAATGATATATTCATGGAATATGTTCGATACTCAACATCAATCTTTCAAATGAATCTATTAGCGCCTCATTATAGAAGTTGAGCAAGTTCTTTCTGTCTATGGCTCTTGTTATTACTTTATCTCTGGAAAAACACTGGGAGCTCATCTTAAAATCTTTTGCTACCACAATGACTGATTATTTTCATGAAACTCTGTATTTTTCATTGACTGCAGTTGTTTTTTATACTGCCAAATGTTTGCTCCATCTTTGTTTGAAGATAGCTTGATTTCTCAATAGCCCCATCCATGTTGGGGTGCTTGTATTTTTTATTCCACCTCTGATTTCATAAGTGAAAGCATTATGATCCGAAAGGGCCACTGGAACATTTTCCACATCTTTAACACTCTGACCCAATTCTTGCCCCACGTAAATCCTATCTATCCTCGTTGCGCAATTTTCTATAATACATGTATATTCTACTTCTTCCATATGTATTATTTACCAAGCATCCTTCAATGTCAAATTCTGTACATGTTCCATCAGAATGTGATTGATGGGAGCATTTTCGTTTCTGGAGTCTTTTTTCTTAATAATACAATTAAAATCTCCTAACACGATCATTGCTGTATTCATGTCGCAATGTGGAATTATCTGAACTGCATATCCCTTTCCATCCGATTTTTTTTTTCCGATGGAGCATAGACATTCACAAAATGGACGTTATTAATTTTGGATGATGAAATTCGACCATCTGTACTAAATAAAACGTTAAATACTTCGAAACTATCTTTATATATTATTGCTGTAGCTCTTTCATTGCCACCTATGATTGTCACATAATTTAAATTATTTTGATAACATTTCAACATATCAATATTGACTTCTTGGAGCGCTATAACATCGGCATTCGTTTTTTCCAAACATTTAATATTTATTGACGCTATTTTAAATATATTAATCATGTCAACGAAAGTGTGAAAGCGAGGTCAACTATTGAATTTACCTCACTAATAACTGTCTTTTTCACTTCCTCCTGACTTCTTACTGCTATCTTGTATTTCTAAATTTCTCCTCGTTGCTCCTTTCCCTGCTATCTTCATCACTATTTTGGGTACTTTCCTCTCTTTTTCGGAGCTAGAGATTATTGCAGCCCTGGCTCTCTTCCTTCCTTTTTTTCCAATTTTCGTGTCTTGTTCCTGTGTTGGCTCTATTATATCTCCATCCTCTGGTTCTTTGTCATTTTGTTCTCCAATTATGTCTGCTTCTTGTGTTGGCTCTATTATAATCTGAGCTTCCACTCGAGTATCTCTATTCACTTGACATGCCTGAATTCCATTTGCTGGATCATTATTCTCATATGTGAACCAATTAATGTTTTCTGCTTGCCTCTCGAATTCCTCTTTGATATCCACCTCGGTTCGCAGCGGCATAGCACCACTTGTTTTCTCGGCAAAAGTCGGTTGTTGGATATTAGTTGCTTGTCGCGTCTTTTGGATTGCGGACTCTGGTAGTGTTCTTATTTGCTGGACTCTGTTTGTTATTCTTCTTGGGCAATCCTTACGTTCATGTCCTGGCTGATTACAAAACATACAGGTTCATATTTTATTATTGTATTTGACCAGGAAAGTTATCCCTTCTACTATCATATATGATGGCACTGGGTTATTCATTTTCATTACTGCTATTCTAACTCTATTTTCGACTGGATACATTCCTTCTCCTGAATATATTTCATTCCTGATACTCTCGACCTCTCCTTATTTTTCTACTTTTCCTACAATCTTCTCATTCTCCATGTCCACGAAAAAATGAAAAATTTGTAAATATCTTCATTCGAAGAAAAAACATAGCAAGAATAAGATATAGGAAGAACTTCCTCCCAAATTCGAATGAAAAATTAAAAGTAGAGAAAAAAATAACAAAGTTCAGAAATAAGCTCAAAACTTCTAATTGAAATGAAATGATTGTTATTCAACTCTTCAAGCCTAATGGTATCTGAAATATTGAATAAATTGAGGATTTCTAATCAAAATGACTTTCTAACTTTGTTATCACCCATAATTCATGCTGCTATACTCAATAACTTCCGAAAAACCCTTTCTACTAGTGCCTTTGTATAAAATATAGAATTGACATAAATTGATGAATGAAAAAAACATTGATGAGTCCATTATGAGGAATGGGACTCAAGCTTGGGCGCCTTCACCATGTCACGATAGAATAGGGTGGTTAGTCCATCCATGTCTATTTATAAGGGGTTTGCTTGGCTCAATAGTTTGCGAGAGATAATATTCAAATAGGCTTCAATAGTTCAGTGGTAGCTGAAAGTATGAGACTATATTCAAACATAACAACTTGTATCATATCATGTATCATTATGGGTAGTGATGTCAAATATGAATGAACAACAATGAACATCAAGACCAAATAACAACTTACATTATTATGACCAATACTACGAGGTTTTGTCGAGTCAAGAGTAGCCCCAAACCAGACTGACTTCGGAATCCTCACATTCAATATTTATATACATCAATCTATCATATTCGCACGTTTCTCATCAGAGTTCCTAGGTCAGTTTTTATAATTCGATGTCAATGGATGATATCATTAACTCAATGTTTATTAAACCCTCATGATTCGAAATTTCTGATATATCGTATGTTCTACTCGTGACACTATCATTCGCTTCTTTGAGCGGAAAATGTTTGTTGAAGTATAGTGAGGAAGTATTTATAAATGAATCATAAATTCAATCTATAGTATATGCCTCGTGACCATTGAACCAATCTTTATTACTTATATCAGTGCAAAAATCGTTAATTGTTCCATCTGGAGAGATGCGAGTTTTGAATATAGTCTAAGAACAGCAAGATGTAATGTTGAATGATGAAATTTGTGATGGTGTGGTGATCCGACAAATAGGATTTCACATTTTCAACAGAATATGTTTTAGTTTAATCGACAATTATATTGTCCAAATAGCTTCCACTCTTATTTCCTTCATAGTTCTTATAGAGATCAGAAGGTTCGGCAATATCATTGAATTCTTTGAATTATTCTGTTTCGATTAATGTTTCGATATTGGAATCACCAGTGATATAATATTCGATATTTTCTTGGGAAAGAATAGCAACTAATTAGGAATATATCTGCAAAATACAGTTCATACTCATGAGGAGAAGACAGAATACCACCTGCAAAATACATAGGAAGATTATTGATTACCTTTTCACAATTCAACTCAATTCTCATATGTTCTCATAGGTATTTTTTCATGAATCTTCATAATACATTATTGGCAGGACGTTGACACCTGGTATACTCACATCATTTTATCTAGTGAATGATTATGAAAATGTCTAGTTTATGTTGAGATATATGATAATTGTTGACAATTCGTTTGTTTATCAGGATAAGGTTATTGTCATCTGGGATTATGCCAATTTGATTGATATAATAACTTGTATGTATGTACATGTGAATATTTTCGTGATCATTCTACATATTCATCCTTGTTGGAGATTTTCTATTGTGGAATCACAATTCCATATATCTGATGATAATCCTGACCGACACAAACAATTTGTGACAACCCTCCTCAATTTTTTTCATGAAAGTTGTTGACACGACATCTTCGCATTGAATTATTCACACTCCACTGAGGGGTAATATTGAATCTCACGTGAGATTGAAAATGAACTGATGATCTGGTTGGAATATCAAATCTGATTTGTCTATCGATCTTTCTACTAATTCTCATTATATTATTTTTCAGGTTACAAGACAAACTGAATGATACTTTTGGCGTTTTCATGTTCACCCATGTGATCTTCACAGCTGCCATAGTAGGAACTGGCATTTATTGCTTTTTTCATGTGAGTAATATCTGTAGTGTTATTCAAACTTGTACTGCTTGCCAACATCAGGCAACGAGAAATATCGAGAATTCAGTTGCAACATATTCAATAGAATCGAATAACACAGATATGATGACATGAAACGCATTTCAAGTGTCTTGGGAAGATAGATTCGTCATTTCCGTAGTCAATATCTGATTGATAACGGAATTTTCTTCGTGAGAGTTCATCAACAAAAAGTTCAATGGTACTCGTATTCAACGAGAAAAATTCAATACAACACAATAACACTCGCTCTGAAAGTAAACCTAATATTATTTGTCGAAGATAGTTGGACTAACTTCGAATCAGCTAGAACGGAGGTGATTCCATAACGCAATTCCGTGATTCGTAGAATATAAACTCTATTTTGAATCGATATTTGATATATTTTCTGCCTGATGAGGAAACCATACACAAGCATGCATGTAAACTGAAATACTAATTTGTTTTCTGTCCTCAATCCTCTTCAACCATGAACTTGTCATCTTGTTAAGAATCACATTGGAGTATGATCAATGTTCTTTAAAAACAATTGAATGAAGTCATCAGTTGGTGCCAGAGATGTCTGTCTATTCAAGGAAGACTGCAATAGCACCCTCCACTACGACAAAATATTTGAATCATTCAAACTCGCTGTGGTGAAGTTTCTAGGTAATATTGTCGCAACTTATATGTTTGACCCTCCTAAAGGTCATGAATTGGCAACTCGCTTGGCTTTTCGACGAGAGGATTTTGATCATTTCACCATCCAACCCTATTCACCCCCAAATAAAGAGACCAGATAGTTTTTATATAAAAGTAACAGTTATTAATTTAATGAAAAGATTCATGAATGATTTCTGTCACATGGCAGGTTAACGAAAGAAAAAACATGAATAACAACGCAAAACAACACAAAAAGAACACTAACATTGAAACGTCTAGCAGGAAGTTGTCCAGCAGGCTTGAAGTTGGGGAGACGGCGAACATTTTCATTTGATGATCACTAGAATGACTTGTGTCGATAATGAATTTTGATTGAACTTATAATGCCTTGTGTTGATGATGAATTATTGCCTCATCGATTCGGGTACTAGTTATATTTCGAATCGATGCTAGGTTCGCAATTTTCCACTCTGGGAGCGGTCGTTAGCTTTCGACACCGCTTACCTAGGTATTATCGCCGCGGTAAGCGATTTCCTTGCAAATTATAAAGGGAATGATGTCTATGAAATCTGCTGGCCAAATAGAACTGCAATGTACTGAATGTTTCAATTAGGAAAAGTTAATTGATGATGAAATATCTTGAAATGAACGGGAGTTTGAGTGGTGTTAATTCCTGGGAATTTATAGTTCTTGACACATTTTCCCCCCTCAAGAAAACTGGCTCCAAGTTCTTCAGGTACCTATCTACTTTGAGATACTTACAAAAAAACAATGATGTGAAACGAAATAAGAAAAAATGTGAAGAAAGATACTGAATATAAATATGGTAACAAAACAAAATGTTATAAAATGGTGCAAGTATTGCTCATTTAAATGAACTGCATGTGGGAAAGAAATACTCCTTTCATGAACGTAGAAGTCGATGAAATCTAACACAAATATATGAAGTACAGAAAAACTTGTCGAACTGTCTACTGTCTATTGATAATGTCTTCTAATTGTTCCACCGCGCATGTGAGAATTTTGAAGAGAACCACACTAAATATTGCTTGGTCCAGCACTGCACTTCAATTGTTTGGTGACTCTGAACTCGGTCCTTTCAGTCATCTGAGGTTGCGGTTCCATTTTCCATATAATAGTAATGTATGTCAGCGATGTTTTGTTTTACTCGTAACTTGATATATACATAACATTGGGATCATAATGTAACGTATATTATACAATTACACTGCGCCGGCAGCTTTTCATCGGCGGCATATGGGCGTGGATTTTTGAATTTGCTATCCTGATAGATCACAAAGTTGAATTTACAGAAAAGTTCCAAAATTATCAATTCAATATAAAAAATGTCAAATTTATATTTCAATGGACGCCACTGGTTCTTTCAGATAGTTGTTCATCTAAGAAGAAACAGAAACCTGTAATATATGGATTGAGAGAAAGATGTCAGTAGAAAGTAAAAAATCTGTGGAGTAGGTATATATACAATTTAATGAAAAATCAGTCATTGATTATTTACAAATAGTAGGTACAAAGAGGTAGGATATTATTTATATTATACTCATATGTTTCAAGTTGATATAGGTACCCTATTGATATGATGAAATTACTTCATTGACAGTCTAGTTCAAATTCTAAAAAAGAAACCCACTTTGAATATTATATTAGTTGTTATAGAATTTTTGTAAACTTCAAGGAAATGTCCTTAAAATTCATGAATTTTATGGGAATATATTATACTGTTAAATTGCCGGTTGTAAGCTAGTATTTAGGATATTGGAAATTTCAAATAGGGCTTGAACATTTCGAGTGCACTTTTGAAATCTGAGTTGTAGTTATGAGTATATCTTTGTACCTTGATTATTCTGACTTTAATGAAACTCATATCTAAAACAACCTGATATTATCCAATGATGACGTCATGGTTTTGTTCATCATCAGGTAGAGCTGAAGTGGATAGTAGACTCTGGTAGAAACTTGTAGACTAGTAGACTAGGAGACTGCAAAACTGCCAGACTATGATACTGAACATCTTTGAAGCTAGTAGACAGCAAAACCTTGAAAATTGGATACAGCAAAACGGTGAAGTTGGAGACAGCAAAACGGTGAAGTTGGAGACAGCAAAACGGTGAAGTTGGGGACTGCTTGAAGGTGGTGATATGTGGTTCGCCTACCACATGACGAATTGGGATGGCCCTTGTACAGCCATATCAGCCAAATCAAACCCGAACAGGGTAAAGAATAAGTCCATACGTAAAACCCTAAAATGGATTAGGTAGGTATCAGAACCTGGTCTCAAAAAAAAATTAGAGTTAACTCTCGTCGTGAATAAAATGAAATAACTCACCTCTGGGGTATAGAGGGTTTTACCAGATCAAAAATACTGATGAATGAGTGACTTCCAGGATGGCCGGTTGAGCAGCATTGGTGTCCATTGAAAAAAAATACTCCCTCAAGCACGTGTTTCGGGAAATTCTCGAATGGAGACTTCCATCCTAAATACGATTGAAATATTGTATAACGATATTAAGAAGAGAGTTTGAAATCTTACCATCACGCCGAAACATAATTTTTCCTAGATAAGGCTAGGTGCCTATGCAAAATTTCAGGACCTCCCAGGAGCCTGACGAGCCAACACGTGAAACAGCCAGCAGCAAAATGGCCCAAAAATGACCTCTCCGGAAAAGATAACTTGACCCTGACATTGAACTTGACCCAGACATTGAACTTGTCAAAAATCATCGATATCACGGAACATCAAAAGTTGGAATTGGAACCAAAGATCGAAACTATCGACGAATGAAATGTCTCCTAGCAGTATTTCTAATTGCACATGTACACTGAGGCTGTTGGTGATGTGACCTTGAACCATACGACTATGCTCCGCCTCGAGCTAGATACTCACGAACATAACAATAGACCCAAAAGGTCTCGTGCTGATTGGAAAATGATGTCATAGCGAACGAAGAATAAGAATGTATCGAAGCAAGAAAAGAGTGACAGTGGCTAATAACGAAGAATTGGTAAACCATAACCAAGACGTAAACATTGGATGATTTTATTTCAAAACAAAACGAAAATAATTGGATCACTTGAAAATACCCAGGCCCATTCGATTCTACAATATGTACAATTTATTTACAATAGAGGTAGGTGCAAGCAGTTTTCTAATCAAACCTATATTTGATTTTTATAATATGGTTGAATGGCATTCTAATGGTAACCTTGTTTATTTTCAGTACCTGCATTATTGAAAACAAGTGGACTATAGAAAACAGTGTGTATTCGAAGAAGACAACACTGTGTATTCAAACGAGAAAGGTAAAGTTTATTCAAGTACGTAGAATTTATTAATATATGTTTGTGTTAGTTTTCTAGTTATATTATATTACTGCCTGATTCATCAATCCATTTTGTTTCAGTTTACTACCTGTGAGCGTTCTGTTGGATACAAGATGAGAAGTGATATACAGGGCGCTTTAATATCAGATGTTAAATTCTGAACTATTGTCACAACAAAAGAGTTGTGTTTCCACTATGAATTAATATTAGTTAATAACACGATATAAAAGGGTGGTTAGTTCATCATGTCACAACAAAATGGTTGTTTTCACCATGTTACGATATAGTAGATGGTTAGCCCATCCTTATCGATTTATAAGGGGTAATGCTTGGCTTGATAGTTTGCGAGAGGTAATATTCAAATAGGCACTAATAGTTTAGGGGTAACTGAAAGTACGAGACGACATTCAAACATAACAATATTTATAATAGCATGAAACATTATGGGTAGCGATAACAATTATGAATAAACAACAATGAATATAAAGACCTAATAACAACTTACATTATAACGACCATCACGACGAGCTCTTGTCAAGTCCAGAGTAGCCCCAGACCAGACTAACTTCGGAACCCTCATATCCAATATTTATATACATCATTTTATTAGATTTGCACGTTTCTCATGAGAGTTCCTTGGTCAGTTTTCATAGTTCAATGTCAATTGATGATTTGAATAATTTTATGTTTATAAAACCATCATGGTTACAAATTACTAATATACTGTATGTTCTACTCGTGACATGACCCCTCTCTCCGAGAAAACTGGACCCCAGTTTTGAAATTACTACCTAACTTAAATATATCGAGGAGAACATTTAAAATTCATTTACATATACAAACAATTTCAGAAAAAAAAATATCCACAAACATCAAAATTTAGTGTCTACAATGCACACTCACACCTTTACTAAGTCCGGCACTGGCTATTCAACTGACGCATTTAATCAGACTCTTCTCGGTGAGACTCCTTGCAGCTTGGAGGTAGGGAATGACGATTGGGAATGGCATCATCCAATCATCATGAGAATTCCGGCAGGATCCTTTTGGGCTCGAAGGTATCCTTGTCCTGGGCATTATGATGAAATCTTTTGGGAATTAAGATTTCCTAGACTATCCTTCAAGGTGGTTGACAGCTGAACGAAGGGAACTGCTGGCTTCTTGGAGTAGCGATTGACGACTGATGGTCATGGCATCCTTCCATCGTCGTGGGAATTTTGGCGGGATCCTTTCTTGGGCTCGAAAGGTATCCTCGACCTGGGCATAAGGATTGAGTCTTTCGGGCTCAAAGATTCCTTCAAGGTTTCTAGCAGCTGATCGATAGGAAATGCTGGCTGTTGGCAGTTGCTGTCATGACGGCATAACATCTTGGTCCATTCGTCTCAATGCAGCTATAGTTGACTGACGGCTGATCAGGCATCTCGAGGGACGAATTTCGTGGACTTCCAACGTCACACTTAGAGGAGCTATTCACAACTTGTAGCATCCTCACTTGTCTCTTCTTCGTTAGGCTACCCAGCAGCTTCTAGCTTCTATCCATTTGTCCAGGTCTGGCCATTTGGCTGCGTGGCTGCATTCCCCTGGGTGTCTGATTTCCGGTTGAGTGTTGTATGCCAGTGCTCAGTGTGTGTGCATTGTTTCATGTAAACATACAAGGAAAAATTGATTGTCAAATGCCTACGTTACTATTAACATTTAAAATGGGGAATCCTTCAATAACTCCTATACTAGAATGTGATTAGCCTATTGTGAGATCTCTAATATATATACCTACTTAATTTGAACTTTATAAATATGGATCCCAGTTCCTGATTCTTATTGATTTATTTTATATATTTGTTGATACTATAGGAGTACTTCATTTACATTTACAACATACGTTTTTCGAGCAATCGATTAATTACTCTAACTATTTTATTTCCAAAAAATCATAAATAAATACCTAGTATTTTGAAACTTATCATAAATGTTCGATTTTCATATTAATATATATATGCGTTATGTCACCATTTTTCCAAATAATGATTCATTATAGTAGGCAGGTATTCACCTATAAAACCAACCATTAAATCAAAAACAAATTCCTAACATTGTATACCTTTATATATCAAATTGCCCTCGAGGTTCAAGTTTATGATTATTTACATTAGCGAGTTTGTCAAAATGCCTGCTATATAATTTTATCATGACTAGTAACCTAGTAAGCAATATTAGAACAAGAAATTTGCTGAAAAGTTTTCGTTCATTTTTAGGGAAATTTGATAATCGTAACTACTTTCTTTAAAAATCAATTACAAAATCATGGAAAGTAGTTTATTAATTAAAAAATTTGAAGATCGATTGAATAAACAAAAAAAATTATTATAAGTTACCTACCCACTTGTATATTTCCTATTTATGTGAAATTATGAGAAATTGTTCGATAGGTTTCCATTTGATTAAAAATGTCAATGGATTTGAATGCTTTTCAGTAACAACAAATCTTTCTCAAACACGAGATTGAAATAAATTGCCAATATTGCCAATTAAAAATTAATCATATATCAACAGGTGAATTGAAATAATGGGAAAAAAGAATAATCACAGTCATGTTGAAAAACCAACGTGCCTTTTCATTGAAAAATTTCATTAAAAAAAAATTACCTTTTTGATAAAAAGTTAATCAAAACTGTTATCATGTTATTTCATACCTATTGATCAGTTTTGACATTCCAGGTCCAATCCGTAAGATTTGAAAGGATATTCATCTGACAACTCATTGTTGGCAGCTTAAATAAACTGATGAACCGTCCGAGAATTGGTACTTTCATGTACTTTGAGCAATATTCTGACACATGGGCCCATGTGATTATTTTTTGTTCGATATGAAATATTCTTCATGATAATTATTAGAAATACTCGATCAAATTATTGTTCTTTGGTGAAACCGGTTTCACAAATATGTATATTGGCGTTTATTCAATTTGAAAAAAAAATTCATTTCCTTTATTCTCGTTGTTTCGATTAATTCAAGTAGTAGATAGTTCATTATAATAAAATTTGTGATATTTCATCACTTGTACATTATTGAACTGATTGAAAATACTCCTTTTAAATACCGCATGCTCATTCTTCCAATTTTGTTAGAACTATAGACCGTACATTTCTATCTCCAACAATTCGCAATTATTTTCCATTTTCGGAAAATCATCCCCGGGGGTAAATATCATTATAATCATCTTCATAATTCATAAATATACATAATCATCATATACGAGCTCATTATTCCACATTAAATCATCATTTTTTCATGTCCTATCAATTCGAGGACAAAATATCTTCAGTAAGGTTAATCCTTCATGCCTTAGTGTGGCACATCTTCCAGGATTCCCTCCTATTTTCTGTTATAGTGCACACTTTCAACTATAACACTTCGTACTTTTTAGAATATCAACCAAACAGCTATACTTCTCTGGATGTGGTTTGGCTAGGACCACGAGATATGCTGAATAGGGTGATGATTATTCTGTACGGAAACGGTTTCCACTTGAAACCAAGTAACAATCTCTTCATTGAGAGTTTACATACACTTCATTATTTTTGAGCTCAATTAATTCAATTCATATCATATTTCCATAACATAATAATATCATATTTGCGTATAATTCATTTCAGGAGGAATGACAAAAAATGGTGAACGATACCAACGTTTTGAGAGTATTTTCAATATTTGAAAGGTCATATATATACTGACTAAGATATTTTGAATCGAAACATTCTCAAATATTACTTGAATTATTAATTATTTGCATTCGTACTAATATTGAAATTTATTATGAATTATATCGAGCACGACGATTTGTTATTATTGTTTTCATTTCGTATTGTTATAAAACAATAGGCACGTTGTGGATGACTCATTATATTTTTACTTGATATAGGTGTTCTTGGCAATGGCATTGGAATTCTTGATTGATTTCATCAATGATAACAAAAAAAATAGTGGAAATAATCTTGATTTGAGGAAAAAAAAACTGACAAGAAGGAAGAATTTCTTCCGAAATTCAGATAGAAAATTACGAGTAGAGAAAAAAAAATAACAAAGTTCAGAGATAAGCTACAAACTTTGTGAGTCTGGTCCGGTGCTTTATATCATATCTTTGAATGGAAATGGAAAGATTGTTATTCAAGCTTACTGGTATTTAAAATATTGAAAAAATATGGATTTCTAATTTAAGTGACTTTCTTACTTTGTTATCACCCATAATTCATGCTGCTATACTCAATTACTTTCAAATAACCCTTTTCACTAGTGCCTTTATATGAAATATATGAAATTGACATCATAAATCGATGAATGCAAAAAAAAATTGAGGAGTCCATTATGAGGGATGAGACTCAAGGAAAGAAGCTTAGGCGCCTCCACCATGTCACAACATAAGAGTTGGCGCCTCCACCATGTCCCGATATAGTAGAGTGGTTAGCCCATTCATATCGATTTATAAGGGGTTATAATGTCGCAATAAAAGAGTTGTTTGGTGTTGAAAATGAATTAATATATTTCACTTAGTTTTTGTATGGGTACAGATGGTTTTGGCATGCCTATCTGTGTGCACTACCAGGAACGCCCCATTTGAAGATCAAACCGAGGCAGTCTAGTTTTAGCATGCTGGACCGTTCGCAGATCCTGGCCAGATGCCCCATATAAAAACACATTTTTATATTCAATACTTAAAATAATGAAAACTGTCTCACACGATATAAATAGATGGTTAACCCATCCATATCGATTTTTAAGGGGTTATGCTTGGCTTAATATTTTGCGAGAGGTAATATTCAAATAGGCACTAATAGTTTAGGGGTAACTGAAAGTATGAGAATATATTCAAACAAAACAATATTTATTATAGCATGAAACATTATGGGTGAAGTGATGACAAATATGAATAATCAACAATGAATATAAAGACCTAATAACAACTTACATTATAATGACCATTACGACGAGCTCTTGTCAAGTCAAGAGTAGCCCCAGACCAGACTCACTTCGGAACCCTCATATCCAATATTTATATACATCATTTTATTAGATTTGCACGTTTCTCATGAGAGTTCCTTGGTCAGTTTTCATAGTTCAATGTCAATTGATGATTTGAATAATTTTATGTTTATAAAACCATCATGGTTACAAATTACTAATATACTGTATGTTCTACTCGTGACACTATGTCAACTGAATTTATCAATAAAGTTTTATAAATTCGACAGTGTATATCTACAGAGTTTCTCTAGTGTTTTAGTAGAAAATACCATGAAAAAGGTAACGTTTGATATAGGCAAATTATATTAGCAAATGAAAACGTTACACCACCCCCCTCCGCAAAAATAAAAAAGGCTATCTTGATAGTCTTTTTTATGAACTGAGTGACAGTCAACATCACTTGTAGCTGTCTGCTGGCTCAGACCGTCCTGATGTCTTCAGAACGATCAAATACGCTGGTTTCTGAATGAATAAGTATTTCAAAGAACAATGACTTTTATTGACTGAAGAAAAATATTACTTGACAAAAATTGTCAAACTCGAAACTACCTCCTTATACAGGAAGATAAAAAATGAAAATATATTAAATTCAACAACATTTTCCCCCCCGATGAGGAATATGATTATTCATCCATTTCTTCGGACATCTAATAAACATAGTTTCGAAACTGGTCTTCTGAATACACCGTCTTGTGTCTTGATGTCGGCAACTCGAACGCGGCTATCTTCTCCTGGGAATATAGCAACTACGATTCCTTTAAGCCATAAGTTCCTAGGACTTTGATCATCAGCTACAATAACAACGTCGTCGAGTTTCAATTTTATATTTTCTTTTGTCCATTTTGGTCGATTATGTAGGCTAGGTAGGTACTCCTTCATCCAACGCTTCCAATATTTATTACTCAAATCTTGTACAATCTTTCATTGTCTTTTGAAAAACTTTTCATCTGAGCAATAATTCTTCAACACATGTAAAGGCTGGTTGTAATAAGGTCCTAACAAAAAATGATTGGGTGTCAATGCCTCCTCGTCCTTACTATCTAAAGAAATGTCAGTAAGAGGTCTGGAATTGACAATATTTTCGACTTCGAGAAAAAGTGTGTGGAGGACTTCTTCATGTGGAACGTGTTCTTTCATTATGATTATTAACGATGACTTTACCGAACGTATGAGCCGTTCCCACACTCCACCCATGTGAGAAGCTGTTGGCGGATTGAAATTCCATTTGATAGATCTCAAAGTCAATTTACAGAGTAGTGTTTCCTGGTTCAGTTCAGCGACAGCTTTTTGCAATTCTTTATCAGCGCCTCTTGAATTGGTTCCATTGTCGCTATACAGTTCTGCTGGATAACCTCTTCTCGCTCCCATTCTCTCTATGGCCATTAGAGTGGAATCCGTCGTTAAAGAGTTAGCTATCTCAAGATGTATGGCACGGATGGCAAGACAAGTGAACAGAACGCCATAACGTTTTTCTCTTCGTCGTCCAATTTTCACTAAAAAAGGTCCGAAATAATCCAATCCACAATGGGTGAAAGGTCTGACATAAGGTGTTGTTCTTCCGATTGGTAAATTGCCCATTCTTGGAATTTCAGGAATTAACTTCATTATCTTGCACTTTTGGCAGTTACGACCAGTAATCTTTACTAGATTTCTCAACCCAACAATCCAATACTTCTGACGTAATCCATTCATTATAGTACTTTCACTCTGATGGTTGAATTTTTCATGGTACGACTGAACTAATAACTTTGTGAAGTTATGTGTAGAATCTGGAATCACTGGGTTATTTTCGAACCCGAGTATATCAGACACAATTCTACTTCTGACTCTCATAACACCATGACTATCAACATAGGGACACAAATTTTGTATTCTACTACCTTCGATGTCGTCTTCAGTCTGAATACATTCCAATTCACTCTTGAAACTGGTCAGTTGCACTTCTTTTCACCACAAACGTTCAGCTTCGACAAGTTCTTCCACAGTTAGCTCATTAGAATGACATATTTTCTTGCAGCAACGTTTTCGGAATCTCAACACCCAAGCTGTACTTCTGATTAGCTTCAGCCAGGAAAAAAATCTTTGACTGTCCAAAACTAACGAGAGATTCTGTACACAATTTATGTTACCTAAGAATTCCTTCTTAATTCCAGATTTGTCATTACTAACATCCATGATTTCTTCTGGCCAAGATGTGGATCCTTTTTTCAGAAAAATCGGTCCTGTCAACCAAGTAGAAGATCGTTTTATTCTCGGCATATCTCTCGTCGCTTCATCGGCGGAATTGATTTTGGTTGGTATCCACCTCCAACTGGAACTATCGGAATACTTTAGTATGTCTTTTATTCTGTTGAATACAAACTTTTTCAGACTATTTATTTCCGTCCGTATCCAAGAGAGAACTATGGTTGAATCAGTCCAGAAGAACAGTTGGTCAATGTGAAGGTCCATCGTATTTTTGATCCGATACGCTAACTTACACCCCATAAGTGCAGCTTGCAGTTCTAACCGTGGAATGGTCATAGCTTTCAATGGACAAACTTTACATCTTGATGAAACAAATAATACATCTACACCATGATTACTTTCAACTCGTAAGTAGGAAACAACTGCATACGCCTTTTCGCTGGCATCACAAAAGGTGTGTAGTTGAATCGATTTTGAAATAGGAATATGCAAGGAATAACATCGAGGAATTGATATATCATTTATAAAATTCAATTCATTCAAGAAAATATTCCATTTATTCGGTAGAGTACAACTTATTTTATCATCCCATTCCGTTTTCTCACGCCAGATTTCTTGTAAAAGAATTCTTCCTTTAACGATTATGTCAACCTAAAGGGTCAAAAATACTCATTACAAGTCGCAGTACTTCTCGTTTGGTCGGAATGAATTCGAAAGTGTCAATTTTGGCTGATATTTTTCCAAAATTTAGTTTAAACCTGAATTCATCTTTTTCAGGATCCCATTGAATTCCCAATACTCTCTCGATAGGTAAGTCCGAATCACAACTGAAATCTTTAATTGTTGTGAGTCTCATGTCTTTGGGTATATTCAACAATACGTTTTTTGAATTAGATAACCAATTACGAATATGAAATCCCCCTTTTCTATGTACATAAATGACGTCCTTGATGAGGTTTATTGATTCTTCCTCTGAATCGCAACTGTCTAAATAGTCGTCAACATAATGTTTCCTGATTATCGCATCAGCAGCTTTAGGAAACAATTTACTATATTCAGAGGCATTTTCATTCTTGACATATTGTGCCAGTGATGGCGAGCAGGTAGCGCCAAACGTCATAACCTGCATTTCAAGTACGCTTGGTTCTCGATTCCTATCAAAACCCCTCCACAAGATACGTTGTGCTGTCCTATCTTTCTTCATAATATTGACTTGGTGGAACATTTCCGCAATATCTGCGGAGAATGCTATCCTACGTTGCCTGAAAGTCCATAGAACATTCAGAAGCGGTGTTAGCAAATCTGGACCAGACAAGAGCATATCGTTTAGACTCAGACCATGAGACTTGGATGCTGCGTCGAAAACTAACCGTAGTTCACCGGGTTTGTTTGCGTTGAATACGGCAAAATGTGGTAGATACCAGTTTTTTTCAGATTTAAGTACAATTTCTTCTTGCCCTAACTCTTTCAAATATCTTTTTGCAATATATTCATTGATTTTCTGACAATAAACTTCTCCAAAGAGACGATCCCTATCCATTTTTCTTTCTTGACAATACAAACGGTTAAGTGCCATATTCTTACTTTCTGGTACTATAAAAGTGTCTTGTTTCCATAAAAGTCCCGTCTCAAATCGGTCTCCTATTCTACGCGTAGTTTGTTTCATTATATTAGGTGCAAAGTCATCTTCTCTCGAAATACAAATATCGTCATCTTTCACATCATCAACATTCAACATGAAAGATTGTTTAACTAGGGAATGCAGCATATCATCCTCAAAATTCTTTTCACAGATATGGAAATTGAAATTATTGTGAATCCTACTCAGAATTATTTGGCCATTGATTACCCATCCCAGTTTGGTTAGTGTGGCTTTCGGCGCATACCTGGAGTGTTCAACAAAACTTCTAGGCATCGTTAAATCATAGTTTTTTGTACCAATAAGCATTTTTGGTCTTATCCTATTGAATGATTCGACAGGGATATTTTCCAAATGCGGCCATCGTTCAATTATCATTTTCATGTCGAGAGATTGCAAAGGTAAATTCAGGTTATCTACCGTCCTTACGTCTGTCAAATTATAAGATTTTGCATCAGAAAAATTACCACTGATAGTTAATTTTACTTTTCTCGAATTACTTTCAGTTTGACAATGATGATTTGTCCACTGCATACAAAGTGGTTCCACAGTCCCGTTCAACCCAATTTCTTTTGCTACATTGTTATCAAGAAGAGTTATTGTCGAACCTCCGTCTAATAACGCATATATCAGTATTTTACCTCGGGGACCCTCTAAATTAACTGGAATAGTCCTGAGGATTATTTCAGAAGGACTATTATGTACACAAACAGGTTCTGGCGAATGATCATGTCTATTAGTTCCTGCTGGGACCTGACATTCAACCTCTTTATGTAACATATTATTATGTCTGAGTTTGCAATTTCGGACTCCACAAATTCTTTTGGCAAAACATGAATTCATTCTATGATTCGGTTTGAGACAGGAAATACAAAGTTTATTTTTTGTCACAAAGAGCCAACGCTCGTCTACAGACATTTCTTGAAACTTTTGACATCTTTCTAAATTATGCTTAGTTTTATCGCAACATGAACATTTTGTTTCAAAATTCGTATTTTTATTTGTCATCAAAACCGTTTCCGATCTGTTATGTGTAGCAAAACGTTCTGATTTTGGGTTACAGAGTAAACTTGCAGCTCTACTGATATCTTTGAGCCAATCTGATAACTCTAATAATGTGATTTCCTTCAATTTTACAGCATGAAATGCCCACTGATGTTTCAAACTGACGGTAAGGTTGGAAACAAATTCTTCGACAAGTAAAGGATTTTTCAGATATATATCGCTATCTAAATGTTTCACTGCAGCTACTAAATTACATAAAGAATCAGCATACTTTACGATTGAGTCTGGCCTGTAATCTTTTGGTGAAGGTGTCTGACGAACCTGATCAATTGAATATCGAATCACAAATTCAGGACGTCCGTAATTATTTTCTAAAGTTTCTATAATATCTGGAACATTTCTATGAGAGATCAAAAGCATTTTCACGGCATCTCTGGCGTCTCCTTTGAGGCATTTCCTGAGTCTAATAAGGTTTTCACTGTCTGAATACTTACATAGTTCAGTCGTTTCATGATATTCATTAATGAATACTAACCATTCAGATGGATTACCATCGAAATATGGTAAGGATCTATCAACGGCCTGTATTCTGAATCCACATGTCTCGAAATTCACTTCTGGTTTAGCTATTGCATTATTAACAAACTTACCGTCCATGTCCAAATTCCTACCCTCCGCGCATTCATCTCGAGATAGCTCTTTCTTTTCAATATTATCCATCATCACTGTAGCTTTATCTTCTTCGTTACATGATTTCAACCATTTTTCAACTTCGCTGTTTCTATTAGAGCTCCTTATATCGATTTCATCACAGAAACTGTCTTCCTTATCTGCTTATTCATCAATCTTCATTTTATCTAATGCCAATTTCTTGAGTATCATCTTCTCCTTTAGTTCTAGAAGTTTCATATCTGCTTCCAGTTCTATCTCTAATTTCCGTCGTTCAGCTGTACTTGCGGAAGTGTTCCGACTTTTCATTGATTTTTTAGTTGAGATAGATTTGAAATTTTTTTTCCCAACATCTTCTTCATTTTCACAAACTTGTAATTCTCCACCCTGTATGATTCTGTCTTGAATGTCATCTTTGTCTTGTCCACTAGTCTTTCTTCTTCTATCTACTTTATCTCTTGTGAACTCAACTTCTTCATCGGAGTGTTGATCTAGTGTACGGGCTCTCCTTTGCAGTCTAGTATCGTATGTCTTTCGTTCAACTCTAGAAATCTCTTCAGTCTTTCTGCTCATGTCTACGTATGTCTACAAATTCTTCTTCAGAGATCTAGCTATCGAAGGACCAATGTAGCTGTCTGCTGGCTCAGACCGTCCTGATGTCTTCAGAACGATCAAATACGCTGGTTTCTGAATGAATAAGTATTTCAAAGAACAATGACTTTTATTGACGAAGAAAAATATTACTTGACAAAAATTGTCAAACTCGAAACTACCTCCTTATACAGGAAGATAAAAAATAAAAATATATTAAATTCAACAACATCACTTGTGCGAACTATCATTCATTACAAAATTAAAAAACAATATTTTCAGACCTTCTATTGAACCTACAATCGTTTTATATCTGAATTATACTATGAAGCGAAAAAAAAAAGAAAAAAAAGGATTTCCATGTGTTGTGGCTTGATATCTACGCGTATCAAACGCCCTAATTGGGTACAAAATCGGTAAGTCCTAATTCGGGATTATGTCATAATCTGTATATTGTCTTCCACAACAAATAAAAATAATCTGAATAAATGTATTTACAAATCGTGAACATGTACGTCACAGAATGTGAATACTATATGCAATAAGTATGAAGTTTTACTATAAAGTCAAAAAAAAATTATTTATAACAATCAGTATTAAATCAAATCTCGAGATTTTGGACAAGGTTACCATGGTTCAGGGAAAATAATGGAAAATATTATAATTTTACCATGATTCGGGGAAAAATTAAAATAATTATATTATTATTTTATATGTACATTACAGTCAAAGATACGCCTATGCATAGGGTGAGTGTCAACTCGGGGAGGGGAAAAATTCTCAACCATATATTATTAATGTATTCTAAATACTAAGATTAAAATTACTCTAATATTTACAAATCATCTCAATCAGATGAGTCTGGAGAGTTTTCCTCATCAAGATCATCAGGTGGATCGGAACTATGATAGGCTTTCAAATCCTTAATGTGCCATTTTCCGACTTTCGCACCTGAATCCAGATCTTCCAAGTCATACACCAAACGTGAGCATTTCTTTCGAACTACCGAAGAAATATATCTGGGGGCAAGTTTAGCTGCAAATTGATCTCCTTTATTGGACTTTGCTCTATTACGACGCCAAACATTGTCCCCTACGAAAAACTCTACGTCTCTTTTACGTAAATTGTATGTTTTAGTGTTTTTCTGATATGCCTTGTGAAGTTTTCCACGAACATCAGTAAAAACATCTGTTAAGCCTTGTAAGTTAGCAGCATATGCATAACGATCCCCAGGAGTAATCTCCATGTCCGCAGTAGGTTCGTTACTTTCAAAAAATTTTCCAGAAATTGGAACATGTCGTCCAAATACGAGAAAAGCAGGTGTAAAGCCAGTAATTTCGTGTTTAGCGGTATTCACAGCTTGACGAATTTTGTAAATTTCCAGATCCCAATCACGGTGCTCGTCAATATAGCTGCGTATAGCCGTTTCAATGGTGCGATTACTTCTCTCAACAAAATTACACTGTGGCGAATACACTGCGTTATACCAGATTTTCTGAACTTCATATTTTTTACATAACTTCTTGAAATTTCTACTGGTGAATTGTACACCGTTATCACATATGATATACTGTGGTACTCCATAGGTTAAAAATACTTCGTTCTCTAAAATTCTTTCTACAAAATGTGCCTTTGCACTTTTTAACGGAAATATCAAATTGTATTTCGAAAACCAGTCAGAAATTACTAAAATCCATTTATTTTGTTTTCTTGAAGGAGGTAGAGGTCCTATTAAATCTAAACCGATAACTTGAAATGGCCAATTTACTACTTTTTCTTTTCCCATTTGACCCATTCGACCAGTGTTAGGCATTTTCTGAGCACCACATACTTTACATGATTTCACATATTTGAGTATGTCATGGCGCATTTTTGGCCAATAGAAATTTTCCTGAATACGATGTAAGGTTTTGAAGAAACCAAAATGACCACACAGTGGCGGGTCGTGACATGATTTTATAACATCTGATCTCTGAGGTTTTGGTACTAAATACTTCCAATCTGGGATGTTTGACTTCATAGGTAAGTTAGATGGTACATACTTGTATATAAAATCATTCTCGACCTTCCATTGTGTTAAATTATCGGGATTACTGTTAATCTTAGTTCTCATGTTATCATACCATTTATCGATTCTGTCAGTATTTATGTCAAAATATGCAATTTCTGAATGATCTACACTGTCTTCACTGACTTCATTTTCAGAAATAATTCTGGAAAGTGCATCGGGAACAACATTACTACTGCCTTTTCTGTATATCAAATCGAATGAATGTTGGCGTAACTTAACAGCCCATCTTTGAAGTTTACTGGAAGGGTTCTGAAGATTGTTCAACCAAAGCAAAGAATAATGATCAACAATTGCCGTAAACTTAGTTCCTTCTATGTATGGTCTGAATTTTTCAATACAGAAAAGTAAGCCTAGTAATTCTTTCTCTACCGTTGAATAATTTCTCTCAGATTTTGACAATGAACGACTGGCATATGCAATAACTCGCTCATCCCCATCTATATCCTGTGTTAAAATCCCCCCTAACCCTGTATTAGAAGCGTCACTTTGGATCGTGAATTTTTTAGTGATATCTGGTTGGGATAATATCGGTGGAGAGACTAATAATTGTTTAATTTTAACAAATAAAGCTTCTGCTGCTTCGTTCCAAATGATATTTTGATTCTTCTTTTAACCTTTTAAAAGTTCATCAATGGGAGATAACACAGTAGAAAAATTCTTAATGAATCGACGGTACCAAGAACATAGCCCAACGAATCGTTTAATTTGCGTTGTCGTTTTCGGACGAGGATAGTTCACCATGCTAGCTATTTTGTCTGGATCAGTGCGAAGAGAATTCGAACCCACGACAAACCCTAAGAATTTCAGACTAGTTTTGAAAAATTGGCATTTTTCAAGATTGATAGTTAAATCAGCTTCCTGCAATTTCTCTTTGACGATTCTTAACAAACTAAGATGCTCCTCAAATGTTGAACCAGTAACAATTATATCGTCTATGTAAGAAAATATTTTTGGCTCATACTTGGGTCCAAAAATAGCATCAACCAAGCGTTGTTGCGTTTGCGCAGCATTCAAAAGCCCAAACGGCATTGTAACAAACTGAAATTGACCTCTGCCTATAACGCTAAAAGCCGTTTTTTCTCTTGAATCAGGGTCAAGTTGCACCTGCCAAAATGCCTTTCTCAAATCAATAGATGATATATATTTTGCATCTCTAAGTGAAGCAAGGATTCTCTCCACGTTAGGTAGTGGGTAACTATCGTGTTTCGTAATAGCATTAAGTGGTCGTCCGTCGAAACAAAAGCGATACTCATCATTTTTCTTTTTAACAAGAAGTACTGGTGAACAATATGGACTTTTCGATGGTTCAATCACATTTAATTTCAACATTTCATCAAGTTCTTTATTCAAAATTTGCTGCATATAAGGAGAAAGAACAAAAGGCCTCTTTCTAAATGGTGGGGCATCACCTGTGTCAATAGTCAAAGTAATTTTATTTGTTCGTCCTAGTTTGTTTTTACTGTCTATCTCATCAAAGCATTTGACAACATCTTCTGCCTGTGCTCGTTCATCAGGGGTCAAATCGTCTAAGGTCTGTAGTGTTGGCATCACTACAGGTTCATCATAATCCTCCACTATATCGATGTTGGTACATCCAGTTTTATATTGAATTGTCTAGCAACATCGACACCGAAGATAAAAGCGTGAGGCAAAGATGGCACAACTAAAGTATTCAAAATTTGACAAACATTTTCAATGACAATTGGTAAATCTACCACTCCTTTAATATTTTTCTGCGTACCATCAGCAGTGCATACGTGTTTGTGAGAAATCGGATTAATTTTCAATTTAAATCTTTTCAAAATATCTAAACCTTTAGCGCCAACAATTGAAGCGTTTGCTCCACTATCAAGCAAAACTGTTATATCCTGATCACGAAGTTTCACTTTAATGTATGGGCGATTGTCTGAAGGTCTGTCCACAAATACAGGTGAAACATTGCAATTTTTATTTGTAGTATTCTCAGAAGATGTTGAAGAAGTACTTTTTTTATCATGTTTATTCAACAAATTATTAGAATGAGATTTACTGGAATTAAGAGGTTCGCTAACGTCAGGGAAAGTATTGAGATTTGAATAAGAATCATTTTCTTGTACTAAGTCAACTACGTTTTCAAAATTTCGTATTGGATTTCTATTTTTCCTACAAAATGTGACCCGATTACAGGCAGGATTTTGTTGGTCACCACACAAACTCCTGCTGGCTAGTTTTTTGATTTATGAGTACAGACTGGACATGATATTGATTTGACGCCTGTCAAACCACATTTATAGCAGAACATTTTTCTTTTTGCTTTACAATCTTGGAACAAATGATTTTGAAGTCCACAATTCCAACAAATGATTATTTTACTATTATTATGATCAGATGTCCCTGATGGACCTGGTTCACTGATATTCTGAGAAGTTGATGGATTGTTCTGTTCCCTGTTATGCTGAAATGAATTGGTAGAACTATCATTTCGTTCTCTGTTATGTTGAGAAGAAGTGGAAGGATAATTTATTTCTCTATTATTTTGATAGGAATTAGAATTATTATTTAGAAATTTATTATGTTGAAATGAATTGGAGGAATTGCGTGACTGGTAGCTATTACTATTATCATTATTGTATCTGGAATTATTGAATGTTCTCCTAAAACTGTTTTGCTGGAATGAATTTCGTCCATCTTCAGGGTTTCTATAGCCATGATTTTGTGATGAAATTTCGGAAACTTGAGTAGCAGGGTTATTCTTATACTTTATAAAATTTGCTTCTTCCAATTTTCGACAGTAGCTAGAAAATGGAGAAACTGTAGCGATGTCAACAAGAGCTAATTGAGTTATAAATTCAGGCAAAAGATTTTGTCGCATGTACTTTACTTTAGTAACTTCAGCAGGACTTTGAGAAAGTCTACTAAAGAGTGCTTCCATGTGAGCAATGAAAATAGCAACTGATTCATTTCGCTTTTGTTTCCTTTTCTTAACCTGCTCCCAGATATCCTCGTCAGCCGTCGAATGTAAAAAATCCCTTTTTAGAAAAGTAACAAGTGAGCACCAATCTTGTACTTGAGATTTGATGCTTCGGAACTAAACAAATGCGTCACCCTCAAAAAGTTCAACTGCAGATTCGAATAAATTTTGTTCGGACACTTTACGTGATTGAGCTAATTATGTAACTTTCTCCAAAAAATCATAAACTGTTTTGGGATCTCCATTGAATTTAATTCCCCAACTTGGAATAGGAGCTGCAGATCTGGAGCAATTAATTATAGGAGGTGCAACATTAATCACTGGTGGTGTTGTATTATTGTTATTAGAAACTGAAGTATTCGAGGTTTTTATATTTGCAGTGAGGTCAGCTCCCAATGTTAAACATGTTGCATATCCTTCTGATTGAAAAGTTGTTAACTCCTTTTTCTTATTTTGTGGTATCAATCCTTCAATTGTGAGGAATTCTTCTATTCTGCAAACTCTGTTTGTAACATGAATTATCCTTGAAATAGTTCTTTGATATAAATTATCATTTGGATCTCCAATATCCGCGAAATCAATAATATAAGCAGCTATCTGCATGAAAGTATTGTTTATTTCATTTTGTTCTTTTTCACAATCAAAAGGGTATGACGTCAAAACTACAGTAGCATCTGATCTCACTTGTTCCTTTTCTAGAAGTTTTTTCAAAATTTTTCTTTTCTCAACAACAGGTCTGACCGATTTAACTTTACGAATAGAAAGCTCATATTCAAGTTCGTAATCCAATAGATGGTTGACTTGGAATTTCTCAAGATTCATAATGATGATAAAATGTCACAAAATTATTTGAATTTCAGAAAACACTCTGTATAAAACTCTCTCACCCTGTATGCCAATAAGTAGAACCACCTTGTATATGTATACTGAATCAAAATGATTAAATGCTAGTTTTATTCCAATAATGAAATATGGGAATCACCCTGTATATCAATCAATAAATAAATTATTACCATTCATAGGTAATATATCCAAGCCAAAAAAAAATAAACACCTTGTATATCAGAGTGAGGGAATCACCCTATCAATTGAAATCAGGGAACCACCCTGTATATTAATCCAAAAATAAATGATTACCATGTATAGATAATACATCAATATCAAAATCAGGGAATCACCCTGTATATAAATTCAAACTTAGTTACCAAAAATTTATTAGGCAGTATATCAGCCTGCATACTTCAGAAGAAGAAAAAGGAATTCATCTATATATTTAGCAAAAATCAAATGAGGGTTTTCAACAGTATGAAAATTTCCTCAATATTTCAATATCTAAGCAGATCAGTATTGAAATTTGTCAAAATCAAGAAACTCAATATAAGTAACTCAAAATTGATGAGTCAGAATCGTCACCCTGAACCCAGTCAATATTAATCAGCATTATAATAATTATTATACCTTTTTTAAGGCAAGCAAAATGTTTCCAGTGATGGAAATAATAGAACTAAAAATATATGCCATACAATATGTATGTATGCCCACTATAGGCAAATAATTATTTCCTCTATGGAAATTTCAACAAAAGAATTTAGCTTTCTTCAAGCAAAAAATGAAAATTCAAAATTGTTGACACTGTTCATAGTGTCTTATAAAACTCAAAATGTGAAATTGTACTCAAAAACTTTTGACTATTTTCTGACAAGTTTGCATATTATCAAATCCTTTAAAAAGAAAAAAACATTTGAAAACTGCTGTTTTCAAATATAATTAATGCAAAACCTGTGATAATAGCCAAAATATAAAGAAAAAATAATCTCTAAAAAAAAATTGTTCAAGCAGTCACCAGTTTGCAGTTTTGTGAATTTTGAGAAAATTTTGCTAATTTTTTGTTCAAAACTAACCATACTTCCAAAAGTTTTTCCATTCCCACTGAAATCTCTCTTTTATTAATCTGAAAAATTGAAGATAAAAAAATATTTAGCAGAACTGTGGATAAGCGAATTGACACGTTAAAAGGGCGCCATTTTAGTCTAACGTATATTATACAATTACACTGCGCCGGCAGCTTTTCATCGGCGGCATATGGGCGTGGATTTTTGAATTTGCTATCCTGATAGATCACAAAGTTGAATTTACAGAAAAGTTCCAAAATTATCAATTTAATATAAAAAATGTAAAATTTATATTTTAATGGACGCCACTGGTTCTTTCAGATAGTTGTTCATCTAGGAAGAAACAGAAACCTGTAATATATGGATTGAGAGAAAGATGTCAGTAGAAAGTAAAAAATCTGTGGAGTAGGTATATATACAATTTGATGAAAAATCAGTCATTGATTATTTACAAATAGTAGGTACAAAGAGGTAGGATATTATTTATATTATACTCATATGTTTCAAGTTGATATAGGTACCCTATTAATATGATGAAATTACTTCATTGACAGTCTAGTTCAAATTCTAAAAAAGAAACCCACTTTGAATATTATATTAGTTGTTATAGAATATTTGTAAACTTCAAGGAAATGTCCTAAAAATTCATGAATTTTATGGGAAACCATTATACTGTTAAATTGCCGGTTGTAAGCTAGTATTTAGGATATTGGAAATTTCAAATAGGGCTTGAACATTTCAAGTGCACTTTTGAAATCTGAGTTGTAGTTATGAGTATATCTTTGTACCTTGATTATTCTGACTTTAATGAAACTTATATCTAAAAAAACCTGATATTATCCAATGATGACGTCATGGTTTTGTTCATCATCAGGTAGAGCTGAAGTGGATAGTAGACTCTGGTAGAAACTTGTAGACTAGTAGACTAGGAGACTGCAAAACTGCCAGACTATGATACTGAACATCTTTGAAGCTAGTAGACAGCAAAACCTTGAAAATTGAAGACAGCAAAACGGTGAAGTTGGAGACAGCAAAACGGTGAAGTTGGAGACTGCTTGAAGGTGGTGATATGTGGTTCGCCTACCACATGACGAATTGGGATGGCCCTTGTACAGCCATATCAGCCAAATCAAACCCGAACAGGGTAAAGAATGAGTCCATACGTAAAACCCTAAAATGGATAAGGTAGGTATCAGAACCTGGCCTCAAAAAAAATGAGAGTTAACTCTCGTCGTGAATAAAATGAAATAACTCACCTCTGGGGTATAGAGGGTTTTACCAGATCAAAAATACTGATGAATGAGTGACTTCCAGGATGGCTGGTTGAGCAGCATTGGTGTCCATTGAAGAAAAATACTCCCTCAAGCACGTGTTTCGAGAAATTCTCGAATGGAGACTTCCATCCTGAATACGATTGAAATATTGTATAACGATATTAAGAAGAGAGTTTGAAATCTTACCATCACGCCGAAACATAATTTTTCCTAGATAAGGCTAGGTGCCTATGCAAAATTTCAGGACCTCCCAGGAGCCTGACGAGCCAACACGTGAAACAGCCAGCAGCAAAATGGCCCAAAAATGACCTCTCCGGAAAAGATAACTTGACCCTGACATTGAACTTGACCCAGACATTGAACTTGTCAAAAATCATCGATATCACGGAACATCAAAAGTTGGAATTGGAACCAAAGATCGAAACTATCGACGAATGAAATGTCTCGTAGCAGTATTTCTAATTGCACCTGTACACTGAGGCTGTTGGTGATGTGACCTTGAACCATACGACTATGCTCCGCCTCGAGCTAGATACTCACGAACATAACAATAGACCCAAAAGGTCTCGTGCTGATTGGAAAATGATGTCATAGCGAACGAAGAATAAGAATGTATCGAAGCAAGAAAAGAGTGACAGTGGCTAATAACTAAGAATTGGTAAACCACAACCAAGACGTAAACATCGGATGATTTTATTTCAAAACGAAACGAAAATAATTGGATCACTTAAAAATACCCAGGCCCATTCGATTCTACAATATGTACAATTCATTTACAACAGAGGTAGGTGCAAGCAGTTTTCTAATCAAACCTATATTTGATTTTTATAATATGGTTGAATGGCATTCTAATGGTTACTTGTTTATTTTCAGTGCCTGCATTATTGAAAACAAGTGGACTATAGAAAACAGTGTGTATTCGAAGAAGACAACACTGTGTATTCAAACGAGAAAGGTAAAGTTTATTCAAGTACGTAGAATTTATTAATATATGTTTGTGTTAGTTTTCTAGTTATATTATATTACTGCCTGATTCATCAATCCATTTTGTTTCAGTTCACTACCTGTGAGCGTTCTGTTGGATACAAGATGAGAAGTGATATACAGGGCGCTTTAATATCAGATGTTAAATTCTGAACTATGTCAACTGAATTTATCAATAAAGTTTCATAAATTCGACAGTGTATATCTACAGAGTTTCTCTAGTGTTTTAGTAGAAAATACCATGAAAAAGGTAACGTTTGATATAGGCAAATTATATTAGCAAATGAAAACGTTACAATAAGATGGTAGAATTGATGCACGTGAGATCTGTGAGAGGGTCTGACGGCGTCCAATCTCGCCTGGGAGGGGACACTAGCTATCTGATGAAACGTTTTCTATGGCAGTGTACGGTTCAGCTTATAGAATGCAATTGCTGAGTTCTTTGGATGCTGCGCTCTATCGTCTCCGGAGAAAAAACGAGAAGAGATTTAGGAGAGTATCTCTTTCTCTTTATATGCAGATAACGGAATTTGCTGAATTGCTAACCATACATATACCACAACTCCATCCACAGAGGTCAAAGTCGATAAATTTGGAAATTCAGTACCTGAAAACATTTTGAAATTCGAGAAATTTGAGGAACAAATGAAAGTATCATTCGTTATTCATGCAGATTCTGAATCAGTTCTGAAGCCGATACATACTAGCTAGCCATATCCGGAGAAATCCTTCACTAATAGAACATTCGCACATGAGCCTTATCCATTTGCATACCTTATCAAATGCTCTTTCGATAATTCTATCACAAATTTTGTTACATTTCGTGGAAAAAATGCTGCGAAAAAAATCGTATCCAATTCAGTCAATGACTGCAAAATAATTTACAACTCGTTTCTGAAACGTGTAGTTCCTATGAAAAAATTAACTCCGGCAGAAGGAGTTGAATTCGCTGATGCCACGGAGTGTGGCATTTGCGATGAGGCTTTCATATATGGTGACGTCAAAGTGAGAGACCACTGCCATCTAACAGGGAAAAAAAGAGTCGGTGCCGCACATTCAATATGTAATTTGAACATCAAAATTCCAAATTTCATCCCCATATTATTTCATAATATGAGTGGCTATGATAGCCACCTTTCCATCAAGCAACTATTCGATCGAGAAGAGAGAGTTGATTGTATCGCGCGAACCAAGGAAAAATATATCTCATTTACCAAACATATTTTACTTGACGAATATTTGGGAAAAAACGGTGTGGATCAGGATGTCTTCCTGAAACTGCGATTCTTGGATAGCTACAAATATCTTGCATAACTTCTGCAATTCTTGGCCGGAAATTTGAATGAATCTCGATTTGTAGAGACTGCTAGATATTTTTGTGACCCTGAAGAATTCAAATATATGACGCAGAAGGAAGTTTTTCCATATAGTTTTATAACCTCTATGGATGAATTGAATAACAAAGATTCGCCATCTAAAAATGATTTTTTTCGATAATTTATCTAATAAACATATTTCAGACGAGGATTATCGAAGAGCTGAGCATGTTTGGAATTAATTTCAATGTGAATCAAATTCGAGCGATAATTTGGATGACCTGATAAAAATCATGATGGAACAGTCCAAACCTCATCAATAATGATAGCGAACTCTGTTACCCAACCTCATACAGATACATTAACGGCGAATCATATGGTCATATTTATTTTTTAATCTAGTCTCCATGTAATATGATGTTTTATATCCTTCATATAGTCTACATGTATATATATATAAATATATCCATTTTTTTATGTTCTTAATTCATCTGAGGAAATTCCTCCTCATTACTCTCGATGTCACTCTTCCCAAGGTCACCTCCAAGGTCACGGATTGAACCTGAAATATACGTTCAATGGATGTCATGTGCTGCGGAGTTGGTGAACCCGTATATCTATCTTGAATGAGATGGAACTGTGTGAGGTGAGAGTTGCTTCATTTGAATTCCATCGAACTGAATCCATGTTTGACTTCACACTCGCTCATATTGACCTTATACCCCACATCCATGATCATCATTTGAATCCCATTACTGAATTTCACAATGAATTGAAATATATAATGAAATTCGGGGGAAAGTTCATTGAATGAGTCCGTCGTAGACGCTATTCCTCACACATATTCCTCTTGTTTATTCGCATAGTCACAATCGATAGTAAAGAAAATATAATCACAATGTTATGTTGTTTCATTCCAGAGACAATCACTATCGTCATTTCTCATATGTATTGGATGGTTTTTTGGTCTGATGATGGATTGTTTCAGTGGACAACGATTACAGGATGAGGTGAGTAATAGAGATTGAAGAATCACATCACTACTTCCGATAATCCATAGGATCTCACCAAACACATGCAGAGCGGCTTGCTTCACGTATTTTTTATCCAACAGAATATCAAACCACAACCAGAGACAAGAACGGCAACTTTCATCAGTCTCAGTACCGTCTCGAGTTCTCTTCTTTATGTCCTCGTCTTTGGAACGTCAGATACCAATATGATGAGGTTTATACGTTTGGCGGCTTCAAATTATCTCAGAGTATTCTGACCTCACAGCGACTCAAAGTGATTGAGCGCTTTATGACGCTAAATGCGATCGCATGTTTCAATAATGCAGGTTTCAGGTCGTTTCATGATACGGACTATTATGTCGTCAACTCTCATACTGGCATCTCATTCGATTTACTTGAAAAAAGCGGGAATCAGAGTTGAACTGGAATATTTACCTAGAACTACCCATCTGAATTCACTTCACACTCATGTATACAGTGTGACTAATTTCCAATAGAAATTGAATCATGGTCCCAATAATCAGTGACTCGTCAGTGATAAATATGATCATGAATTTAATGGAAATTGATCCCATTGGTCTCGGATGAATGCATAAAAATCAGTTGAAACAGAGGCCCTATCTTGAACGAACTGAAAAAGACGAGGAAGTAACAAAACAAAAATCTCAAGGGTGGAGTAGAATTTCTGCAAGCATGTTATAATGACTAGGTTTATGATAAAGTAATGCACAAAATTCATAAAACGTACAAGGATCACTTCTGAAGAAAATGCAAAAACACGTCAAACTGTTCTTCTTATTCCGCATCTTTTGACATAAGTTACAAAAATAACACGTCAAAGTTGTCAAAGTTATGACGTCATCAACAATTTTTTTTAATGGAAAGCTAAGATTTTTATTACATTATGTGAGCCCTACTGCAACTATTTTTCTTTTGTGTGAAAACACAAGCTCTATCACATAATGTGATAAAAATCTTAGCTTTCCATTAAAAAATTTGTTGATGACGTCATTACTTTGACAACTTTGACGTGTTATCATTGTAACTTATGTCAAGAGGTGCGAAATAAAAAAAACAATTCGACGTGTTTTTGCATTTTTTCAAAAGTGATACTTGTACGTCTCATGAATTTTGTGCATCACTTCATCATAACCCTGTATATAAAGTGATATTCATGAAGAATGAGATCTGCTTTGAAATATAACTTGTAGTACCTGAGTTCATAACTCCACCTGTGTGATACATACATTTTCTGATAGTCGGTAATCTCTTGTACTACTCGAATAGATGTAAAATAGGGCCAAGACATAAAAAAAACGGTTTATTTTACAAAAAGATCGATTGCAGCATGTAGGCTAGTTATATACTCAATATCATTTCAGTAACATTCAGCTGAAAGTTCATTCCTAATGTACTGTTTGAATCCTTGACCTGAAAGATTCTTCACTGTTTGTGGTGAGATATTATACAATTTCGTGTTCGGCGAAGTAGATGCACATTTCTGTAGTCTATATCTTGAGGATCTGATGAGTTCTGCATTGCGAGTACTGTAATCATAGAAATGAGCATTTCTATCGAGTTCATTCTCATTCCCATGGATTTCAAGAAGGCAATGGTGGACTCATGAAGTAGGAAGGAGCATTATTCCTAAATTTTCAAATATAGAACTACATGTGTCTATATCATCTGCATTAGCTATTATCCTTACTGTTTTTCTTGAAGCTTGAAAACTCTATCAGAAGATGAAAAGTTTCCCCACAAAACAATACCATACCGAAGATGCGAATTGAAGAATGGGTAATATGCTGTCAAGAAAATCTTAGAACTTACTGTTGATCTCAACTGTCGAAGCAAAAATATATGCTTTGCGAGTTTCAAGCACAAGTCATCAATATGATCATGCCAGTTCAGGTTATCATCTATTGTGATTCCTAGTAGATATACTTCATCAACTTTTGAAACTTCACTGTTGACTGGGAAAATCAAATTCTGAGTTGTATCCCTGTTGAGTTTCAAAAAATTTCCAGTGAACCACTTGTCTGCCTAGTTTTCTACATATCTCATGAATTCAATTAGGTTTCGACAGTTTCATCAGATCATTTCAGTAGACTATCATCTGCATAAACGACACATTTTTTTGGCAACATATGATAGAAAAAATCATTGATGTCAATAAGGCAGAGGAGAGGCACCAAAATAGAGCCTTGAGGTACTTCAGATTTCATTACCTCGAATTCAGATGCTTTGTTACTGTTAAGGCAAACGTAATGCTTCCGATTATGCAGGTAAGAATGGAAAAGAGAAAGGGCAATTTCTCTGATACCGAATCAAAAAGCTTCTTCAGGAGAATATCGTGAGAGACGCAGTCAAAGGCAAAGAGTTACCGCAGTTAGCTGTCCCTTCTCGAAACTAGAAAACATCCCCAAGAAGAACAAAAATGATCTAACACCTGACGAAATCAACGAAATAATTGTGGGAACAAGCTTCAGCACTATAAAAGTGAAGCCTCTGAAAACACCTCACAGAACAACTTATGTCTGCAAAGCCAACAAACAAAAAAACAAACCACAAAAAACCCACAGCACGAAAACTTTTTCCGAAAGATGAGAGAAATGAGCAAGAAACAATATAAGTTTTTATACTACATAAACACACCTACAGAAATTAGGAACCGAATTCAGATGGCTGATATCTGGGAAACTGAACAACCAAATACACAAGATGTTATTCTTCAAACTGAAAGGGGATCTTTGCTGGAAACTAACACCTCAAAATTAATAATAACCAACCACTTGAAAACACTAAAAAAAAAAGGAAACCATAACAGACTTCAGCGAGACACAATCAAACACACATGATCCACAAATACCAACACCATGAGCTGAATCATTCTCTGCAATCATCTCTAACGTTGAACAAGAAATTGAGGATTCTCTCATGAGCGAACACCTAACCAAAGGAAAGATAAAACATAGATTCTGTAAACGTATTATTTCTAGAGCTACTGCCATACCAACGTCATATTTAAGGGTAATAACGAACAATCTTCAAGCATATGAAGAACTCATCAATGAGGGAGTTTTCTTCAAAAAAAGGCACTATCCAGCTTACCCTAGTAACCCCCAGAACTTACGCCTAAACCATGTGAGAGATGTCTCAAATTTACACACAAGACAGATGATTGTAACGCCCCTATCAAATATAACAAGTGTGAAGGCAACCACAGCACAACCAGATGTACTTCGAATCTACCACCTAAATGTAATGCCTGCGGAGCAGAGAACCACCAAGCATGGTCTTTCGAATGTCCAAAACGACCCACTGAACCCATCGACGGAATACCAAACGCATCAATCAAATGATTGAACAAAAAATCCTACGAGATACGAGAAGGGATCAAGTCAGGAACCAAAATCCACTCTAACATAACCATCCATGACCACATCATTAATACATATACACACAAACTCAAAGAGCCAAAAAATACAAACAGGCATGAACTGATAAACAAACTATAAAGGAGATTCGTGGAGGAATACAATATTGATACTAGAATTGTATTTACAGGAGGAAATCGTGCATTCATTTCCATGTTCGATTTAGATGCCCCCAACACTAACTCGCCGACCTAAACCAAACAAGGAGATATTTCTAATGTCAACATTCACTGCCCTTAATCTACTATATGCCAACATTAATAGCTATACACAGAAAAAGCACCTCATCAACAATTTCATCGAAAGTCATCTGATCAACTGTGCAATGTTTGTTGAAACCAAAACTAGTGAAGAAAGTAATACCAGCTATAGAAGTTGGAATGTATTGAAAAAGCATGGATTCAAAATAGAAAATGCCAGAGGAGGGAGCCTTATTCAAGCATGTCCATCCCTGAAGATCAAAAAGATAATGCACCCAGAATAAATAACAGATTAAGTGAAGCAATGCATTTCACATTACCATACTTAGAAGATAGACTTCATATTTTCTTGATATATGTGCACCATTCTTCCAACACCATAGAAGACACGATTTTCAACACGGCTGCATTATACAAGTATGTCATGATTATCGGGGATTTTAACGTTGATGAAACACGAAATAAAAAATAAAAGATTTCATCAAAAACGCTTCTTTCAAACAAGCCGACATACCTCCAACAATTCTTATGGAAAACAACCCAGACAGTACATCAGATGTCTTATTATACTCGAGCAACCTAGAGAATAACATACTGAAAATAGACACACTTGCTGACACTAGAGTCTCGAGATCATACCCGTGTGTTCACCGAACACACCCGATCGTTCCCTAAGCAGTGGGGAAACGTAAACGGGCAGCAGTAACTACGTTATGAATATTGGCGCGTGCCTGAATTATTTTGGAGTCAAATTTGTCAATTTAATGTACCTACTTCGAAACGGAACACTAGTAGTTGTGCCTTCTTGTTTTACATATATTATAGGTAGACATCAAATCAATAAACATAGTGCTCTCGCCATCGGCATTTGCTGAACTTCGCTATGGGAAAAATGTTGAATAACTATATTGGGATGAAGAATGATCTATACAGGATGTATCTAAATAATACCGAAATAATTCAAGGGATGATTCCTTGTGATATAATATGATGAATAAAGGTCATATAAACATTTGTCCTAAACTTGCTTCGTTTTCGAGGTGGAGGGTTACGTCCTCATTTCGAATCCGAAGTGATTTTCAACCTTTCTTGCCTCCTAATATCATTTTCCGGAAATGTTGGTGGGTCGTCATGACCAGAGCAGTGTTTTAGACTGAAGATCACCTCACTTTGGTCATAGTTGGTATATATATATATATATCTATCGCTCCTTAAAATTGAACAGTTACGTTAGATATACGGGTTGATATTCCATTATAGAAGTAACATGCACACTGTTTATATTTTTAAATACATCCATTGGGATTGAATTTTATTTTATGTTGAATATTAGAGTGTGTTTTTTTATGTGATATATTTGTTTTGTTTATTTCAAATATATATATTTTTTTAGTAGGCATACTAGCTCTAGTACTTCTTTTATATAATTCTGAAATCTGATCCACCCTGTATTTGTTTCAATCAAATGGCATCAGTAGATAGTGAATAGAATGTTTTAGGATAGGGACACATGTAAGCTATTTCGACAAATCAATATAGGTATTGTATATAGTTTCGATACAAAAAAAATCTCGATTTTTCACATTCTACAAAGTGGAATACCTTGAGCTTGATCAAAGAAATCATAGCTCAATTAGAAGAATCGGAAAATGTAATAAAATATAAGGTGTTCCATTTTGAATAACAAAGCTGCTACTACTTCACTACTAAGTACTACATAACTACTAATAATAATTTCTAGTGAAGCAGATGAACATTATCTAAAATAATTTGAATAAAACGAGCGTCCTCGCCAACAAAGCATAAGCATATAATATGTACATATAGTTTCATGATTTTCGATGAGTGGTTCGCTATTTACATGTAGGACTCGTCGTGTCATAGCGAATTATTGCAAATCAAATCATCGCTTTCATTATCTGATAGGTCGCAGTAGATCACTTGATGCCTATCAAATGTTTCTCATTTATTCGAAAAAAAAAATGTTGAAATGTGATCAAGAAAACTGTTGGTGGCCCACCCCATACTACAAAAACAGAGACAGCGACAGCATGAGAGAAGCTGCCTGCCCACTCATTGTATCATGACTGCCTGCTTACGTCTCGGTCTCCCCACCTCTTAGGTAACGATCGAGCGTGTTCGGTGAACACACGGGTATGATCTCGAGACTCTTGTCTTGCTGACTTGATCTCCAATCATCTAGCCATTCAAGTTACTCTGGATCTGAATCGACCAACCATAACATATGATCAGTACAAAGTGAACTACAAAAAACGCGACATACAAAAAGTAAATAATGAGCTGAGAAACTTCATACATAACAGAACACACATAAACGAAAACTATATACAGGAATGGAATAGAAAATTTTCAGAAGCAGTCCATAAATACTCACCAAAGATCAAAATAAAACACTATTTACATGAACTGCCACCCTTTATTTTGAAACTCATAAAAAATAAAAGGAAGATGTACAGGGAATATAAGACTAACCAAGACCCCACCCTCAAAACACACCTAAACGAATACAACAGAAACATACAAAAGCTAATCCAGCAATACAAAGAACATTGGTGGCTAGAAACGTGCCAAGAAATAAACAGACTACAAGGCAGAGACTATTGGCAACAAATCAAAAAGCTTTCGGGATACAAACCAAGAACTACCATTCAAGAGCTAGAAGAAAACGGACAAACATACTCTGTTCGCCAATCATATACTATTTTAGATAATAAGTACCTAGATATAGTTATTAGATGTAACCTTAATTCAAATCTCTATATTTCTATTATTTTGGTCTCATCGTATTGAAGGAATAATTAAGTAAGAGTAATACTATCTCTTTGCGCGACAAACACACAGTTGAGGAAACACAAGAGCCCTCTAGTGGCGGTTTGGTAAAGACAAGCAGTGTGGACTCTCAACACGCCGGAGACGACACGCTATAAAACGCTCTCGTTTTATCGCTTTATCGCTTTATCGCTTATGTAAAACCGCTTTGGTGATACTCAATGTAATAATGTATTACGTGCAGTGCTAATGCTATGTTGCAACTGCGCATGTACCGCTGAACTGCAAGTTGGAAAAGGACTCATCGGAACGACAGAAATTCAGGTGAGTGTTTCTCTCAACTGTCGCTATATACTTTTCTTATAAAAACGCCGCTGATCAAACATTTGGTCACTTCGAGCCACGGATTTCGCTTTTCTTTGATTATTCATTTATTTATTCCTTCAATCACATTTCAAAATATTGAAAATACATAAATTGGTATAATATTCCATTAATTCCATTCTTAGTGTGAATATTCGCAAATTCTTCAGTTTTTATCAGAAATATCGCACATACAGTCCATATATAAATCACAAAAAAGGTTCACGTTTTTTTTGTACAATCAAGTACTTGGATGTCCATAGAATTTATCAATTTGAGAACATAGTCGTCACCAACAATTTCTTCACGGGATCTATTTGTTACTATATTATAGTGCATATTTGAAATAAGTTAAATCATTTTCCGCTCTTCTCGAAGATGTCTAATAACACGAATGAGATTAAACAATTAAAGGCCTTACGTCAGATGAATATTAGTCAAATGTCCGAACTCAGAGGATTTTCAGATAGAGCTTCTGATGACAAAACCGCATAAATTCAATTTCAATACATGTTTGAACAATATGAAACTATAGTTCCTGATTTTGAAAAGCATCATCAATCAATTGTCAATCTTGGAGCTTTACAAGATGACGAAAATTTGGCAAATGAAGATGGTATCCGCAGAACCTTTGAATTCAGTGCTTCATATGTTTATGCAATTCATTTAACTTTATTCGAGGAGAACCCTGAAGTCAAAAATAACGACCACACATCATCGCATCAGAAACCGAATGTTAAATTGTCAAAGATTGGAATCCCAAAGTTTTCTGGAGATATAAAACAATTCAAAACATTCAATGATATGTTCACTTCACTAATTCACGAAAATGAAGGTCTCTCTCCTATCGAGAAGTTCAATTACCTTTTATCATTTTCACAAGGAGAAGCACTAACCCTAGTGCAACGCATTCAACTATCCGCTGACAATTATGAATCTGCCTATGGTTCATTGTTGAAAGAATATGATAACCCGCGTATGATTGCCTTTGCTCATTTACAAGCATTAGATAAAGCACCATTTATTGCTAACTCGAGAAACCTCAAAGACTTCCAGAATTTAGGAAACATTTTTTGTGAAAATCTCGCCTGTCAAAAAAATATGGGTTTCAATGTGGAAGATTGGGATTTTTTGCTATTTTACATGTTCAGTAAACATTTGGATGAAGACACGATGACTAGATTTGAGTTCGAAGAATCTAACAGTGCTAACATACCTACTTTCGAATTACTCATGGATTTTGTTATGAAACAGTGTAAAGCCCTAGAAACTGTCGAATATGCTTCAAATATTATCAAAAGTCCTGTGCTTAAATCCGAATATAAGAATAAATTCACTACGAATGTTTCACCTAACAAAGTGAAATATGCTTCATCATTTTTCAGTCATACGGGTAAAAATAATAATTGCATCCTTTGTAAAGGAGATCACTCTATTTATAGATGCAGTCAATTTTCATATAAATCGCCTCAAGAGCGTTTACTGATAGCTAAAAATAATAACTGGTGCACGAATTGTCTCAGTAACAAACATATTTTCAAAAATTGTAATTCATTGAGTACATGTCGCTACTGTAATTTACGTCATCACTCCACTCTACATATAAACAATCATGATAACACAAATACCGATAATCATTCAAGTTCCCCTAATAATTCTCGAACACCCGCCTCTGCTTCTGCTAGTACTTCGACTGATCCCAATCCTACTACGACCGCGCAAACTCAATTATTTTCAAATCGAACCGCGAATATTATAAACTCCACGACTACAGCGCCTGCAACACCACAACATGAAAATAATTTCTGTGGTTTCATCTCAGCGTCAACAACTGTTCTCCTATCAACAGCAATGGCAGAAGTTCTAGACATTCATGGGGTTTATCAAAAGGTCCGCTGTTTACTTGACTGTGGTTCACAGACAAGTTATATCTCACAAACATGCTATAGACGACTTGGTTTATCGCGATTTACTTCTTCACTCGCTATTCAGGGTATAAGTTCAATGCAAGAAGTAACCTCTTCAGGTGGCGTAACTTGTACTTTGAAACCAATAGGCAAAAATGATCCGAAAATTGATATTGACGCGTTCATACTTCCAAGGTTATGTTCAAATATGCCTCGAAACTGGGTTAAATATAATGATTGGTCACATATCTCCGAATTAAAGTTAGCTGATCCAACCTTCAATTTGCCAGGTCCAATTGATATACTCGTTGGGGCTGAAATATTTCCATATATCCTGAAAGATGGTAGGCTAAGTGGGAGTTCCAATCAACCGGTGGCTATAAACACTATATTTGGCTGGGTACTAATGGGTGAATTTTCTGATGAACTTCCTGATAACTTTCTTACATTTTTCTCAGCTGTAAATGATGATATTTTTTCTTTGGATAGAACTATAAAAAAGTTTTGGGAATTAGAAAAATTGCCAGACTCTATTATTTCGTCTCCTGATGACAAAAAATGCGAAGGAATATTTTTAAATACTCATACGCGAGATAAATCTGGGAGATATATTGTCCACCTGCCCTTCAAGAATTTGCTCCCGATTTTTGATATCGATGATTTACGTTCTATTGCCCTTCGTAGGTTCATATCTCTTGAAAAACGATTATTGTCAAATGCTAATGTTTATGTTCAATATACCAATCAAATCAAAGAATATATTGAAAATGGCTATATGAAACGAGTCAAAGAAAATACTAAACCCCAGAGCTGCTACTATATTCCGCATCACGCTGTTGTCAAATCTGAAAAAATACGCATAGTATATGACGCCTCGGCAAAAACTTCTCAGGGCCTTTCGTTGAATGTTACTTTACTTACTGGACTAAAACTGCAAAATGACATTGTTTCAATCTTATTAAACTTTCGTCTTCGGCAAGTAGTTTCCACTTGTGATATCAAGAGCATGTTTACGCAAATTAAAGTTACCGAAAGTCATCAAGATTCACAGCGCATCTTGTGGAGATTCTCTCCCCAGGAGTCTATTCAAGAATATAAATTATCACGAGTTACATTTGGACTTGCCTGTTCCCCTCTTTTAGCGAATCGAACTATTCGTCAATTAGCAATAGATGGAAAACTAAATTTTTCGATCGCCTTACCGGTTTTGGAACAAGATATTTACGTGGATGATATTCTCACCGGGGCTTCGTCTGTTGAAGATGCGAAGTTGTTACGCAACCAACTTATTAATATTTTGCAACTTGGAGGTTTTGAGTTGAGAAAATTCACGAGCAATAATCCTGAAATACTAGCAGACTTACCAGACTCACATTTGCAACTTGATCCATTTTCATTTGACGATAAAAATGCATCTCTAAAAATTTTAGGCCTACAGTGGCAACCGCGCTATGATATATTTTCTTATCACGTTGAAATAGTGGATCGCGTTTGCACCAAACGACATATTCTGTCAGATATCGCTCGTATATATGACCCACTTGGGTTTTCGACTCCAATGACTATCTTCACCAAATGCTTTATGCAAATTTTATGGAGTCTTGGACTTGATTGGGATGAAATTCCTAATAATGAAATTTCAGGCTGGCTAAAATTCAAATCCAAACTTCCAATTATCGCTAACATAAAAATTCCGCGCTTGCTTTCACCTAACACTACGGTTGGTATCGAGCTTCATGGTTTTTGCGATTCGTCACAAAAGGCATACGCTAGCGTTGTATACATGAGGTCCGTGATTGATAAAGAAATAAAAATATTTTTCGTAGTTGCCAAATCTAAAGTCGCCCCTCTGAAGTCGGTATCGATACCACGCTTAGAACTTATCGCAGCTACGCTTCTTGCAGATCTGATGTATTTTGTTCTGAATACTTTCAAAAATAAAATAGCTTTTTCCGATATTGTACCATGGTCCGACTCCTCTATTGCATTGACATGGATAAAATCTCCACCTCATAAATGGCACACATTCATAGGAAACCGAGTAGCTCGTATTCAAGAAAAAATAGCACCTCCTTGTTGGCGACATATTAGCTCACAATATAACCCTGCGGATTGCGCATCTCGTGGACTCATGCCTTCTCAACTTACAGATTTTGTTCTCTGGTGGGCAGGTCCACCATGGTTATCAGAACCAAAAGAATACTGGCCTATTGAAAAATGGATTCCTGTAGATAATGATGTTATTTCTGCTGAAGAAAAAACTTCCACTTTTATGACAATTATTGAAGAAGATAATTTCATAGAATCCCTCATCGATAAATATTCTAACCTCTCAACGATTTTGCGAATAATCTGCTATGTAAATCGCTTCATATTGAATATTCGGAATCGTAACAGTCCAAAACTGGGAGTACCCGTTAACCACGAAATATCTCGAGCTATGCAATAGTGTGTGAAATTCATTCAAAATACGAGTTTCGATGATATTATTTCTTCTTTGAAAAATAACAGACAAATACCAAAATCGTTTGAAAAATTGAATTGCTTTTTAGATAACGATGATGTTCTGAGAGTAGGCGGACGCATTCCTAAGTCTACTTATTTGTCTTTTGAGCAGAAACACACAGCTTTAATTCCATGTAATAATCGCTTCACTCGCTTGTTGATTGAGTATTTTCATAAAAAATACTTACATCCAGGGAATCAAACATTGCAATATTTGTTGATGTAACAATTTTGGATTTTGTCGCCAAAAAGAGCCATTCGACGCGTTATATCTTCTTGTACAAAATGTTGGCGCCTCGACCCCAAAACATATAAGATAAGATAAGATAAGATAAGATCTTTATTTTCCAATAGACAACACAACATTGTATAGGAATAGTCAAAAACTTAAATCTAGGTAAATGTAAATGTACACGAAAAATCACAGGTTTGAAGTCAAGATACCAATTAAAATAGGAATTTTCTTACTAATATCCTAAAACAAACATGCATGTCAGAATAAAAGCCTACAGACAAGACATAACAGTTCTATGACATAAACTCTTCAACACTATATAGACATTTTTCTATTAGAACTTCTCGCAATTGTTTCTTGAACAGTTTAATACATTTACTTTCTTTTATATATTTTGGCAATTTATTAAATATCCTGGGCGCCATAGAGGAAGAAGAGTTGAATGATACGCTATATTTATTAAAAGGTACATGAAGGTCATTTTTGGTTCGGGTATCAAATTGATGTCTGACTTTATTGGTTCTGAATAATGTGCCTCTGTTCTCGAATGAGTATACAGAGAGTTCAAAAATAAATAATGAAGGTAGGGTTAAAATTTTATAGTTTTTAAAGACATCCCTGCAACTTGTACGGCTCGATAAACCAACGAGAGAACGCAAAACTCGCTTTTGGGCAATAAAAACATCGTGTGAGGATACAGATAAACCCCATAGACATATACCATATCGCAATCTACTATCAGCTTGTGCATAATAGAGTGCAAGTAGTTGATTCATTGCCAATACTTTCCTAGTGGTTCTGAATTGATATGATAATGAATTCATTTTTGATATCAGCGATTGACAGTGAATTTTCCAGTCCATACATGAATCGATTTGAAAGCCTAGAAACGATATGACGTTACTATTACTCGAGACATTTGGCGTTGAAGCCTCATCTGAGCCGAATGTGATATCCTGACAAAATTTTTGACGGTTATGAAACCTTATCGATTGTGTTTTTTCGACATTCAGAAACAGCTGATTTGCAGAATACCATTCGTGCAATCTGGAAAAAACTGTGTTGCATTCATCTGTCAAGGCTAGATCGGTTTTATCTGATATGATTACAGATGTATCATCTGCATATAAAGTTAATGATGCGGGTACAGATAAAATACTCAGATCATTGATGAAAAGGATGAACAATACCGGTCCCGAAACTGAGCCTTGCGGCACACCAATATCAATATCCTTCATTTCAGAATTTTTATTATTCACGGTGACATATTGTTTTCTATACGTAAAATAATTCGATATCCATTCCAAAGGTAGCCCTCTGATACCATATTTATCCAATTTTTCGAGTAATATAGAATGATTGACGCAGTCGAATGCCCTGCTAAGATCACAAAAGATTCCCACAGGGCATTCGCCTGCCTCAATAAATTCGATTATCTTATTATAGTATGTATGAACTGCTGTTGTGGTTGATCTTTTACTAAGAAAACCATGTTGGCTTTTAGAGAAAATATTGACTTCATAACAAAATGAAAGAAGCCTGTTCAGGAACGCGTATTCAAAGACCTTCGAAAAACTCGATGGTACTGTTATTGGTCTATAGTTTTCTACTGAATGTTTGTCCTTCTTTTTGAATACTGGTGAAATTCTTCCAATTTTTAACATATTTGGAAAGTGGCCAGTGGAAAATGATAAGTTCACCAAATGTAAAAGTGGAGTGGATAGGATATGGAGTGTTTTTCTCAAGAGAAACATGGGTACTTCATCGTGACCTGAAGAAAACTTATTATTCATTTTTATTCGTAGTAGGTCATATAGCTCTGCTTGGTCATACGGGGTGAGGAAAAAAGAGTTACATGATGTTGCAATCTTTTTAATAAAGAAATCTGAATCAGGACCTTTACAGTCGATTTGGTTGACGATGTTTCGGGGTTCTTCTATAAAATAATCATTAAATAAGTTTGCTACAGTCACTGGTTCATTCACAGAATAGTCCCCCACTTTTATCTCGATTTCCTCTCGAACAATTTTTGTTTTATTTGATAGTTCAGCAACTATTTGCCATGCCGACTTTGTTGGATTGTCGGATGTATTGATTTTATTTTGAAAATACTCCTTTTTTGTTGTAATAATCAAATGTTCATGTTTTTGTTTTGCTTTTCTATACATATCTGATAACTCCGGAAACTTCATTTTCAACATATGTAGGTCTCTTAAATTTTGGCTGGACGATTTAACTTCCTGATTTATCCATTTCTTTTTTAAAGAATTGATTTTATGGCACTTTTTAGGAAAATGGATGTCAAAATAAAATAAAAATATCTCAAAAAAGTGCTCAAAAGCTTGGTCTACTTCATTCATATCAAAAAGTCCTGTCCATTTCTCACTCTCAATGTCAGTGACAAATTTTTGAATCGCGTCATTACTGTACATACGTTTAGGTTGCATAGCCAGCCGGTTGGAATATTTCGTCACTCCTAAGTCAAACAAAACTGATTTGTGATCAGAAATGGTATTATCCACAACACAACATGTTCCGTGGTTTGTGAAATTACTAAATATTTGATCAATAGTTGTGAACGTGTTTTGCGTCAGTCTCGTTGGCCAATGAACCATTGGCTTCATATTGAAGGATTCGAATACATTATATAATTTTATTAGATCTCTAGAAGGATGACTACAATAACCATCCAAATTGAAGTCCCCACATACCAACAAATTATAATTTGGCTCGAAAATATCAACAAGTAAGTCATACATCTTGTTCAAAAACATATTTATGTTACCGCAAGGGGATCTATAACAACATATAATAATTGTGTTAACTGAATCTAGTTTATACGAAATACCACAAACTTCGAAATCCCTGTCAATACAATAGTCATCTAAATCAAGTTTGTAGACGCCACTTATATTTTTTGTCATTAAAGCAACGCCACCACCCTTTATTTCACCTCTACAATAACTGCTACTTAGAGAAAAGCCATTGAAATGAAATGAGTTAACTGACTCTCGTTTGCACCATGTTTCGGTAATACAAATGAAATTTAAATCAAACTCATCAATGTCTGCATATAAAACATTAAGTTTCTCATTATTTAAACACTGAATGTTCAATAGTAAAAGATTCGGGTCGAAAACTAAATCAGTCATACCTCTCGCCTGGTCATCATCCTGCGATCTAAAAAACGGCTTATACAAGCACCGTAGGGCCACACGTTCGGATTCATTGCCTTCCTGAAATTTTCTTCCAGAATTCGCACCTTGAAAGATGAGTAGATCTCAGGAAAACGAGAATTTAAAGATTCACATGTTGCTTCTGGAAAATTCTCCTTGAGCAACGCTGTGAGGGATGCAACCGTAGTGTCCTTGTCAACTCTGCAGACATGAAGAGTGACCTGTTTTGGTACACCCTTAACAGATACTGTTTCTCTGTTGTTTCCAGTTATCATCTGTCTTCTATTTCTATTTCTTCTGCTTTCAGCTTGTTTCCAATCATATTTTGAAGATGTTGGATCACTGGGTGTTTGTGAATTTCTCGGAATATCACTATTCAAATTAATGTATTCGTTAAGCTTTAATGATGTTTCTTCATGTATGAGAGCAGCTGATACATCATTTCGTTTTATTATTGGGGAATTCCCTTTGTTTTCATTCACAAGTGGATTCGCCTTTTTGCTAGCATTCGGAATCTCCTCTGGCTGAACCCAGACACTTTTTTGTTTCGTTTTGTCAGGTACTGCTTTGTTGGCCACCTTATTTTTTATTGGAACTGATATCTGACCTTCTGTAGATAAGGAAACGGATTTGTTCTGTTTCAGGCTATTATTTTCGGTAATGAGTTCGATATGCTTATTTAGTAAATCGATTTTTTCCCTCAATTCGTTTATTATAATGTCTTTCTGATTCAATATATAATTGAAGATTTGCATATCTACCTTTTTATCTTGTGGTATCAACCCCCTATGGGTGATATGCCCAGATTACGAGTCTCACAAATGAAACCCTTTTCGTGCGTAGCTTTAGATTATGCCGGTCCTTTTCTCACTACTTTAGGAAAATCTCGAGGGGCTAAAAGTACCAAGTCATATATTTGTGTTTTCGTATGCTTTGCCACACGAGCTATACATCTTGAATTAGTCTCTGACTTATCGAGTGATGCCTTTTTAGCTGCTCTTCGTAGATTTCTTGCTCGTAGGGGTAAATGTTCTGAGATCAGCTCAGATTGTGGATCAAATTTTATAGGTTCGCATAGAGAGATCATGAAGTTACTAAAAGAGGCTGTCGATGCTGAATCTATTGAATGGTTTTTCAATATCCCTTCCAGTCCACATTTCAATGCCATAGCAGAGGCAGGGGTCAAATCCGTAAAAACTCATTTGAAGCGCGTTGTTGGTGATCAAATACTCACCTTCGAAGAGTTTTATACCATTTCGGTACAAATCGAAGCACTACTGAATTCTCGCCCCATCTGTCCCATAAGCACAGACCCCAATGATTTAGCAGTTCTCACCCCTGGTCACTTTTTGACCCTGAAACCCTTGTCTACCTCACCCGACGCGGATTTAACCCACCTAAAATTGAATCGGCTGAATCGCTGGCAATTGCTACAGCGTATGCAACAAGATTTTTGGGCACGTTGGAAGTCTGAATATTTGCATACGTTGCAGCAACGAAGTAAATGGTTAGAACCCACTTCTCCTGACGTGGAAATTGGCACTATGGTGCTCATAAAAGATGAAAGAACACCTCCGCTGAAATGGAACATGGGCAAAATAATCGAGCTACATCCAGGATCCGATGGGATTTCGCGTGTAGCTACGCTAATTACAAAAAATGGCAGATTGAAGAGACCGTTGGTGAAACTCTGCCCTCTGCCGTTTGCAGATAATGTTTGAAAAATATATATACAAACTTTTTCAATATATTTTTGGTGGGCAGTATGTTCGCCAATCATATACTATTTTAGATAATAAGTACCTAGATATAGTTATTAGATGTAACCTTAATTCAAATCTCTATATTTCTATTATTTTGGTCTCATCGTATTGAAGGAATAATAAAGTAAGAGTAATACTATCTCTTTGCGCGACAAACACACAGTTGAGGAAACACAAGAGCCCTCTAGTGGCGGTTTGGTAAAGACAAGCAGTGTGGACTCTCAACACGCCGGAGACGACACGCTATATAACGCTCTCGCTTTATCGCTTTATCGCTTTATCGCTTATGTAAAACCGCTTTGGTGATACCCAATGTAATAATGCATTACTTGCAGTGCTAATGCTATGTTGAAACCGCGCATGTACCGCTGAACTGCAAGTTGGAAAAGGACTCATCGGAACGACAGAAATTCAGGTGAGTGTTTCTCTCAACTGTCGCTATATACTTTTCTTATAAAAACGCCGCTGATCAAACATACTCTGAGGATACAGCCAAAGCAGAATTATTCACTAATCATTTCGAAAATGTATTCCAACAGCAAAACAGTCCTGATTACGATCAACAACACCAAGAACAAGTTCACACCTGGCACGCTGAATATTTCAACAACAACAATCAAGAAATACATAAACATAAAATCGATGAGGATATATTATACTATGAAATATCGAGTCAAGGTAAAAACACAGCTCCAGGAGTTGATAATGTCACTAAGAATCTGTTAAGAACCCTAGATGATGAAATACACACTCACATATTAGCCATTTTTGAATATTGCCTGAAAAACCACTATTTTCCAGCAGAATGGAGAGAGGGCATCATTATCACTATTGCAGAACCAAATACAGACCATTCAAAACCTTGTAATTATCGACCCATCACACTCCTACCAGTACTCAGCAAACACTTCGAAAAAATCATGAAACATTTCTTGGAAAGCCATGTGAATAATGAAATACCAGGCTATCAATTTGGATTCAGAAAAAACAAAAGTACAGTTCACACCTTGACTATAATAACATCAAACACTCAAACAGCAAGACTCAACAACCAACATACAGCAGCAATATTTTTAGACATAAACAAGGCTTTTGACAATGTGTGGCATGAAGGAATCCTATTCAAATTATATACAATGAACACTCCCAAATTCCTACTTTTCATTCTAAACCACTACTTCAAAAACAGAACCCTAAAAGTGCGAGTCGAGAATACATTCTCTCGACAATTTTCACCTGAACAAAGTGTCCCGCAGGAATCCCCTGTTTCACCCCTTCTATATAACCTATTTTGTCATGATATATACAGCTTCAACCAAAATATCAACAACGGAATTGACGATAACCGTTACATCCTACAGTATGCAGACGATACAGCTCTAATCTGTCATGATAAATCACTGAAGTCAACAACAGAAAAATTACAACAACTAATAAACAACACTAGCACTTGGTTCAAACCATGGAGACTGAAACCAAATCCAAGAAAATCACAGTTTGTTATATTTTATCACACAACATCAGACAATCTACCTACAGTCACAATCAACAATCACACCCTCAGAAGCCAAAATTCAGCAAAGTACCTCGGTATTGAAATGGACAACAAACTCAACTTCAACCAACACACAAAAAGAATCAAAAATCAGTGCAAAGCAAGAGGAAAACACTTCCGGGCAATGACATACAAAAACCACGGCATTGATGTTGAATCCGCATCAAAAATATACAAGATGATTTGCCGGCCAATATTAGAATACGCACATATTGTATACCTGAGCTGTCGAAAACCCGCCCTCAGAAACCTCCAAGTAGCTGAAACATCCACCCTCCGAAGTATCACCAAAATTCGCCACCCGGACAACACACTTCACAATCCACCAAACGAACTCCTGTATGAACTGACGAAAGTTAAACCAATCCAAAACAGATTCTTGGATCTGGCAAGCAAATTCTCAAAAAGAGAACATAACATCAACTTCCTCAGACCATACTGTAAGGAACGTGAAGAAAGACGCCACCCACTCTACAAGCACGCGGAAAGAACCATCTGGGAAGTTATCACACACCTAAGTGAACAAGACTGAAGACAAAATCCAAGATAACATCTTTTTTTTTCATGAAGTTTCACTTTCTTCCATAACCTAAAAATTTGAATTGATATTATAAAAATTATATGTGAAAATTGTTACTGGCTGAAGGACCTTGGTCGATGGCCATTTGGTTTTAACCAATAAAGAACATTTATTATTATCATTACATATGCATTGAACAGGACAGTCAGAGATTCTACGATGAACTGGATGAATTTTTCAGTTGAATAATCGCATTGGATACTTCAGAGGAAGTGAGGGGTTTAAAATAAAGAGAGCCAGACTCTTCAGGTTTCAACTCATCATTTATTGAAATGAACTTGAAATAGTCGTCATCGCTGACTAATTATTCTATTATGATTCCTGCCATTGTGGCAAAGAATACATTATATTCGTGAAGAATTTTTTTTCTACTGATTTTCTTACTATTTTTTTCATCACTTTCAATGATGTTGATTCTTGATTTTATTATTGGAATAAGATAGAAATGGCTTATCGTTTTTCTTCATGTTCTGGTTCCTACGAACAAGGATATCCAATAATGTTCAGAGAACATCGTGAGAACCAAGGGAAATGAGGTAGGAATTGGTGATCTCCTCAAATTTCTGGAGGATATTCAGTAACGGGATTTTATAATTTTCATTCAACTTCACGAAGGTATCTTTGTGGGCAGGTTCATTTTGTTGAATTATATTTCATTTTCACAGTAGATAGTAGGTCTCTTATCAACCTCAGTTCCCCATTGTACCACTTAACTGGTCTCTTAGAGCTGTTTCCATGTACTTTTCCAAGTTGGAAATGTTGTTGAACTATTCATTCAGAAGTATCGAGTTAAATTTTCACCATAATTCAAACTGGGTTCGTGAAACTGAAAACATTGCAATCAATCTGGGATAGGGAAGCCTGCATCTTCGGTAAATTTCCTGATGTGATCTTCCTTCTCAACTTCCTGCAGACTTATTAATTGTGCATTATGATCAGAAAGACAGGGATCAATGATACCGGTTTAGAATCCACTGCACACTTTGTTAGTATATTATCGATAAATGTTTCCGATTCATTGTTTACTCTTGTATATTTTGAAATGGTAACTCCAGGGCCAAAACCATAAGTGAGGCATATGAGATCAGTTGAGTTAGTTCAATGCTTGAGCAGATTTATATTGAAATCTCCTAGTAGGATTATCTTATTGAATCTACGTGAAATAGATATCACACTTTCTTCTTGCTAACACATAAATCCAGTACAGTCATCGATACAAGCCGACCTGTATATCATCAGAACTGCAATATTGAGGGGTAGAAAAACAATTCCACATAACTCTTAGTGACGTTCGGCACAGAATTCTTCAAGAAACAAGGGCTTGCACTCCACTTTGTTGGCAACGTATATAGTAACCCCACCATGCATAGAACTGGATCGACCATAGAATGATACTAGATCATAATTGAGAATATTGCATGAAATCAGGGAAGACTCATTCAACCAATGTTCAAAAAAGCACAGTACGATTCTTGTGCTGATGATTTTCGTTCAAGGAAAAACTAATTCACGTATGCTTCCATAGGCCAAGCAGATTCATTCCCAGCTCTTTCAAGATTGGGAGAATTGATAGATATATCAAACGGAGAGTACAGCTCTGGAAACATCGAATTCATTTCCTCGAAATTTGCTTCAGGCAAAGTTCCTCCGATATCCTTATATAACTTCCCGGCTGTTGTTGAAGGTTGTTGTTTGTAGACGTGGAGAAAAGATTACTCTTACTGCTTCACTAGCACAGTTTTCTTTTCTGCCAATTAATGGTTCATTCCGCTTATAGCGTGATGTTTGTCTGTTGGAATTCAAATTTTATGAACTCAGATCCATCACTTCTTGGCATTTCAATGCACTTTGCAACTCATGTGTCGCTGTTGAAACTTGAGTTCTAGTGATTGGTTGGTTATTTTCACCATTCACAGTATTATTCAACTCATCGCTAAGATTACTAGTTGCAGAAATATCAGTTCCTATATTCTCATGCCTAGATACCTTCGTACAACTCTCATCATCTACAGAATTGCTCTCAGTATCGGAAACCTGGGTTATCTCATCTGTAGGCGAAACTGACGGTAAAGGTTCATGCTCCGACATGATAGCCAATTCGAATTTCTTGCTCTGATGTTTGATCTATGATTATCTCGTTCTTTCTTCATTAGAATTTCAATCTCTAACGGCATCAGATCAATTGGTGTCGTATGTGATCAATCATGGTTCTTAATAGAGTATTCTCTTAACGTATTTGACGGCAATGTCGACAGTAGTGTATCTACCGCGGAGGTGGGCCCTGTCCATCCAATTCTCGAGCTCTTGCAGACAATAGGGGGGTCTAGTTGTGGTTTGTGCAGACTTTTCCAGGTGCACAAGTGTCGTCGACAATGACCAGAAGGTGTTGTCACCGGAGATTCACCTTGTCACATGTATTTTCACCTGTCTCACCTGTGTCACCGAATGAATTTGCGATTCACCTTGCCTATTTGTGGTTTGTGCAGACTTTTCTAGGTGCACAAGTGTCGACGACAATGACCAGAAGATGTTGTCACCAAAGATTCACTTTGTCATCTCTATTTTCACCTGTGTCACCGAATTAGTTTACGATTTACCTTGTCACCTGTGTGTGTGTGTTTGTGTGTGTGTTTGTATGTGTTTACCTAGCCTACCTATTACACTTAGTTGATTACGATTACTTTGTCACCTATAGGTACATTTCACCTGTTTCACCTACCTTACTGACACCTGTTTCACCTACCTTACTGCCACAATTATATGTTTCAAATTCTACTTCCACAGACCTCAATCACCCTATATACATGTTTGAAATATCAATTGGATATCGCAAGCTGACCCAGAGGTCAGGATCATCATGTTTCCATTTTGAATAATATGAGACCTTGTTATTCATATATTTTCTTCTGCAGTTCGATTGAATGTTATTCAAAATTCAGCTGACAAGTTATTCGTGCCATTGAGGACAATTTTGGGTAAATTTTGCTGAACTTTCAGTTCCAGGAAAGTATAAAAGCTGTGATTATGATATACTTCAATATCAGGTATACCTGCTGTGAATTGTTTGTGTTGTGGTAACTTATTGGTGAGTACCTCGTAATATGTTTTATTTCTTGTGTTTCATTGATGGGTATATGGTATCAGAACAGCTATTATCAGTTTGGGTTTATTGAATGAAATCGAAACAGTGGTACAATTTATTTATTGATCATGAATTGGGAAGATATGATACTACAATATTTTCATTACATTAGTGAGGGGGTTATACCTTACTAAACGGTCATGTAATATTATACAGTAGGCAGAGGTGTTTGCAGGAGTGTTTCGCTTTTTTTCAAATCCGAGGCGAATGTCCACACTACCTGTCTTCAAGATTCGTTTTGTCTACTAAAATCTATTACAATTAATGGTGCTATATCATGGAATTTTGATAATGTTAGACACGGTTCACCAGAATTTTCATAGTAATATGACTCTTGAAATTGTGCATACATTTTTTATATAACAGAAAACTGATATTTATTGAAATCTAGATTCAAATTGTCATAGGGGTACACTTCAGAGTTCAGGTATAGTTCCATTCTGATGAGATTACAGTGATCGAATTGACTCATATTTTTTGGAATGTCATTTTTTCTGTTCGTTTGGTAGGTTATTTTTCCATCATGCTGGAAGACAGCTAGAGTCCAACCAATCCCAAAAGAAAAGGAACAAGAACCTGCCCAACAACTACAGGCCCATTGCCCTGTTATCAGTAATCTCCGACGGGATGGAGAAAGCCATCAATATTGTGCTAATCAAATATCTGGAGAGCTCAGGAATCATCAATGATAGACAATACGGCTTTTGCCACCGAAGATCTACTGGAGATCTACTTGCCTTCGTCACCCATTTATGGCAATCTTCAATAGAACAACACGGGGAATCTCTAGCTGTCGCGTTGGACATATCGAAAGCATTCGACCGTGTTTGGCACGAAGGACACCTCCACAAACTACCATCATACGGCTCACCACCTCAGCTATGCCATCTCTCATCGAGTTCTCTTTCAGGCAGATCGCTTCACGTGGTGGTGGACGGTGTATCGTCCGATACCATTGGCATCAATTCCGGCGTTCCACAAGGATCAATTTTGACACCAACACTATTCCTGCTTCATATCAATGATCTGTTAGGAGTAACAACTTGCCCCATTCACAGCTTTGCAGATGATAGTACCCTCCATACTGCGTTCTTTTACAAAATTCCCATTTCTTTTCAGGAAACTAAGAACTCACGGCACAGGCAGGTCAATGCTGTCAATGAAGATCTTGCTGAAATCACAGCCTGGGGAACAAACAACCTAGTTGATTTCAACGCCACCAAAACTCAAGCCTGCATTTTCTCTAGAAAGGCGGAACTCAGTATAGTCTGGCTCCACCATCCCCACCAAGCCCACTATATCTATGCTCGATATTTTCATCAGCAACACTCTTTCATGGAATAATGATGTCAGATCCATCGCAAAAGCTGCTTCACATAAACTCAGATTCTTGTTCCGTGCGAAAAGCTTCTTTACACCTCAACAGCTTCTCACGATCTACAAAGCGCAGATACGGCCCGGTCTAGAATACTGTTCCCACATATGGGGTTCAGCACCAAAACATACGCTGATGCTTTTAGATTCCATCTAGAGAAGAGCCATTCGCCTGGTGGGTGACACCACACTCACTCACTCTTTGACATCATTGGAACACCGTAGAAAGGTCGGGGACCTTCCACTTTTCTATCGATACTTCCACGGGAAATGTTTTTCGGAAATCTCTGCTATCATCCATTCACTAGCAATACCAATCAGACGAACTAGACAAGCCCAGTCAGCACATCCTTTCGTTGTCGATCTCGAAAGATGTCGAACAGCACTTTATCAAGACTCCTTCATCCATAGAACGGCTAGGCTCTGGAATTCATTGCCTGTGGAAGTATTCCCAACAACATATAATCTCCAGAAGTTCAAGAAAAATTGCAATACCTACCTCATGTCCCTTTTCTCCCTGGGAACGCACGATGTTCTTTGAACATTATAGGGATTCCCTTTCGTGCGCTCCAAGCGGTAAAAAAAAAGAAACCGACAATCACAAATCTTGGCTTTTGCATGTGGCTGGATGCTTTGACGTTCCAGAAGTGGCGCATGGTTGATTGTGAAAGAGGAAATTCATGATGTTTCCATGACCTGAAGGCTATCTCAAAATCTCTTCCCTTTTCAATATACTTGATTAACCGTAATTTTTCCACATCTGAAACCTGGATATGGGGAATTCTCCATAAAACTTTGGTTAATTCAATTTTTGATTTTTCTCTTGCCTTGAAGGATATCGTAGGATTAATATCATTGCTACTCCTGATGAGAACAAGTTCTTGCCGAATATTTACCAGAATTTTCTTGAAATCCTCACAAAATACCAATAGATGTTTGAGTGGTAGACAAACGCTGAAGTTTCCCTGAAGATCAACAAATTCCGGACGACCAAGATGATTCCAACCAGCATTCATATATCTTCTGCATTCATTATTTGTATAAGAAATGTAGACCTTCATAGCTGATGTGATTCCAGGATTACGAACTCGATCCACAACGGACCCACCAATTTCATATCGGATTTCATCAAATAGAAATGCAATACCATTGTTGATGAAGTTCAGTGTAGCACTCACTTTAACTTCACTGTCAGTAATTTTACCTTCAAGATGAATGTAACTCTGTGATGGTATTATGTAAATATCCTGCGTTTGTATCGGAATACGTATCTCGAATGACTTATTTAGGCTTGTATTGTCATATGGCGCATTTCGCATTTCGTTATCGCATTGTCCATCATCACATGTTCACCAATATTCAACATATTGAAACTCATGTTTGTTGTGTTTTACTTTTTCTTCCGCAGGAACACCTCAGGAGAATGAAGATTCTTCTGAGACTAGAGTTGATGTCCAATTTAAGGTTATACCAAAATTCGTAAAAAGTCTCCGTTTTGTTTTTCATAATAATGATTTGAAACCGAGTGAAATGAGGAACTGCTGATTCTCAGGTCTTAACTGTTTTATGTCACCTTTCGGACTGATACTTTTGATTGATGAAGAACGCGTTTCCTGACCCATTGTTGTTGATGATGACATTGGAATATTATATCGAAACACCACATTCACTAGAGCTCTTTCAAATGCAACCTGACTGTCATGACTTCCTTTTGGAAATTAATTAAGGTTCCTGTTTGATCGACTATTCTGAGAATTATTTCATTAATGTAATTGCAACTGATTGGTTGATAAATGATATTTGACACTTTCTCAACTATTCTAAATCCACTAGACACTGATGGATAAAACATGTGCAAGGTGTGAACGGGAGAATTATTATACGAATTCGTTATTAAATTACATTCAACACACACTGAATTCACCTTGGAAATATTAATTGGGAAATCTGATATATGTTTTTTATTAGCTTCCAATTTCATCTTGCTGAAACCTAACAGAGTTGCTATCGAGTCAGGTTTATCGAAGTGTATGAGTTTGTATTGCTTGTTATCTCATACCTTAGAGTATTACGATTAGCATTCAATTTGAGCTGAATCTCGGCAGTTTCCTTCTCCTCTTTCACAATAGTATTCGAAATTTGAGCTTATTTCTCCTTCTTCTCTCCATCTTCATGATGCAATCCATCCAATTGCGTCATAATATTCCGTTCAATGTCTTCATTCCCATAGGAACCTTCAGAAATAATCAATGTGTGTTTGCCGACATAGAATCTGTTATTTTTCTCATCAATATTGGGAATAGTGTTGAAGGTCACGAAGTCAATCAGACCTAAGACATGAGTTTTATCATCATCTGAAATGATAGGTGGATGTATTTTAGCTGATAATACAGAATCTCTCGCGGATAAGGTATATGAACATAATATGATATGATTGTGATAAGGTCATTGAAAGAATGAGATGAAGCTTATATTTTATTGAGAGAGAAATTTCAAACATAACTGACCGCAATTCACAGAATCAAAAGTTTGATATACAGTGTGATCATATAAAATATGACAAGGTCCATTGGAATTGAAGTAATCTGAAGTTTCCAGTGGTGGTCGCAAATTACCATAGCTATCAAAATAGACGATTTGTGGTTCTTTTTTTTGTAGGCAGTCCAATGCGTTTCCGGTCCATCTTCGTTATTCAAGTTTATCACGCCACGTTCTTTCCTTCTGATTCTCTTGAGAAGATCATTCCTCATAAATACACCCCTAAAATGGAGAATGTTGAGTTCTTTAGAGTACTTCAGAATATCCAAATTGGATAGTAGAAAATTGAGTGGTATCCTCCTACGAGATTCCCGACGTTCATTCATCCTCATCTTGTTGATATTAGGATAATACTATGATGGTTTTCTTGAAAAAAGTCCCAAACCAGTTTTATATGGTCTCAAATACATTCCTTTTCCCATTGCAATAGCTTCCTTTGTTTTATTATGCCGTTGGGATTCTTCCAATTGATTTTTTGATGATTTGGCATCAGTGACAGCCTTAGCTACACCTGCAGCGCCACCTGTGATTGCTCCGAGAGCACTCAATCCCGCGAAAATCGGAATCAGGGGTAACAAGCCACCCCTCTTTGGAATTTTGACAATATGTGTTGGTTTGATCTTGAGCTTTTTCGTTGACCTCAAGGCTACCTTGACTGCATCGCCCACAGTCTCAGGTTTTTGGGAGATGATGTGCTTTTTAATTTGTCCAATTGCTTCAGCGAAACAAACCCTTCCTTTTATTCGTTTCTACTTGATAATCCTCTCCTTATCATTCCTACGTTTGGTATTTCCTTTGGAACTCTTTCGAGCCATCTGAACTGTAAGAAACTCTCTCGTATACTGACTCTTCCTTATTGATAACATTTATACAATTAGGTGAATTTGAGTTTTTCATTTCCGTGATCGTTGCTTTCTTCTTCTTCTTCTATTTTTGTATCCAAACTTCTCTTTCTAGAATTTGTTGTTGTTGTTGTTGTTGCAATATTTAACGGGTCACTCATATCACTTGATTGAGTGCCTCCCTCATCATCTATTGTTCTCAATCTCATTTTCGCGGTTACCCCTTGTCTACGGTTGATCATATCTCCGAACACATTTTCAGGCTTCTTAACAGGAATGGTGTCTGAGATATCTTTGTTATTCAATTTCCTCTTGTTTGCACATATTTTATTCATGGGATAATCGTCAGCAATATCGATATCCATCAAGTCCTTCATCTCACAACGCTCTTCATCATCATCATTCTGTGATTTCTTCTTTCTATTTATCTTTTTCTGTTGTCCCATCTGTTAAGTTTGTTCAACAATTCTATTTGTTGGAATTCCTTCCTTCAGGATTCGCATACTGCTTTCAATATTTCCTAGAGAGTTCTCTCAAATGACCTTCGTTCTTCTTAAAACAACTAGACATTTGTTGGCAGCTTGTTGTTTTTGTTCTTGATCTGGTTTTTGATTTCCTATCCCCATTCCCAATTTGACTTTAGCTTTCATAGCACCAGCAACACCGAAAGCTGCTAATTTCTGTCTATAGAGATTATTTTTCAATTTGAATTGAGCCAGTGCCTTGTCTGCCAGAATTCTATCTGTTTCATGACGATGTTTTAGTTTTTTTTTTCTTTGGAATATGCTATGTCATGTTCCTTGCAAGCTTCATCTGATCCGTTTATACCATTATCTCCTCGAGCGAGTCTTTTTTTCAATTTTGTTCCAGGACCACAGAATCTATATCCAACAGGTATATGTAACTCGAAAGGTAGTTTATTTATGGCAGTATTCAAAAGGTCATCACCTGAATAGTAGCGCGGCATTTGTGCGCGCGCGTGTGTGTTTGTGTGTGTTTATTCAGTGAAATACAGAAAGCAACTGATCATTGAATATTTTCCTCATGAAATGAATAATGTTCCACGAAAAACGACTCTGAATATTGAGAAGAATAATATATTCGAGGGGCAAGAGGAATTCAAGAAACATGAAATATTGTTTCCACATACAATGAGGTGTATTATTGTGGGTCCTTTGAACTGCGGTTAAACCAATGTTATGATCGATCTTCTCGAACATAGGAATGGAATAAAATCTGAGAATATTTATGTGTACTCTGAATCTTTATATCAACGGAAATATAAATATCTAGAGGAATTGATCAAACCAATAAAGGTTATGGGATATTATGCATTCAGTGCCAGTGATAGTATCATGCATCCGTCATAGGCTAAACCGAATTCGATATTCATATTCGATGATGTAGCATGTGACAACCAAGAAGTAATTCGTGAATACTTCAGTATGTCTAGACACGCACTAGTAGACCCCTTCTACCTGAATCAGAGCTACGCTGAAATCCCTAAACACCTGATTATAGACAACTGTAACTCCTTAATTTTATTCAAAATGGATGATATGAATTTACGTCACGTTTATGCAGGCCATGTGGGGTCAGATATGACATTTGATCAATTCAAAACTATGTGTTCGTTATGCTGTAAGGATCCATATGGTTTTCTTTTGATATTCGAAGATTGTAAGATCAGTGAAGGTCGCTATCGGAAAGGAATTGATAATTTCATACTCATATAAACTCAAAGGACCTCGAACCCAAGCTGATTAGAGCTGATCAGATACCCGATCTAAACTGATCAGATACCCGATTGAAGCTGATCAGAGCTGATCAGATACCCGATCGAAGCTGATCAGAGCTGATCAGTAACCCGATCGAAGCTGATCAGATACCTGATCGAAGCTGATCAGAGCTGATCAGTAACCCGATCGAAGCTGATCAGAGCTGATCAGTAACCCGATCGAAGCTGATCAGAGCTGATCCGATACCAGATCGAAGCAGATCAGATACCCCAATGCTTACCTGTTGAACAAACAAAGAAATGAAGTCGAATGAGAAAGAAATCAAAAAGCTAAACGTGAAACGGTGAGAGATAAATTGGATATTTTGAAGCATGGAGAGATGGTGCATGAGAATATGTTCAATCCTATCACAAAACACCTGAAAAGTATCGAAACTACATTACAGACAACAACAAACTCCATATCAGAAAAATGCTGCTGCAGAGCAACTCGATTCCTTCAAATCACCGTTCATGATGAAACCTAAAAGGAATTTACTGAACTATGGGACACCTAGGAATGATATTGAAGAGCCGGAGAGTGAGCCCTAAATTCCTCGCCGTTTATCCTTGCAACTCCTCACACCAGCAGATTTGAAAAATGATGAACCTCATACTGAGAATGACTATGAGGATGATGATGATGAACCTAGTGAGTTTAAGCAATCAGTTTCAGAGGATATCAAATCTGATGAAGGAAATGAACAGCAAGAAACACCATCAGCCGATCGCCTCATGGATATCACGCAAGAATCGTATGCTGACTATTTAGAGCGATATGATCCTTCACTCAGAAAATATATCAATAGTATGTGTACGAGATTTAAGCTTATGGACTGTATAAAGTATGAAATTGATGATTATAACAATTTTCGATACAAGAGAGAGTATCCACTTACCAATAATTTCTTGTTTCTGAGGTACACACACTTTTCGCGAGCCGATATATCAATGCTGATATCGACTGATTTTTCGGGAGCATTTTCGCGTTCTCCCGGCTTGGTACCATTACCAGTGGCGTTACAATCTCTTGTTCATGAAGGTACGCGAGCAAAATATGTTATATGTAGAACGGATGAGTTTGATGAATGAGTGTATATAGGTGCGGACTCCAAAAATGGATATTTTCAAATGTGGGGTGACCATAATTTAACATGAAGCGATAAAGACTTACTTGACTAACATAAATCATTAAACTATTTCAAGCTAATTTGACAAAACAACATAATAGGTAGCGCGAAGAAGGTTCAATAGTTAGGCAAAGGGCAAACTTTGCTCACCGGCCTTTCCATAGTACCATGAGAGGTCTTTACAGTAACCACCCTCGCGACACCGTCTGCACCTGCGTGGATGTGAGTTATCCTACCACAAGACCACTTCATGAGAGCGGTGAATTCCTCTTTGAGAAGAATTACTGTACCAATTTCGATTGGGGTAGATGGTTCAATCCACTTACTGCGCTGTATAAGAGTGTGTAGGTACTCCTTGTGCCATCTAGCCCAAAAGTCTTGCTGAAGGCGTTGTACCAGTTGCCATCTTGACAGACGATTTAATTGAACGTCGCCAAGATTGGATTCGGGCACAGAGTTGAGGGGTGCTAATGTTAAGAAATGACCTGGTGTGAGCACTGAGTCATCGTTGGGATCAGAACTCACACTGCACAGAGGCCTAGAATTGAGCATAGCTTCTATTTGAGAGATAACTGTACACAGTTCCTCGAAAGTTAGAGTCTGATCCCCAATGACTCGGTAGAGATGAGTCTTGGTAGATTTTACTCTGGCCTCCCAGAGGCCGCCAAAATCAGGAGAGGAGGGAGGATTGAAGTGAAATTTGATTCCATCCTGACCTGCAGCATGTTGCATGGTCTCGGACAGCTCTCTTGCTGCTCCTTTGAAATTTGTCCCACAATCATAGTAGATATCGGAACAGAGACCTCGGTGAGAGACAAAACGTCTAAGAGCATCAAGAAAGGTGTCTGTCGACACAACAAAAAACGCAAATATACGATTTCAGTACCTTCGCATCACGCATTCTAGTGGGAGTTGTCTTGAATGGGCCACAGAAATCCATTCCCACATGGGAAAAGGGCTTCAATTGGGATATGCGGGACTTGGGGAGATTACCCATGAACTGCTGAATAGGTTTTCAAATATTTTGATATATTCTTCCAAATTGCCCATTTGGGAGAAAAAATCTAGTAGCGTTGCCGTAAAAGAAAGTGTAAGGTTTGGAATCCAGGATGACAAAACTTGATATGAGAATATTCAATCACTAGAGCCGTGAGAGTATGAGAACTTGGTAATAGAACCGGGTGTCTCTGATCGATAGGAATATCGGAATATAGCAGACGACCGCTTACTCTGAGAATTCCATTTTCGTCGAGAAAAGTATTGAGTTTGCGATATCTTGGTAAAATGTTATTATGTCGAATTCGAGACAACTCAGATGTGAATGCATCCTGCTGTGTAATTTTGATAATTACGTTGAGAGAACATTCCTTTTCTGAAGTTGAAATGAGACCCGATTTTTTGGGACGTGAACCTGAACTGAATCTTGCTTGGCCAGTGCGTAAGTATGAAAACCTTGAAATATAACAGACAATGTTTTGGATTTTCAAGAGCGATGAGTATCGTGATAATAACGTGAGTATAGAATTCGCGTCCACAGTGACAGTGTAGATAATTCAACTTTGTTCCTCACTGATATTCGCGAGGATCGAGGGATCTACTGAATTATCAGGCCAAAATTGACGAAGGAGTGTTAACCATGGTAGACCGGACCACCACAAGGAGTTGGTAACAAGTTCTGATGGAAGCAGTCCTCTGGATCCAGGATCTGCTGGGTTGTCTTGAGAGAATACATGCCACCATAAAGAGGGGGGAACCTTTCCTTGGATGATAGTGACTCGATTGGCGACAAAGGTCGTCCACTCATGTGGCGAGCTACGTAACTATTTGAGGACCACCGTCGAGTCAGTGAAGGCAATGGTTGCATTTACCTTGAAGGAAACATGTAAAGCCTCTTGGACAAAATTCGATAAATCAGAGAGAAGCAGAGCAGCACAGAGTTCGAGTCGTGGTACTGATATTGTTTTCAGAGTGGCTACTCGTGATTTCGCACATAAGAGATGAGTTTCGTATTCGCTACCTGAGGAAGTCCTGAGGTAGACCACAGCACAGTATGCGTTTTGTGAAGCATCACAAAATCCTATAATCTCACGAGAGATAGTATTTGGAGGAAGAACTCGTCTAGGAACCTGGATAATAAGAATCTGTGGTAATTCCTGTTTGAATTGCTTCCAAAGAGACACTATGTTTTCTGTTTGTAGACTATCCCAGTCCACACCTGAAGTCCATAACCCACACAGCACATGTATGTCCGATGTACGTACAATGTACGTCCACGTCGGATCGTAAGGACGTCCAATGGAAGTACTCGAGTGGACGTTTAACATCCTATGGACGTCCACTGGATGTCCTGATGACACCACTTTGGACGTACTGTGTATGTCTTCATGTGGATGTACAGTGGATGTTCATATTTGGACTCACAATGGATGTACATGTCTGAGCATCCATGGGACGTACCAAATTGGACGTTAAACATCCAATGAAAGTCCATTGGATGTCTTGAGGACACCACTTCGGACGTACATTGGATGTTCACATGTGGGTGTATAATGGATGCTCATCTTTTGGAATCAAATTATGAAAAATCAGTAGGTGGCAAATATAAATTCTTCTATTGAGATATATATTTGGTGTCGATTGCATATATATAAATATATTGTTGATTCATGTCTTCTTCAGTCCACTTCAAATTCTTGTTTCTGTAAAAAAAGAGAAATATTATAAATTGCTATATAGGTAGAAATCGATTGTCTATACCCCAAATCCTGTTCAGCTTAACTCTGACTGGGAATGAAGCCTTATTTACATTGCTATATGTATACTTCTTAGGTACTTCTTCTATCAAGCCGCCTAATAAAAATCAAAAACAACCTGTAGGACGATAAAGCATAAGATTATTACTGTATTAGATAATATATCAAGTCACATTCGAACATGCATGCTTTCATACCTACTTTAAATAATCTGGTCCTGAATATTCAGCATTCCACAATTCATCACAAACACGACACATCATGTTTACGGTCATTTACCAGCTGAAATGCAATGGCATCAGAATCACGCCAGACGCTACCGCTACTCTACCGACCGATCTGACCTTCTGCCTCCCCTCCACGTGGCTGAAAAATCAAAAGTCTTACGTCCATCTCTGAACGTACAATGTACGTTCATTCAACGTCCATAAACCTTCAGATTCAAAATGATTTCATACAGACATTTACTTTGAAAAATTATTTATATACATATGAATATAATATTCATTCTTCATCCATTAACGCTTGAACTCAGAATGGCCGTTAAATGGACATCCAATGTAAGTTTAATTTGAATCATCCAATGTACGTCCGTCCCTGTACGTACAATGGATGTTGATCAAACGTCCACGAGAGTTTTAGTCCTTGAGTTGACATAAAATGAATGTCCAACGGACGGTAATTTTGAAACATACATTGTACATCCATCTTTATAAGTACAATGAATGAACATTCTACGTACATGCGTGGTTGGACATTGAGTGGACGCCCACTGTACATACAATTTGAAACATCCAATGATAATCCATGTTTGTACGTACATTGGATGTCCATTCAATGTTCATGGACGTTTGGAATTGAAATGAACCTAAAATGGACGTCCAATGGATGTCATGTGCTGTATGGGAATGTTCGCAAGAGGGCTTTTACGAACAATGTCGTGGGCGTGAGGAACCCTAGAGGATCGTACACCCTTGATAACTCTGAGAGGATAGTTCGCTTGGAACATCCCAGATAGCACACACTCGCCTAAGGTCATCCTCAATGTGTCGCTAAACGCCTGGAGAGGACGTTCTATTTTCTACACCCTAAGAACATCATCAGGCGTAAATTTAGCGCTGTTATTGTCCTAAATGAGTTCTTTCAGTGACAGCCTGAGGATGTAAAGAATTTCGTGCCTACGGACGTCTTCAGATGACATTCCATAAAATAACGTGTCATCGAAGACAAAAGGAAGAAAAAGAAGAACTAGAATTGAGGTTATGTCTCATGATAGTCATGATTTGTTCAAGATACATCATAATATATTAATGATTATATCAAAATTATTAGGGTATTCATTGAATACCTTCATCAAATTTCTATTTCACAAAATGATTGCGAGAAGAACTTATTGCACAGAATTAAAAGATAACAATAACAAAAGGACGATAATCTCTGTTGATGACATTTCTCTCAGGTAGCAAGAAACAATGGTGAGTAAATACTAAATAGAATCATTGATAGTACCTGACATGAAATATTGATACATTCATATACATTATTTATTGTTTCAGGAGGTTATTGAGAACACAAACTTGATGATATCATCATAGCAAACATGTTTTATCCCAAGATAGCTTTGCTTCTTCCGAATCTATAAAATATTGTATGGAAGCTTGAACTTTCAGCATGAATTCAATGAAGGTAGGTACCTGAATCAAATCATTGATATAGTAGGTACTGGACATGAAATGTTGATAGGTTAATTATTTGTTTCAGATGAAGTTATTGAGAACACAAGATTGATGATGTCATCAGAGCAGAGATGTTTCATTCCAAGATATTTTGGCTTCTTCGAAATCTATGTGAGATTGCATATGCATGTTTGCACTTTCAGTGAAGGTAGGTACCTAAATCAAATCATTGATATAGTAGGGACTGAAACATGAAATATTAATAGGTACATTATTTGTTTCAGGAGGTTATTGATAACACAAAATGATGATATCATCAGAGTAGAGATATTTTATTCCAAGATATTTTGGCTTCTCTGGAAATTATGAAAGATTGTACCTACATATGCATCAGACTTGAACTTTCAGTAGATTCAATAATGGTTGGTACCTATAACTACATAAATCATATCATTGATAGTAAGTACTGGACATGAAATATTAATACATTGTTTGTTTCAGAAGGTTATGCAAAACACAAACCTGATGATATTTTCATTCCAAGATAGTTTTGCTTCTTCAGAATCTATAAACTATTGCATGAAGGCTTCAACTTCCAGTTGATTATTCTGCATCAGGAATGTCCAGAGTTCAGAGATCAGAAACAACATGGAGAAATATAACTATCAATAGGCAATAACTTCTAGTAGTGCTCAACAAGAAGCTGAAATACATTTCTTTGAAAAGGAAATTGAAATTTTTCAGAATGAGTTATAAATAATAGAATGTAAGTTTTTCATTTGGTTTTTCATTTGAACCTATTATAAATAGAGGGAAATTTTGCAAATATCATGAGATCCATATTATTTTGAAGAAATTATCATTTGCATAATACAAGGTGAGTCAATAGTGTGTTATTCTTGTATATTAGCCAAACCATCAGATAAATAGAGAAAATTCAAGTACAACAGTAATAGGGTTTCATGAGAACTTTCACATTAAATTGTTTTCATATATATCTGTATAGGGTGTTCGAATTCCAAGATATATTGACTGATGATTGTTTTTTTACAAATGAGACACCCTGTATATTATTGCATTTTTAGGTTCTTCCTGGAGAGCTGATTCCATCAATGTATCACACTTGGGGTCTAGCAGGAATGATTACAGAGATATAGGGTGTTCAAAAACAAGATTTTTCAATTTTAGGATTTTTTTTGTGGAAACTATTCAATATTGGACAAAACGGCTCACATATCCTTATAAACTTTCGATGTTCTATCTACTGACATTCAATCGGAACAAATAGATAGGGTGGGTTAACATTCAGAATACTGATGATCAGCTTATTGTATCTGTTCCAAATAAATATCAGTAGATAGCTAATCAAAAGTTATGACAGGAACATGTGAGCCGTTTTGACCATTAATGAATAGTTTCGACACGAAAAATCCTAAATTTGAAGAATCTCAATTGTCAACACCCTATATCTCTGTATCAATTCCCACTAGACACCAAGTGTGATGCATTGATGGAATCAACTCTTCAGGGAAAACTCAAAAATGCAATAATATACAAGGTGTTCCATTGAAAAAAAAACAATCATCAACCGATATCTTGGAATTCGAACACCCTATAGATATGAAAACAACTTTAGGTGATTGTTCTTATGAAACCCTATTACTGTTGTACTTGAATTTTCATTTTATATATCTGACGGTTTGGCTAATATCGGATGAGAACACACTATAGTGACTCATTCTGTATAGGAATAATATTCTCCCATAAATCTTGAACCTCCTTGAAACATCATCAAAAACCGCCTCAAGTTGTTGCCATGATGTCCTGAGGTTGTCTCAAAAGATTTCATAGGGATGTTCTGAGACGTTATTAGTATGTAGAGAATGGTAACAGGAGGACGTCTTGAGAATGTCCTCAGGCTCGCTCTCGACGTCCTGAGGACATGGTTGTGAACGCCTCAGAAGGGCCTCAAAAGGAATTTGTGCTATCTGGGATGGCATATCCAGTGGTCTCACATGATAAGAAAAAGAGTCGGTGCTTGCATTCCATTGTAAACCTAAGATTTCCAGGGTTGAGTTATGTTTGAGATCTAGTTGTAAGGGATATAATTTCAACATTTCTGGGGTCAAATGAGAAATCAATTCGGGCGAGATACTGGCCCATTTCCTGAGTTCAAAACCTGAATTTTTTAGTACGTGGATTAAATCAGTCTGAAGCCTTTTTGCCTCCGAGAGAGATGAACAGCCAGTGACGATATCATCAACGAAAACATCGTTTCTGAGAACATCGCCAGCATTGGGAAACTGAGAATAATATTGATTTGCGATTTCTTGAATAGTACGTATGGCCAGTAAAGGTGAACTAGAAACACCAAAAATGACAGTGTTAAAACTCTATCAAGACCCGTAATGGGCAGCTTATTCAGACGATTTGGGGGTTTCTCCATGTTCAAGTCATTGAAGATATATAGGACATCTAGAAATTAGCTTCAACATACGCGATACCGATTATAATGTCCCAAGATTTTCGTCAAAAACGAATCAAGATATGTGAATAACCTTCACTTTCATTCATGAAACTAAGAATTGTACATACAACGATTAGATTCAAGCCAAGACAGTTCAACCTTCCATCAACGACAGTCAAAACTCGTGAGGGTTAGGGACGCTAGGGGTGATGAGCGGATGATTTAGGAGTATTCCAATACCGCTATAATGACCTTTCATACGGAACAATGAAGCATAGAACGCGATTGTTCAATCAGAATTAGCAAACATACACGTGAAAATTAATCACATAAAACACAATCTTATACTGCAGGAAAATTATGATTGAAATTCAAGGATATTTCTCATTAATCTTTTCCTAGATCCTAAAGGAGTTACAAATTGCGTTCCATCAGAGCCCATGTGGCAAATCAGATTTTTCACAGATTTTGGTTCTTTTTTGAATGTGAATAACAAGATACCAATAACAAGATATCCTTCATAAATACCAAGATTTCAATAGTGAAAAAATCAACCCTTCTTGATCACTTATTCATCAACCTGTGATAAAATCACCTCATTCGATATAATTCTAATCATCAACAAGAATCTTTTTTTCTTCGAGCGAGACAGATCGGCAAGTAGATTCTTGAGTGAGTCGTATCAAAATGCCACAAGACCATTGACAATATACAATATCTGAAGTTCCAGCTAGCTGCTTGTGGAACATGCACGTGTATATACTCCGCACTAGTGGGATAACTGAGCTTGACTACTCTTTGATCAAAGTCTATTACTCTACTACGAGATACTCTTTAGTTATTATTTGAATCAATGAATTACTACAACTCCACTCCCAATCTCAAAAAAACCTGAAAAAAGAATGAACAAGAGGTTCATGAATCGAACTATTCGGATATCTAACTGAATAACATGATATGTTTATGATCGGATGAATGATTGATGAATGAAAGTGAATGAAAATAGGATGTGGACCTAACTAAATTACATGAAACTGTCTCGATATTCACTGCATCCAAAGACTACTTGAGAAATAGTGATGATTGAATATCAACCGTAGAGAAACATGATAATTGAGTCATCAACTCGAGGAGCCGATAACTCTCCAACTCATAATGAAAGTGAAGCTTTCAAATAACAGATAACTTCACAAGCGTTCTGCATATCACGTGACACAACTGAACAAAACAAATCTCAAGAACGAACTCATACAAAATTGTGAAATATCTCACTTTTGTATAGCTAGTGTATCACGTGACATAAGGAAAGCCAAAGCTTAGTGCCAAATTGTACCTGGCTTATCATGTGATGTTATTTCATCGTTTGGGTGATATTCAGAAATATCTCAACTCGCCTTCAAACGAACATTAATGACATTCAGAATATGTTTCAAACTCAACAAGATTCACTTGACAAAAATTATTCTTCCTAGAACGAAACGTATTATATGGCTTCCTCTGCATGAGCGAAAGCAATAAACTCATCTCAGACCCTTCACAGAAGGTGTTCGAATGAAGAAAACCATTCGGACCTCGTTCAGATGGACCGAGGTAGCCTTGTTCGTTTAACAATCCAAAAATAATATCGAGTCGTTAGATAAAAGGCATAGTATACATCTTATACTAATATGACAACAGTTACTCGAATCTATCAGTATTCTGGTCGCAATATCAAAACTAAATCTATTGAAAATTATTCGCGGTTATAATGAAAAACTGAAGGCTATTAGAGACCCGTACGGTTAACATACTCGTTACGAGAGGATTGTAAACTATTATTCCGGTTCGGCTCTCGATTTCGATGAACTGTGAAATATACTAGGCGATCTAATCTCGACCAGCTCAGAATTGATTCGATATTCTAATGAATGATAATAACTTATTCATAGTAGCTTCCTCACACGGCCAAGTCGATGAAATCACATTTGCTCCTGCAGATCGAATGTTTTTTGATCTTTCACTTTCTCATATTCCGTATTTTAAGTTGTGATTCTTGTTTATTCACAGACGATGTTACTAGCCGAAACCATCTACAATTCTCCTTGGTATGAATACGACGAGCAAATGATGAATGATGTCTCATTTATATTAGCCAATTGTCAGAAACCAATGAAATTGAGAGCAGGAGCATTTGGAGTAATGGACAGGGCCACTTTCCTGACTGTGAGTATAGCCAGTTTTATTTTCTCACGAGTAAGGAGAAACAAACGAGTCAATTCACATTATCAGAACGTACCGGCATTGATTGCCGATCAATTGAGTAGTGTACCCACGTTACCACCAGCTCCAGATTGCCACCACCGGAAGTGACGTCACAAGGTGACTTCCACCGAGAATGACACGTGACAGATGACACGTTACATATGACAGATGACATAGAGCACAGAACATGGAACACGAGAAGTAACAGATGACACATGACATATGACATGGAGCATTGAACAAAAAAGTAACAGATGACATGTGACATATGACAGATGCCAGTTGACACGTGACAGATGACAAATAACAGATGACATGAAATACGAAACACATAAAGTGGCAGGTGACATAGAGCACGTGACGAATGATATTTTAACGAGTAAGTGAATGTACAGCAAGAGAACGGGATCTTTTTCCAAAGTTATGAGTCTTTTTTCCCCAGATTCTACGGAAATTCCGCGATGCGCAGCAGAAAGCCCCATAAGAGCCCATGTAAAGCAGACCAGAATTTTCCCTTGATCTACGGACTTTTTCAGCGAATTTTAAGGTTCATTCTGGTCATTTTTCACGCTTTCAAGGTCATCTGGCTCTGACGCTATCAGCAGGCTGCTGATAGGAATAGCGATAACACAACTACAATAACAAGATGAAATATACAGGAAGGCTCGCTGAATGAATATATAGAGTGTGTCTCATGAATTATATATCACATTTATAGTAGATTACAGCCAACGTATGACAGATGGCAGATAGCATATGATAGATGACATGTGACCTTCTGGTGCTCATTGAAACTAAACGCTCAACTAACGTTTGACGGATACCACGTGACACGCTCGTCCAAAGCAGACACTAAGGGTCGACCTTATCTACGAATATTAACGATACGTATGTTATTTGACAGACGACGTATGACACGTAACCACCCAACTTAGATTCGACATAACCTACGAATCTTAATCAAAATGGCTATTGAAACAAAATGGCGATCGATTCAAAATAGCACAGATATCACGCGAAACTTTTGGCCTATGATTCATTGCTCCACCGAAAACGAACGCTCATATCCAGTACAAACGATGTATACTACATATCATCATTCCAGTTACCTCATAAAAAACTAGACACATTTCTCAAACACATTAGACAGGCAACGTATGACAGATGACGCACTGACTGTTGATTTCGATCAATTTTCAGGGCGACAATGAGAAAATATACAGAGAAACTCGCTGCAAGAACTATCTACCATAGGCATGCCTAGCATATATTAGACAAAAATGTCGAACAACTCTTAAACAGAACACGAAAAAAAGATCGGTGCTCCACCAGAAAAGTGCTAGCGGAATATGTGAAAATTTCACTACCAAAACTCGTAATGTGAGGGGTGCTAGAGGTTAGGGGCCTTAGGGATTAGCGATTATACAGACAAAATAAACATGGCAGCAATCAGACAGAAAGAACATATAACTGTCAACAACTCTACAAGAACGATTCTTATTATACCTATAATAGGTCTGAAAATTCTCTATATATCAGTAAAATCGATGAAAAATTAGCGTGACGCAATCACTATCATTATACTGACAGGCAGTATCAGGGAAGCTTGAAATATACTTGACTAATGATGCAGAACATTTTGCATCAAACAACGGAGGAGGCACATCCTTACACCGTCCACCTTGGGATATATCGAGAAGCACTTTATCAAAACTCATTCAAAAGCTCTATGCTTCACTTAAAGAAGAACCTGCGAAATATATCGAACGATAATTCTCAACCAAAACTCGAAATGTAATGGGGCCGCCAGAGGCTTAGGGCGTTGAACATTAGAGATTATACAGAAAAAATAAACATGGCAGCATTCAGGCAGAGAAAATATATAGCTGTCAAATACTCTACAGGAAAGATTCTTCATAGACCTATATACGAAGTCCGAAAATTCTCTATACAGGGTGATTCAAAAGTAAGCGGCATCCTTTCAGAGGCGTATTCCTTGCTTGAAAATAAGGCAAAAAGTTCCTATTGATAAGGATCCGAAAATGCTTCCTAAGGGAGCTACGGCCCTTTGAATAGGACACCTCAAAGACGGTTTTTTCTCTATAACTTTAAAATCCTTCACAACAAATTTTTAAAAATTGGTGTACGGCATAAACATTCGATGGTAAATAGGACTCCGTATTCGAAATTTCAGAATTTCATTCAGGGGCGTCACATGCGGGAGAGGGTAAGTGTAAAAATATCCCTTCTTCTCCGGATATTCAGGTTACTGTGATTTCGTTTGGAAATTATTTCGAATACGGAGTCCTATTTACCATCGAATGTTTATGCCGTACACCAATTTTTAAAAATTTGTTGTGAAGGATTTTAAAGTTATAGAGAAAAAACCGTCTTTGAGGTGTCCTATTCAAAGGGCCGTAGCTCCCTTAGGAAGCATTTTCGGATCCTTATCAATAGGAACTTTTTGCCTTATTTTCATGCAAGGAATACGCCTCTGAAAGGATGCCGCTTACTTTTGAATCACCCTGTATATCAGCAAAATCAATGAGAAATTAACGTGACGTGATCACTATCATTATACTGACAAGCAGAATGAAAAAAAATTATATTATAGATATCTTAGAAGCTCAAAATATACAAGACTAATAATGCTAAACATTCTGCATCAAATAACGAAGAAATAACACCAATTCACCATCCAACTCAGAATATATCTAAGAACTCTTTACCAAAACTCATTTAACAACTGAACTAAAGGAAGAACCCACGAAATATATCGAACAACTCTCAACCAGAACTCGAAATGTAAGCAAACGCTAGAGGCTTAGGGCATTAGGCATTAGAGATTATACAGAGAAAAATGAACATGGCAGCCTTCAGACAAAGAAAATATATAGCTGTCAAATACTCTACAAGAAAGATTCTTCATCTATATGCAAAGTCGGAAAATTCTCTAGATTTCATCATACCCATAGGTAGCAATAAAAATGATGAAATAGGTTTCTTGAAAGGTCCAAATATACTAGACTGATAATGCTAAACATTCTGCATCAAACAACGAAAAAAGAACACCCTTTCACCATCCACTTTGGAATATATCGAACAACTATTCACACCTAAAACTCATATAACAGCTCAGTGTTTTACCATAGAAGGTATTCTGGTTGGTTCATAAAATATGTCAAACAACTCTCTACCAAAACTGGTGATCTAAGAGTCAGAGGAACTAGGGGATAGCGTTTAGTGCGATGACATGCAGCGAAATAGGTATCATGTTTCGAGTGATCCAATATGAAAGCATACCCGATCAGACCTAAAAAAATTCTGTCACATAGAAATCTCATATATTGCAGGCCAATTCTCATCAAATTCCTACGATATTTCTCAGTCCTCAGTCACATGACCTGATAGATCGTGAAACGTTCACTTGGTCATAACTGCAGAAATATATGTTTCAACTATACGAGGTGTTTTTGAAATAATTATTTATTAGTATTAGATATTTTCGAATTCTTCAAATTAACAAGAAATTGCATCCCGAAAATTGAACAAAAACAGAAAAACATCGAGTAGACTACTTTGAAACAATCTAAATAATTGAACTCAGCACAAAAAATTCATGTAGAGGGAACGTTAGGATTGTTACAGCGTGGAACTATATAGGTGTAAATTTGGTCTCACCTCACCTATATTGTGCGTAATTCAATTCGAAAATCTCAGAAATGAGAGATAAATAGATTTTCACCATAGGGGCGCATTAGTAATTAGTGATTGGGGCGAAAGGGCGGAGATGCAATCCGTAAGCTTGAGATGAGTATGAATAAGATATATCGAATCCTTAAACAGCTTACCTCGAAGTCCTGAATTTTGAGGCTCTTTCTGGATGCTTCAGAGTTCTCTCTGGTTGCGGAAGTGTGCTGGGGGCCCCCTCCAGGATAATCCAGGTAATTGCGTGTCGGCGATATTCCAACTATGTCAACACTCACAAAGTAGTTCAGATAGGAACCAAAACAATGAAAACCATTTCACATAAATTTCCCGGAAAACCGGCGAAGCGAAATCTATTGAGGCATCCAAAACTAGAATATATGCCTGCGGAGCCAAAACGATACTAATCCTGTTCTCTCGTTCGATCTTCTTTCAGGTGTGTTTACGATTTTTATCACTCGGTCCGAGTACAAAAAATTATGTAGGTTTTCACTCATTTCGAGCTGTTTAAGGCAAGGTCGCGAGAAACAAAATATGATAGTTCAAATTATGAAAACGGTATTGCATCACCGGGAATAAAATATATAGAAAAAAAACAAATGCATGGAAAAATAACTTATTTTAATCTAAGGCTTAACATACTCCCCCCCGAAAATGCGATAAATTGATAGCATTTCAAGAAATACCCTGGTTGGAAGAAAAAAAAATAAAAAAAAAATGGAAAAATAAATATCGATAATTCAGTATCCCGAAAATCTTGCAACCACATGGTACATACAAAACATAAAGGGTATAGAGCCTTTATTTTATTGGAAGCGGACACAATTTGACGAGAGGACGTCGTAGCTCCCCATTCTGCGTTTTAACGGTGGCCACTCTAGCCACACCGTCTGCACCGGGATGTAACTTGGAGATGCGCCCTAGAACCCAGTGTAAGGGGGGCGAATTGTCATTTTTAATTATAACTAAAGTGCCTAGGGATACCGGAGTTTCCGAATGATACCATTTGGCGCGTTGTTGAAGGGTGTGTAGATATTCGGTGCGCCATCTGCGCCAAAAGTCCTGGTGCAGGCGCTGGAGCAATTGCCACCGTGTAAGTCGATTGAAAGGGGTGTCTGTTAAATCGGGATCAGGGATACAACCGAGAGGTTCCAAGGTTAAGAAATGTCCCGGAGTCAGAGCTGATATGTCATTTGGATCCGAACTAGCGGAGGTTAAGGGCCTCGAGTTCAATACGGCTTCAATCTGAATTAAGAGGGTATTGAATTCCTCATAACACAAAATTTGCGTGCCAATAACCCGGGATATATGGGATTTTACTGATTTTATCCCAGCTTCCCATATACCTCCAAAATGAGGTGCATTTCCCGGCAAGGGGTGAAAAGTGATATTTTCTGTAACCGCGGCGTACTGAAGGTAATCTTTCAGACTTTTAGAAGCCCCCATGAAATTGGTACCCCGATCACAATAGATGTCGGAGCATCTCCCTCTCCTCGCAATGAATCGGCGAAGGGAGGCCAGAAAACATTCACTGGTTAAGTCCGACGATAACTCTAAATGTACGGCTTTCGTAACCAGACACACAAAAAGACAAATATAAGCCTTCGTCGTTTTCGAACCTCTATGACGAGTCATAGTTAGTAAAAACGGACCCCCATAGTCCACTCCTACTCGGGAAAATGGTTTTACTTGAGATATACGAGGAATAGGGAGATTTCCCATGGGAGGTTGCAAAGGAGTCGGTTTAGTTCGCCAACACTTTAAACATTGACTGAGAGTAGAGCGTATTGCCCGTTTGGCACTTAATATCCAATACCTTTGAGATAAAAGAAACAGTATCGTCCGATTTCCGGCGTGAAAATACTTTTTGTGATAATACTCGATTAATAAACATGTAAATCTACTTTGGCGAGGTAATAGTATTGGATGTTTATGATCGTAACTTAATTGCGCATAAGTTAGACGACCGCCCACTCGAAGAATACCTTCAGAGTCAAAAAAGCATTGAGTTTTTTCAATGATTTGGGAAAATTACCAGAAACCATTTCATTTTTGAAGGACAATATTTGTATGCGTTTAATCAAAACTTTGAGAGCATGATCGAGTTCCAGCACCGACAAAAAACTAGTACGTTTTTTGGCTCCAGTTCTCAAATTAAATATAAATCGTAAAACGTATGCTAATATTCTTTGTAAAGCGGTGAACGAGGACACCTTGGTCATCAATTCATCAACACAATTATAATCAACTGTTGTGATCAAACACTTCGTACGCTCTCCTGGAGGTATGTCAGTGAAATGGGGCGAATAGGTTTCAGACGAAAAATCGACTTCGGGCTCACGCAAAAAAGGAGGGCCATTGAACCAAAGTGAATGTGAAACGATTTCGGCAGGTAATAACCCGCGTGACGCAACATCAGCAGGATTCAATTTCGACCTGACATAAAACCACGATGCTGGAGGAATTTTTTCTTGAATGTAAGCTACTCGATTTGCCACAAATGTAGGCCAACGCGCGGCGTCTGATTGAATCCAAGTCAAAGCGATTTGGGAATCGGAAAAAGCCAAACAGCGGGAAAATGACAGTTTATCTCGAAAGACGTTTTTCACCCAGTTTACTAATTTTGAAAGTAAAACGGCTCCACAGAGCTCCAACCGGGGTATGGAAATGGGTTTGATAGGTGCGATTTTTGACTTTCCACAAACGAAGGAAGTGGAAAGTTCACCTTGGAGATTAATAAATCTAAAATAAATCACGGCACCATAGCCCTTGGAAGATGCGTCGGAAAATCCATGCAATTCGACGGATTCGAAAGTGGCAGGCAAAATTCGTCTAGGTAAGCGAATATTTGATAGTAAATGTAAATCAGATTTATATTTGAGCCATATTCGCGTGATATCATCTGGGGGTGGTTCATCCCAACCTAGGCCTCTAACCCAAAATTGCTGAATGAGATGTTTGGTGAAAAAAGTTATTGGGGCGATTATACCGAGTGGGTCAAACACGCGGGCTAACTCAGATAATATATTTCTTTTGGTACATTCGCGGTCGAGTGAATTGACTGAAAAAAAGAAACAATCTTTAACAGGGTTCCAACGTAGCCCTAGAACTTCAAGCGTAGTTTCTACATCTGCATTCCAAGAGGTAGGATCTACAGCGAGATGAGTGCTGGGAAAAATGTTGAGCAATGACGGGTCATTACTGGACCATTTCCTCAACTGGAACCCTCCTTTATTTAACAGAGCAATGAGCTCATCTCTAAGATTTGCCGCTTCAGGATAGGTGGAGGCGCCAAATATGACGTCATCAATATACGTATGATGGCGTAACACGTCAGCTGCCGCGGGAAATTGCGTTTCTTCATCGTGAGTCAATTGAAGCAAGCTGCGTATTGCAAGATAAGCCGAATGTCACCGTGGTTGATCTATAATCACGCAACTCTTCGAGAGGCGAAAATCGGAAAACTATGCGTTGATAATCGCGATCCTGAGGGGAAATCAAAATCTGACGATACATTTGTTGTATGTCGGTGGTGAAACAAAAATTATGTAACCGGAAATGCAACAAAATAGCGGTAATGTCACGTTGCAGTTTAGGGCCTGTCAAGAGGCTTTGGTTGAGAGACTTCTGGTTAGGAAGTCCAGCGCTAGCGTTGAAAACCACTCTCAATTTGGTGCTGACACTCTCTGGCTTCAAAACGTAAGTTTGTGGAATATAATAGGACGTGAGCGGGATATCAAGATCATTAGTTACCCGAGGAAGCAACTCCATATGTCCTAAGTCGAGATATTCTTTCAAAACTGCACAATATTCGTCATAGACTTGACGATTTTTAAGTAGGCGATTTTCTAATGAAAAAAAGCGGCGAATACCTAAGGATCGCATTCCTGGAAAGCACGGTAGCGGTTCTCGGAAAGGTAGGGGGACTATGTAACGACCGTAGGGGTTGCGGCGATAATTTTCTGAAAAGATCTTTTCGCATTTTTTATCGGCTTCCGATAGAAGATTCGACTCCGGAACCGTTTCCAACTCAAAAAACTTCTTCATGATTTCTTGCAGACCATCATCTGCAGATAGGGAACAAAACAGCGTATTTACTCTAGGAGGTACCGAATCGGATGTTTTTCCTAATAAAACATATCCAAAAATAGTATTGAGAGCGTCGGGACACCCTGCGGAACCTATTACGCTCCAAGAAGAAGGTCAATTTCCCCCGGAACATGGAAAGTAGGGTCCGCCAAAGATAATTCCGAATAAGGTGGCCATTCGTGCACAGGTATGGGGGTAGAAGGGAGGTTTTCACAAATTTTCGTGATTATCAAAGCATCGAGTTGGACAATTGGAAGGCTTTTCCCAATGGGTTTTAGGTTCAAGGTTACTCCTCCTGCATTCGCTAAACTTTGGGTTCCGCCAAGACCCTGTATTCTCGTTTGAGTATAATTTTTTTTCAAATTGAGACGATTGAAACATTTCACCGAAATCAAAGATGTTTCCGACCCACAATCTAATAACGCGCGGAAAGTTTGATAGACACCTCGGCTATCTTGAATAGCTACCAGTGCGGTAGATAACAAGACTGGGGAAGTTTGATTTAGAAAAGTTGAACAAGTATTGACGTTTAGTGATCGTGGATCATCCTTTGGTTCATTTGTGAGAGAAGTGGGTGAATTTGAATTCTGCGAGGCGGCAGTGACCCCGAGCGGCGGCACCGAGGATTCCGATGGTGACGTAGTAGTTATGTGGTCGCTATGTAGCGCTGTGTGATGTTTTCGACCACAACGACCGCAGCTATAAGTCGACCCACAATTGCGGGTCTCATGATAATTACTCAGGCAATTTAAGCATAATCGTTGATTTTTACAATATTGATATCTTTCAGATTGCGGTTTATTTAAAAAGGTGGAACATTTGAAGAGTAAATGATTTTCCTTACATAAAATACATTTATGATTGGGTTTTGTCTGACTCGTGCGAGCTAGAAACGTAGAGTGTGAAGGCGAATAAGGCGAAGATGGAGATCGAAAGCGGGAATTTGCGGACGTACTCGGAGAAGATGTCGGGGAACCCGTGAAACGATGTCCAGGAGCGTACGGTACTTTTTTGGTTTTGGGTAAACCTGTATATTTTGCGGCTTCTAAAGCAATACAATGCTGGTTTAAGAACTTTACCACAGTGGCGTAAGTGGGAATATCCGTTGACCCATGTTCTTTCTCGAAAGCTTTCAACGTATCTACGTCGAGTCGTTTAAGCATCATGTTGACAAGAATGAAATCCCATGATTCCGTAGGAAATTGCATATTCTTGAGACCGGCTAAATTTTCGTTAAATATATCTATCAATTTCCGAAGAGTTTGCGGATTATCAGAGAGTAATTTTGAACAATTTTCAATTTCGGACCAGTATGAATTGGCTTGTAAGCGTCTATTTGAATATCTCTTCATCAAAGTGTCGTAGGCGTTAGTATAATTGGAGGCGGTCATGGGTAAGCATTGAACTAAATGTAGCGGCGGTCCTTTCAAAGCGGAAATCAAATAATTAAATTTCTCAATATCTTGCAATGAATCATTATTGTGAACTAGTGCCTCATACATATCCCGAAAAGTGGGAAATTCCCGATATTCACCGGAAAATTTTATCAACTCAATTTTTGGAAGTCGAAAGTGCTGGTTGGCGGAAGCGGGATTTGGACCAGTCATATTATGAGCACTCAACGGTTCTTCAAATAATTCAGCATAAATAGCTCGAGCGAGGTAATAAGATTCATTGAAAGCTTCTTTGATTGCGTCTTCAGCGTCCAAATCTACGGCGTTATCAGTCGATAATAAGGTAATAATATTCGAATGTTGCTTCAAAAATTCAGTTTTTATTTTATCCGCGTCTTCGTATCGTATTTTGAATATTATTCTTTGCGATTTATCTAATCTGGCATTGGCAGCTAAATTCGTCAAAACCGCTATCTCATTTCCACAGCTGGTACGCAGGGCTTTGTAACGACGTAGTTTTTCAGCTTTATCTGCCATCTCTAAAAAGTCCAGAATAAAAACAACGGGTACAGGTATTTATGTATCGATACAATATCGAACACCTCGACCTTGAATAGCGGAAATCTACGATTTCGAATAAATTTTCAAATTTGCGTGCGCAGGGTGGGGAGTAGTACACTGGCGCACCAACCAGAAGCTGCGCAAGCGCTTTGACGAGCTTATACCGGTACCGGCAAGCGTGCTGAAAATGGCGCTTGTTGAAAAGTGCTAATGATTTACCATTTGCTTGCCAAGATTTTCAGGAGCTTGAATTGTTGAATTTTCAACTAAATTGAGAAATAAGAATGGAAAATGATCAGAATCCTGTGTACAAGATTATTGAATGCACATCTCCCCAATTTTACTCTGACAGAAAAGAAAAATGAAATTTTAGATTTTTTTTTTTTACATAAGTATATGTATTTTTCCAATTCCAGACAATGCCATAAGGGCCTTATCCGGCTCGAAGGACCAAATTATATGTGCGTAATTCAATTCGAAAATCTCAGAAATGAGAGATAAATAGATTTTCACCATAGGGGCGCATTAGTAATTAGTGATTGGGGCGAAAGGGCGGAGATGCAATCCGTGAGCTTGAGATGAGTATGAATAAGATATATCGAATCCTTAAACAGCTTACCTCGAAGTCCTGAATTTTGAGGCTCTTTCTGGATGCTTCAGAGTTCTCTCTGGTTGCGGAAGTGTGCTGGGGGCCCCCTCCAGGATAATCCAGGTAATTGCGTGTCGGCGATATTCCAACTATGTCAACACTCACAAAGTAGTTCAGATAGGAACCAAAACAATGAAAACCATTTCACATAAATTTCCCGGAAAACCGGCGAAGCGAAATCTATTGAGGCATCCAAAACTAGAATATATGCCTGCGGAGCCAAAACGATACTAATCCTGTTCTCTCGTTCGATCTTCTTTCAGGTGTGTTTACGATTTTTATCACTCGGTCCGAATACAAAAAATTATGTAGGTTTTCACTCATTTCGAGCTGTTTAAGGCAAGGTCGCGAGAAACAAAATATGATAGTTCAAATTATGAAAACGGTATTGCATCACCGGGAATAAAATATATAGAAAAAAAACAAATGCATGAAAAAATATTTTATTTTAATCTAAGGCTTAACATATATGTCATTCGATAGTATCAACGTCTCAAGGTTCAAAATTTTCACGGTTATTCCAATACAGCCCAGTATACAGAAAAATGTGTTATGAAGCATTTACCTTTCCCTTTTTTCATCTTAGCAGGCTTAGTTTCGATTAAAATCTGAATAATGAATGAAAATAGTGAGAAGACAACTCAGATAAAATGAAAACCGCCATTCTCCTATCCACATACATGATTCTTCGAGAGCACACATCACTACCATCACAAATAATCCACACAAACAGCATTTTCGGAAAACAACGCCATTCAATCGACGATATGACTGAACGAATATAGAAATAGAAACTTGATAGTCAGCGAGAAACCTGATAACTGCATCCTATCTTCCAATTAAACGTTGATAATGCATGTTTAGCGATCAACAAAAATATATTTTGAACAAGATATGAACTACCACGAGGAAAAAGATAATATACAGGACGATCAAGAACCTGAATCAGATGAAATATTTGAGAGACGTATGACTTTACATCATAACAATGCATATAGGTTCTCGACTGCGATATCTGAAAACAATATGGCTACCGATGATCTGTGATAAATTCAACAATCAAGAATGAATACATCCTACCATTGAGAATAAATAGTACCCCTGAGGATAAACAAGCAAATACATTGATATGCGCAGAGTTTCAATGTTTGCGAGATATCAATAAAGAATGGAGAGCCGTGAATAACCTATATTCTCATGTTATCTTCCATAAAGCTAGTATTGGAACTTCTTAATAACACTGACAATAGATGCGCGAATGAAATACTCTACTTTCTTCACGACATCGTTACAAATGATGCTAGATAGATGACACTTGACAGATACCACTTAACACATGAGGCGTTTTGCAGATGATGTATAATTGGGAAGAGACATATTACGCATGCGTCAAAACGTGGCGAAAACATCACAAAAACATCACGATTGGAATATTCGAAAAGACAAATGTACACGGCGAAAAATTATTATATCTCTCGCTATCATTCTCAGGCAGTTTAAGTATTCCATCCTATTCAAAATCGTATCACGGCTACCATTTGAAATTTTGCCCAACTTCATCGATATAGAATGATCACAAGGCAACATTCTCTTCGAGCCGATATAAAGATTTCCCATGCTCATTATAAATAACAATCGAATCCAAACAGTATATGACACAAAGTTCTATCACGAACGTTGCTTCACAGAAACTGGGATTCTCATTCCAGACAAGAAACTTCTCTACAAGATACAGATACGACCTGTTTTAGAAAACTGTTCCTCATATGGGTTTAGCACTCACACATTGAGACAAGCCATACCAGAGAGACAGCCATGCGCCTGGGAGCGATGCCACCCTCACTAATTCTTAGAAAACATCTGAACATCATAAATGACTAAACGACCTCTCACGTTTCTACAGATACTTCCACGGGAAATGTTAATTCATCAACAACATTGAAACATCACAGAAAATTCGGGGCCTCTTCACTTTTCCACAGATACTTCCACGGAAAATGACTTTTTGGTATCTCTGCTATCATTCCATCACTAGCAATACCAGTCAGATGAACACGGCCAGACAACACATTCTTTCGTCGTTAACCGTAAAATATACTGGGCAACTTCTTACCAAAACTCATAAAACGACTAAGTTCATTATAGGAAGTGTTTCCAAGATCTTCAGAAGTGGTATCTCAACCAATTTCATTGATATAAAATGATTACAAGGCACCATTTATTGTCACCCGAAATGAAGATACTATATAAAGATCCTGAACAAGAATCGAAATCAAACAGTATACGATACCCAGATCCATCACGAAAGTTTCAACACAAGAACTAGGATTTTTATTTCACGCGAACAACTACTATACAATATACAGATATGACATGTTTCAGAGTATCGTTTCCACATATGGGGTTCAACATCCACACATACTCTGGTGCTCCTAGATTCCATTCAGAGATACAGCCCATTCGCCTGATTAGTGTTTCTACACTCACTGATTCTCAAACAACATTGTAACATCACGAAAATGTCATCGACCTTTCACGTTTCTACAGATACACAGGAAATGATTTTCAGATATTCCTACTATCATGGCAGTGTGGCGGTGTGAATGGCAGAGTGGCGGTGTAAATGGCAGTGTGACTGGGTAAATGGCGGTGTGGCAGAGTGAATGCCGGTGTAGATGGCGGTGTGAATGGCGGTGCAAATGGCGGTGTGTCAGGGTGAATGGCGGTGTGGCGGTGCGAATGTCCGAGTGGCTGGGCAAATGATACTGTGGCGGGGGTGATATGCGGTATGAATGGCAGTGTGGCGAGGGTGGATGGCGGTATGGATGGCAGTGTGGCTGGGTGAATGGCGGTGTGGCAAGGTGTATTGAGGAAAAACATCAGTCGCTGTCCTGACTTCATATGGCTAACATTATTGTGAGAAGAAAAAATATAACGTCTTGAGATATTTAGTTGTCAGCATTGCAGCAAGAAATTCAAGGGGGCCTATGGTTTGTAGCGACATATGGATAGTCATAATGAAAAAGTTTCCAACTGTCATTATTGTATGGAGAAATTCACAAGATCGGATAGTATGAGTAAACATTTGGCGAGGAAGCGCAAAGGGAACGAGCTGGTTAATCAACATAACGAATCGATCACCACTGAGATCGGTCAATGAAACGAGTCGAACTCTACTGATATTAATCAACAATTATTGACGCGAATTCAGTCAAACTCTGGGATTGGTCAGCACGATATTATCACGGATGGCCCTTGTGAGAATGAAATCGGAGATAGAGATCAGAAAATTATGGACCTATCTGAAATCGTAAGGAATAGATATTTGGCGCTTGCACAACTGACTGACATTGGAGCACCTATGAAGCGTTCAAATACAGCATGTCTGAAGATGATCAAGCCAAGTGAGGATTCGCGTCCTGTCAAGCATTCGTCCCACATTCAGAATGTCCATGAAAGTACACAGTATCCACCAAGAGATGACAGCAACTCCGTCATTCTGAGATGAGGTGAAATAATAGGAGGAGAAAACTTCAGGAAAGAAGACGAATTAAGATTAGAGCATGAATCGTGTAGAGGTCGTTTGGTATTTTTGTTGAAATAAATAGTATTTCCGAATCTTGTTTGATAATGCGCCTTTAAGTGATGCCACACTCACTAACAGGATAGGTTAGAGAGTGGGCCGACATCATTGATTGGGATTGATGCTATATCGACCTGGACTATCCAAGCTACGATAGGTCAGATCTTTTTTTTTATGACGTGTTTGTATGTTTGTCGGACGAGCGGAGCTAGTCTGATAATCTCAATCGAGCCACCAGAAAAAATAGATCTGACCTATCGTAGCTTGGATAGTCCAGGTCGATATAGCATCAATCCCAACCAATGATGTCGGCCTACTCTCTAACCTATCCTGTTAGTGAGTGTGGCATCACTCACCAGGCGCATTATCAAACAAGATTCAAAAACACCATTTATTTCAACTAAAATACCAAACGACCTCTACACGATTTATGCTTTAATCTTAATTCATCTTCTTTCCTGGAGCTTTCTCCTCCTATTATTGCACCTCTTCTCAGAATGTCGAAGTTGCTGTCATCTCTTGGTGAATACTGTGCACTTTTATGGACATTCTGAATGTGAGACGAATGCTTGACAGGACGCGAATCCTCACTTGGCTTGATCATCTTCAGACAAGCTGTATTTGAACGCTTCATAGGTGCTCCAATGTCAGTCAGTTGTTCAAGCGCCAAATATTTATTCCTTGCGATTTCAGATAGGTCCATAATTTCCTGATCTCTATCTTCGATTTTATCCGCAGAAGAGCCATCCGTGATAGTATCGTTTTGACTCAATTGCTGACCAATCCCAGAGTTTGACTGGATTCGCGTCTATAATTGTTGATTAATATCAGTAGAGTTTGACTTGTTTCGTTGACCGATCTCAGTGGTGATCGATCCGTTTTGTTGATTAACCGGCTCGTTCCCTATGTGCTTTCTCGCCAAATATTTTCTCATTCTATCCAATCTTGTGAATTTCTCCATACAATGATGACAGTTAAAAACTTTTTCATTATAACTATCCATATGTCGCTTCAAACCATAGGCCCCCTTGAATTCCTTGCTGTGATGCTGACAACCAAACATCTCAAGACGTGATATTATTTCTGCGCACCATGATGTTAGCCATATGAAGTCAGGACAGCGACTGATGTTTTTTCTCAATACACCTTGCCACACCGCCATTTACCCAGCCACACTGTCATTCACACCGCCAGTCACCCCCGCCACACTGCCATTCATACCGCATAGCAGCCTCGCCACACTATCATTTACCCAGCCACTCGGACATTCGCACCGCCACACCGCCATTCACCCTGACACACCGCCATTTACACCGCCACTCACACCGCCATTTACACCGCCATTCACCCTGCCACACCGCCATTCACCCAGTCACACTGCCATTTACACCGCCACTCTGTTATTCACACTGCTACACTGCCATGATAGTAGGAATCTCTGACAATTATTTCCTGTGTATCTGTAGAAACGTGAAGGGTCGGTGACATTTTCGTGATGTTACAATGTTGTTTGAGAATCAGTGAGTGTAGAAACACCAATCAGGCAAATGATCTGCATCCCTGGATGGAATCTAGGAGCATCAGAGTATGTGTGGATGTTGAACCCCATATGTCGAAACAGTACTCTGAAACATGTCATATCTGTATCTTGTATAGTAGCTGTTCGCGTGAAATAAAAATCCTAGTTCTTGTGTACAAACTTTCGTGATGGATCTGGATTCTGGGTATCGTATACTGTTTGATTCCGATTCTTGTTCAGGATCTTCATATAGTATTTTCATTTCGGGTGACAATAAATGGTGCCTTGTGATTATTTTATATCAATGAAATTGGTTGAGATTCCACCTTTGAAGATCTTGGAAACACTTCCTATGATGAACTTAGTCGTTTTATGAGTTTTGGTAAAAAGTTGCCCAACATATTTTACGGTTAACGACGAAAGAATGTGTTGTCTGGACTTGCCGTGTTCATCTGACTGGTATTGCTTGTGATGAAATAATTGCAGAGATACCTGAAAGTCATTTCCCGTGGGAGTATCTGTGTAAAAGTGAAAAGGCCCCGAATTTCCTGTGATGTTTCAATGTTGTTGATATATCAACATTTCCCGTGGAAGTATCTGTAGAAACGTGAGAGGTCGTTGAGTAATTTATGATGTTTAGATGGCATGGCTTGTCTCTCTGGTATAGCTTGTCTCTATGTGTGAGTGCTGAACCCATATGAGGAACAGTATTCTAAAACAGGTCGTATCTGTATTTTGTAGAGAAGTTTCTTGCCTGGAATGAGAATCTCAGTTTCTGTGATAGAACTTTGTGTCATATACTGTTTGAATTCGATTGTTATTTATAATGAGCATGGAAAATCGTTATATCGGTTCGAAGAGAATGTTGCCTTGTGATCATTCTATATTGATGAAGTTGGGCAATATTTCAAATGATAGTCGAGATACGATTTTGAATAGGATGGGATAATTCAACTGTCTGGGAATGATAGCAAGAGATATAATGATCTTTCGCCGTGTACATTAGTCTTTTCGAATATTGAATATTCCAATCGTGATGTTTTTGTGATGTTTTCGCCACGTTTTGACGCATGCGTAATATGTCTCCTCTCATTGGCTGATGCAGATATACATATATTCATTGGCGACATGAATTTGAATATATTGAATGCTTCTGATCCAAAAATAAATAAATACGTTTGTCAAATGGCCAACTTGGGATACTTTTCTTTCATCAACAAACCTACTAGGGTAACTCAAACAACTTCAGGACTAATCGACCATATATTCCTCAAAATCACCAATTAAAAAATTCAGAAAGAAATACAGATTAACTCTTATATATTTAAAACAAACCTAACCGATCACTTCATGATCTTACTATCATTCAATAGGCCTCTAGAAAAACATAAAATTATATCAGATTCTACAGTTACTCACAGTCATATAAATCATTTCAGATTGAAAAAATGTCTGCTGCAAGAAAATTGGCTTCCTGTCTATGAAAGTGATGATCCAGAAATCTCATATAACATATTCATGCAAATAATCAGTAGATATATTGAGAAATGCACCCAAATCAAACAACAACAAAATAATAACAAGTCTGTAAAACTGAAACCATGGATGACGCCGGCGCTGCTAAAATCAATCAGACATAGAGATTTCCTAAAGCAAAAACTCAACAACAACGATTCTGAAGAAAATAAAAATGAATACAAACATTATAGAAATTTCTCATGCAATTTACTGAGAACTACAAAGCATAACTATTATGAACAGCGAATAACCAATGATACAAAAGATATTAAAAAAATGTGGGATAATATCAATAAAATCACTAATGTCAAACAAAATAATAAATCTGATACTCTAGTTATTGTTGATGAAGATAATGATAAATTGTCCTCTGATAAAGAAACAGCCGACCATTTTAACACTTTTTTATCTAACATTGGTACCAAAATGGCACAAAAAATGTATATACCTCCAAGATCCATTCAAGAATCAAACAAGTGTTCCAAAAACTCCATGTTCCTGCACCCAATATCCAATAATGAAATTATCTCTATTATCTCAAGCTTGAAAAATAACACATCGTCGGGCCCTGATAAAATATCTGTACACTTCATAAAAAAATATAATAAGTTTCTCATTGAACCTCTGTGTCACATCTTGAACTCAATTCTGACAAAAGGTGAAGTACCTTCAGCATACAAAGATTCCATTACAACTCCCATTTTCAAATCAGGATGCCGTAATCATGCAACGAATTGTAGACCTATTACAGTGATCAACAATTTTGCCAAAATCTTTGAGAAATGCATCAAGAACAGAATCATGGATTATTGTAATAGCAATGAAATATTATCTGCTTCACAATACGGTTTCTGTAGGAACTTATCTACCGAAAAAGCTGTATTTGAGTTGACTAATAACATACTGACCGCCTTCCAAAATAAAAAAAAATGTCTCACAATATTTTTGGATTTAGCGAAGGCGTTTGATACTGATAATCATGCGCTCTTGTTTGAACGTCTTGAATACATCGGAATCCGAGGTATTGCTTCAGGTTTGTTGAAAGACTATCTGACCAACAGAACACAGGTTGTCAAAATAAATAATACTCTTAGTAACCCATTACCAATAGTAATGGGTGTACCACAGGGGACAGTATTGGGACCGATACTATTTATCCTGTACTTCAATCAATTATTCTCAATAGGTAATTTCGAAGGTAAATTTATATCCTACGCTGATGACACAGCAATTACATTTGTTGGGAATACATATGCAGAAACGTACCAAAACGCAGAATGCGGATTGAAATCAGTATATAACTGGCTCAGCAGTAGTCTGCTGAGTCTTAATATTTCTAAAACAAAATTCATTGCATTTTCCTCCACATCTAGAGATCGCGACATTCCAAATAATTTACTACTCCACACTTATGATTGCCCTGATACTCTTCAATGTCCTTGTCAAACAATAATGATGACAAAATCTATTGAATACCTAGGGGTTTTCGTAGATCAACACTTACGTTGGGAAGATCATATCAGCTACACAGTTGAAAGACTCCGGAAATCAATTCATAAATTTCACCAGGAGGAATAATTATATTGAATAAAAAAATGTTGCGAATGGTATATAATTACCTAGTCGAGTCCATACTACGTTATTGCCTCATTGTTTGGGGAGGAACATTCAAAACATCAGTGCACAATCTGGAGGTAATACAAAACACTCTACTGAAAATAATTCTCGAAAAAATTAAACATTTCTCTACACAACTTGTATTTGAAGAGTCAGAAGTATTCTATTTACAAGAATTATACGTTCATCAATCGCTTCTATGGATGACAAATATGCCTCAATTGACAGTTATTCATGGTTATGAAACACGTAGAAATGCTTTGCAAGCCCTTTCTATCCCTTGCTTCAGACTTACCCAGAATCAAAAATTCATAACGTTTTATGGTCCGAAATTCTAAAATCTGCTGCCTGCTGACATAAAAAACATCAGAAATATAAATCTCCGTAAAAAACACATGAAAACATATTCGATAACTAACCCTCTTCCATTTCTGGAAATTTTAGATAATTGATGAATTAAAAAAATATAAAGTTGAATATTCACTTGAATAAATGCTCCTTCTCTCTTTCTTCGTTCTCTTATAGATTGAGTTCAGGTACTTACAGTTTTGTAATTTAATACTTGCATCGTTATATTGATTGCAGAAGAATGCTCCACAACTCAAGCCCTGCTTAGGTGGCTTCTTCTGATTTAATTTCTCTTGAATATAAATAGATGTTTTGTTTCATGTTCACATACATAATATAACAATAACTATAGGTTTATATTTTTCTATGTATTTGTACGTTCTAACTCTGTACATTCAAACTCTAACTGAATAAACTAACTCACTTACTTACCTACTCAATCATACATCATCTGCAAAACGCCTCATGTGTTAAGTGGTATCTGTCAAGTGTCATCTATCTAGCATCATTTGTAACGATGTCGTGAAGAAAGTAGAGTATTTTATTCGCACATCTATTGTCAGTGTGATTAAGAAGTTCCAATACTAGCTTCATGGAAAATAACATGAAAATATAGGTTATTCACGGCTCTCCATTCTTTATTGATATCTAGCAAACATTGGAACTCTGCCCATATCAATGTATTTGCTTGTTCATCCTTAGGAGTACTATTTATGTTCAATGGAAGGATGTATTTTTTCTTGATTGTTGGATCCGTCACAGATCGTCGGTAGCCATTTTGTTATCAGATATCGCAATCAAGAACCTATATGCATTGTTATGATGTGAAGTCATACTTCTCTCAAATATTTCATCTGATTCAGGTTCTTGATCGTCTTGTATATTATATTTTTCCTCGTGGTAGTTTCTATTTCTATATTTGTTCAGTCATATCGTGGACTTTATGTGGAATTTCTTGTCGATGAAATGGCGGTGTTTTTCGAAAATGCTGTTTGTGTGAATTATTCGTGATGGTAGTGATGTGTAGTATGTAAGATAATATAGGGTGATATTATATTGTAGGAATACTCTGTATAATAGGTTAAGCGAGGACAACGCACCGTGTGGGTTGTTAACACTGTTGTTATCAAGACGCACGGTGTATTCATGATATTAGGTTGTTTAGGTTTAGGGTACGTTCCTATGATTTATATATATATACCTGGTACCACCAATAAAGAGAAGATTGATTCTAACTTGACTTTGAGTTGATTACTAGAATGTCTGTCACCATACATTCACAACCCAGTTATTAACCCTGGAATAGGAATGATCATTCATCCTATTACAGATGTGTGCTTCTGAAGAATCATGTATGTGGATAGGAAAATGGCGGTTTTTATTTTATCTGAATTGTCTTCTCACTATTTTCATTCATTATTCAGATCTTCATCGAATCTAAGCCTGCTAAGGTGAAAGAAGGTAAAGGTAAATAACACATTTTCCTATATACTGGGCTGTATTGGAATGAGCGTGAAAATTTCGAACCTTGAGACGTTAATACTATCGAATGACATATAGGTGAGGTGAGACCAATTTTACACCTATATAGTTCTACGCTGTAACAATCCTAACGTTCCCTCTACATGAATTTTTTGTGCTGAGTTCAATTATTCAGATTGTTTTAAAGTAGTCTACTTGATGTTTTCCTGTTTTTGTTAAATCTTCGAGATGTAATTTCCTGTTAATTTGAAGAATTTGGAAATATCTAATACTAATATATAATTATTTCAAAAACACCTCGTATAGTTGAAACATATATTTCTGCAGTTATGACCAAGTAAACGTTTCACGATCTATCAGTTCATGTGACTGAGGACTGAGGAATATTGTAGGAATTTGATGAGAATTGGCCTGCAATATATGAGATTTCTATGTGACAGAATTTTTTTAGGTCTGATCGGGTATTGGATCATCCGAAACATGATACCTATTTCGCTGCATCTCATCGCACCAAACGCTATCCCCTAGTTCCTCTGATTCCTAGATCACCAGTTTTGTGAGAGAGTTGTTTGACATATTTTATGAACCAACCAGAATACCTCCTATGGTAAAACACTGAGCTGTTATATGAGTTTTAGGTGTGAATAGTTGTTCGATATATTCCAAAGTGGATGGTGAAAGGGTGTTCTTTTTTCGTTGTTTGATGCAGAATGTTTAGCATTATCAGCCTAGTATATTTGGACTTTTCAAGAAACCTATTTCATCATTTTCATTGCTACCCCTGAGTATGAAGAAATCTAAAGATTTTTCGGACTTTGCATATAGATGAAGAATCGTTTTTGTAGAGTATTTGAAAGCAATATATTCTCTTTGTCTTAAGGCTGCCATGTTCATTTTTTCTGTATAATCTCTAATGCCTAACGCCCTAAGCCTCTCACGCCCCTTTACATTTCGAGTTCTGGTTGAGAGTTGTTTGATATATTCCGTGGGTTCTTTCTTAAGTGAAGTTGTTAAATGAGTTTTGGTAAAGAGTTTTTAGATATATTCTAAGTTGGATGGTGAATGGATGTTATTTCTTCGTTATTTGATGCAGAATGTTCAGCATCATTAGTCTTGTATATTTTGAGCTTTTCAGATATCTATCATATCAATTCTCTTCATTCTGCTTGTCAGTATAATGATAGTGATCGCGTCACGTTAACTTCCCATTGATTTTGCTGATATATAGAGAATTCTCGGACTTCGTATATAGGTATATATTTTCTTTGCCTGAAGGCTGCCATGTTCATTTTTTCTGTATAATCTCTAATGTTCAACGCCCCAAGCCTCTGGCGGCCCCATTACATTTCGAAATTTGGTTGAGAGTTATCGTTCGATATATTTCGCGGGTTCTTCTTCAAGTGAAGCATAGAGCTTTTGGATGAGTCTTGATGAAGAGCTTCTTGATATATCCCAAGGTGGACGGTGTGAGGATGTGCCTCCTCCATTGTTTGATGCAAAATGTTCAGCATTATTAGTCAAGTATATTGGGCGAGAAAGAAACAGTAGACTATAAGTTTTTTTATCAATTTCTTGATTGATTCCCGCACATTGACGAGAAGCATTCTAAATGGCCACTCACCTGTTGAACCGGCGTGGTTTTGGTTCTTCTGTTGGTTTCTGCTCGGCGGCCGCCTCAGGAGCAAGAGCACTAACTGCACCTCTGTTTATGAGTAGGGTTGCACTTCACTGAGTATTTCCAACTATCATGAAGCTGCGTTGAGTAAAATACAAATTTAGGGAAAATGACTCATTTTCAAAAACAAAATAGCACTTGGTATCGTCCCGTTCTCATGTCATCTCCTCATACTCGCACTCTCCGTACGCATTGCGCACCATGGAGGGGGTGACCACATGGACCCTTATGTCAATGGATATAGGTACCCGCGAAAAGTAATCTCAAAGAAGAATACCAAATATTTTTATCATTAAGTAGGAATTTGATTGGGACAGTGGCGTAGCAGAATGGTAATATTCAATTAATGAAATGATGCAGAAACGGAACATACCGCCCATCTAAGATGAATATTTCAAAAAATTTCACTATATTTAAATCACTAACAATAGTTACTACAAGAAATTTGTGGAATATATTACACGCACACTTCATGCCATATTTGGCGGAGGACACACTTTTGTGACAGGATGCTGTGGAACACCTTTGAGTGTCCGTACTGTAACTACCCTTGTAATACCATCACGCGCAGAATGAATTTGATCTACCCTTCCCAGGCTCCACCGTAAGTATGGAGAAAGCTCATCTTAGAGAAGCACAAGGGTATTAAGATCTACCGGAGTGGATGGCTGTGTCCACTTGCTTTGCTGCATAAGATTATGCAGGTACTCTTTATGCCAGCGATCCCAAAACGATCGATGCAGCTGTTGCACTCACTGCCAACGGCTGAGGAATGATAACTTCAAATTTCCCAAATCGGGGTCTGGAAGTGAATTAAGGGGCTCTAGGGTCAAAAAATGCCCTGGCGTTGAAGCTTGTAGATCATTAGGATCAGTACTGATGGCACACAATAACCGAGAATTTAGTATAGATTCTATCTGAACCAGAATAGTGTATAATTCTTCATACGTAAGTATTTGATTTCCTATCACGCGCAATAGATGAGTTTTTACACATTTTATTTGAGATTCCCAGAGGCCACCAAAGTTTGGACATTTTGGGCTAATAAAATGGAATCGGATTTGCTCCTCCTCAGAAACAGATTGCACTATTGAGGAGATATAATTATCAGAACCTCGATAATTACTACCGCAATCTGAGTAAACGTCGCTAACGAATACGCAGATATAAGCCTTTGCACCACGTACTCTCTTGAGGGTGATTGAGAGTGGTCCAGCCATGTCTACTCCGACATGTGCGAAAGCTTCGGCCTGAGACACCCGGGACACAGGTAAATTTCCCATGACTGGTTTCGGTGATTGGGGATGGAGTCTAAAACACTGAATACATTTGGAGATGACCGAACGAATAGTTCTTTTGGGGGCAAGAATCCAATACCGTTGAATGATTAGGTTATGAAGAATTTGGAGGCCAGGGTGCAAGTATTTTTTATGAGTATGCTCAATCAATAGTTGGGTAAATCTATGGCAGCTAGGATGAAAAATTGGATGTTTTGTCTCGAATGACAGCTTTGAGTGGAATAATCTGTCGCCCACCCTGATAATCTCCGAGGTATCCAGAAAAGGTGTTGATTTCTGAAAAGGCTTGGGTAGTAATTTTTGAGTCCTCAGTTTTTGAAGTTCATCTGAGAAAGTTTCTGATTGAGTGAATTTGACGAGAATGAGAAGAGCGTGCTCCATTTCAGAAGGAGTGGGAGGTACAACTGAACGATTGTTGCGATTTCGTACATTATGAATGAATCGCAAAATGTAAGAAACTATACGCTGAATTTTGGGGAGACTGCTATGGCGAGAGAGAAGATGAGATAGGGGATGTATAATAACCGTGGTAGCAAGAACTACTCTCCTCGGTCTCAGATAAATTATCTACAGATATTCCGAGATCAGAAGGCCATTCTTCAGATGGCAGTGATAGCCATTCCGGCCCCGCCCACCATAGCCTGCATCTTAGTAATTCCAGGGCAAGAAGACCTCTAGACGCGGAGGTATACTATTTTGGATCTCAGTAACACGGTTGCAAACAAAAGTAGCATATTTGTGGGGAGAAGAACGAACCCATGACAAGACTATCGTCGAATCAGTCCAGCCATAGATGTCTTCGATTCTAATTTCATCTTGGAGAGTTCTGAGCAAGTAATGAGTCAAATTGAAGAAGAGATGTGCTCCACAGAGCTCTAGGCGTGGTATCGAAGGATTTTTCAGAGGGGCGACGTGAGATTTTGCGCAAACTAAGTAAACCGAGATATTTTGAAACTTATCTATACAAATGAGATACATGACTGCTGCATAGCCTGTTTCACACGCATCCGAAAAACCATGGAGGCAGCAAGATATAATATTTTGGGAATACATTGAACGAGGAATAATTAGAGATTCAATGGAGTACGATTCTTTCCGGAACTGATTCCAGGAATCCAAACAGGTGAAAGGTGGAGGATCGTCCCAGCCTATACCTAGCGACCAGAGTTTTTGTAATAAACTCTTGAGGTGTAAGATGAGAGGGGTGAGAAATCCAATTGGATCAAAAATGCGAGCCACTTGTGCCAGGACATTTCTTTTCGTACATGCTTCATCGAGTGGAAGTACATTGTAGCAAAAGGAATCAGTAGATGGATCTCACTGAAAGCCCAATATTTCAATTGTAGATTCCTGAGTCGAGTCAAGAGTTAATGGATTATGTAAAATATCAGAGGGGGGCAAATCAGCAAGTAGAGCAGGATCATTGCTTGCCCACTTACGCAATTCGAATTCACCTTTGAAAAGGAGACGAATATGTTGATTTTGCCATTCAAGAGCTTCAGGTAGTGTATTTGCACCACTTACTACATCATCAACGTGAACATCTTGCCTCATGATTGAAGCTGCTAGTGGAAGCTCTTTTTCATGGTCTTGGGCAAGTTGCAACAGGACCCTTATAGCATGAAAAGGTGATGAACTTACTCCATATGTCACGGTATTGAGCTGTATATCTTTAAGAGGTTCATCTCTCGAGAATCTCTGAAAATGGCGAAGTTTGGGAGCAACGAGTATCTGGCGAAACATTTGCTTCACATCGGCCGTAAATACTACAGCATGCAATCAAAACCGCAAAAGAATTGGACCCCACAAGGTAGCGTACTTGGGCCTCTGTTATTCTAACTATATGTTAATGACCTCCCTAATGAAATGAGCAACGGAAAAATTTTCTTATATGCGGACGACACTTTTATCATATTATCGAGCAAAACTTCTGAAGATATGTATCATCTGGTTAATGAAACATTAGATGAATTTAGTAATTGGTGTTATAAGAATAGGCTGATTGCAAACTTGAAAAAAACAGTCTGTATGGAATTCTCATATTCATCTCGAACTTTACATGATTTCGAATTCAGTTTTCATAATGAATCCCTAAAGCTATCTGATTCAACTAAATTCTTGGGAACAATGATCGATCCACTGTTTACATGGCATGATCACATAGAGTTTACCTGTAAAAAATTGAATCAATCATATTACTTGATTAAATCGCTGAAAAGTAAGTTGGATACAAAATCATTGATATCAGTGTATTATGCCAAATTTCACTCCATTATCAAGTACAACATTATCATTTGGGGACTATCTACAAGGATAGATCGAATTTTCATAAAGCAGAAAGCTTTGTTGAGGTTAATTTTTAATCTAGATTATCGATCTTCATATAAAGATATTTTCCGACGAAATAAAATACTAACTGTAACAAGTATATACATTATGCAACTATTAACAGTTATACATGGGAAGAAAGGCGAATTAAAAACGAGAACGGAAATTCACACCCATAATACAAGAAGTAGAAATATGATCACTACTCATAAACACCATCACTCAAAATATGAAAGATCCCCAATGTTCGCCGGTGTTCGTCTCTACAACATGCTACCAACTGAAATGAAAGTACTGAAACCTCAAAATTTCAAGAGGAAATTGAAAATATTTTTAGCCGACAATGGTTTTTATACTGTAGATGATTTAAACTAGCTGTCGGTACTATTTGACTATAATTTTATAAATAATATGAAGTTTTACATGTTAATTTATTTTTTTTCTCTCTTACTTGAAGATGGAACATTAACAAATGTGTTCCATATAAGAATATGTATCACATATACTTTTAATCTAGTATTATGTATTTTATATTTATTTATTTATTTTTTTAAATTGTAGTTTTGTACCCTTTACCATCATGTGTGACTTATCCTATCTATACATGTTGTAGCACAAAGGATTGATAAACTCTATCTATCTATCTATCTATCTATCTATCTATCTAATATCTAGCTGCAATTTTTGACCAGTGAGCAATGTATCATTAAGTGAGATCGAATTTTCATCACGAGTGCTCGCATCAAATACCACTCTTAACTTGGTTGTCGCACTTTCTGGGCGGAGAATACAAAAATGAGGGATGTAATAACCGGTATCACAAAGATTATCGCGAGAAACAACCCTCATGTGATGAAAAGTCGAAAAATTATTCATGAACTCTCCATAGAGGAAATAGAGGTCAGGATTATTCAATGGTCTGCGCTCTAACGAGAAAAATCTACGTAACGCTATGTCTCGGGAACCCTGAAAGCAAGGCTCTGCATCACGAAATGGTAGAGTAATTTTAAAACGCCTAGTATTCGTACAAGAAAATGTATTCTTGAATTTCCTCTCAGCAAGAACAACATCAGGTGAAAGAGGGAGAACATGTGGAACTTGGTCCAACTCCCAAAAACGTTTTATGGAATCATCTAATGAGAATTCCGTTGAGGTGAAGAGTGTATGCACTTTACGTTCTTGATTTGGTGAGGAACAGTCAACTCTTTCCATAATTACCCAACCGAAAATCGTCTCCAACGCTACAGGTTTATTGATTGGGGTAGAAATGCTTTTTCCAGTGAGAAGAAATCCGAAGATATCTGCTCCCAACAGCATTTCAATAGGTAGAGACTCGTTGAAGTTGGGTTCGGCCAACTTCAAAGTTGAATATTCTGAAAAATATTCATCCGAAATTGTTTCATTTGGCAAAGGTGAGCAAATGGAAGAAATGATTACGATATCTAAAGTGAATGACGGTTGACAAGAATCTATTGGTTTGATCGTACATGAAACACCTTGATGAGATTGGGAATTGAGCTGGCCAATGCCACAAATAGATACTTTGGAATGAGATCGAGATAGGTTAAGGCGAGTAGTGTACCTACGTATGCCTCAACACAAGATGGCCGCCGCCGGAAGTGACGTCACAACCGTTCCTGTGGTAGAAGGTGTTGGCTGCACGGAAGTGACGTCACAAGATGGCCGCCGCCGGAAGTGACACGTGACAAGTGACAGATGACAAGTGACAGATGACAAGTGACAGATGACAAGTGACAGATGACAAGTGACAGATGACAAGTGACAGATGACAGACAAGTGACAGATGACAGACAAGTGACAGATGACAAGTGACATGGAACACAAGGAGTGACAGATGGCATAGAACAAAAAGAGTGACAGGTGGCATAGAACAAAAAGGGTGACAGGTGACAGACGACAAGTGACAGATGACAGACAAGTGACAGATGACATGGAACACAAGCAATGACACGTGGAAGTACTCTGAACTTAGCCCCCTGGACTCTAGACCTAGTGCTTATGGGCGTGTCCTAGGACTTTCTTCATCTTCTTTTTGAAAGGTAGTTGATGACGTCACAATCTAATGACTTTGCTCACCAGATTTAGGTTGGTATTACTACAATTGGTAGCACTTTGTTTCAAGGTCACCCGATATGCATGTTGCAGGTGGCCGATGAGTCATCCTTATCTCGACTTCGTAGAACAATGCCTCCTTTATTTGCCATATGTTATCTAGCCTTCCTCTAGAACAATGCCGCCTTTGTTTGCAGGTGTCCGATTACGTAACAACCTCATCCGATTGCATCATCCTTATCTGTGTGAGAACAATGGGTCTATTGTCCTGACGCAGGTGGCCGATGAGTCATCCAACAGACATGTTCAAACTTGTCACGAGCCATTCAATCATGGATACTGGATGTGTCTCAAAGAACGTTTGCCGAATCTGCCCAATAGCTTATATCAGCTGTGCGCATGCGTAGCTACCACTACCACTATTCAGACTTGACCTCTGAATCAGTGTTACAATGTCCTTGGACGAGTACAGAAGCAAGTTGGAGGAATTTGGGGAGCGGGTTCGACAGATGAACAAAGACATAACATTGTACGAAGATAAAACCAGAGTGTTGAATCAATTGGAGAATCTGAGTTTGTGGGATAAAGTCTTCAGCAGCTGTGGAAGAGTACCAGCAGTAGAGGTGCCTGTTGAGCAGAGACGACACATCCAGCCTCAAAATGTCACGGGTGGCATTCATAGTTCTGACAGCAATTTTGAATAACGTATTGTATACAAATGTTCCCAACAATGTCAAGAACATGGCGATATGTTTCAATGACTCGAAAGAAGATTGCAATCGATCATCGTGGACAGCGATGCGCAATAAGTTGGTGAACAATGGATGTCTACCAGTATTCTACAAAGAGATACCAGAGACGAATAATTCCTTCTTCAAACTCAAGTTGATGTTTTCCGGTGGATCTGAAGAGGATACCGACTGGCAAAATATAGGAGCCCCCACAACAGTGTAACATGAAGATTTGCCTTTTCATGTTCCATAGTGTGAATTCTGAAAATAGGTAATGAGGAAGCTTTGTAGAGATGCACTGCGTAACTCAATGATTTCTTTTCTAGGTTTTGAGGTACTTTGTAATTCCATCTTGTTAAATGTTTTCATTTTCAATGTCCATGACTGTTGGGTTATTTTAGTCCACTTCTTAACAATTCTTACACATGTGTCAGATGGCCATGAACATTGTTGTTTCCATCATAGTCTCTTGCCAGTAGAAGACTGTTTGTCGCGTTTAGTGGCAGTGGCCTGTAATGGTGCAGGGATATTTGCAATTGTGTATCGACTGGTGAATCGACTAATGTATCGACTATCGTATCGACTATCGATGTCATGATCGATATTTAATATTTCTTTCAAGTTGCATCCCTGAATTTGACTTGAATCATATTATTTGGGTGGCTAGATTGACACTGCGCAGAGACGGATTTTGGTTTGTATTATTTTTTTTGAATAGATCACAAGTGCTCTGATTGACGGAAACTTGTTATTTGAGCAATTTCCGTTTATTCATCCTTCTTGCTGATTCCTTCTCTTGCGAAAAGGTTTCATGTGCTGAAGCCAAAATGAAGCCCTTTTTGATTTTGACTCTCGTGCGATCAGGTCAGGTGGTGGACACCTACTTTTGTGTTAGGCCTTTCCGATAGGAAGGTAAGAAATATTAAATCTCTTTTTGTGTGGATGATATTCGATAGGGTATGTACATTTCAGATATCACGGCCTTATACAGGGGAGCAAGGGGTACAGACTAAGTGGATGATATGAACTCCATTTTCTGTTGACCACATGGCATGTTTCTGGACTTGAATTTTATCAATCAACACTGTTAACTGGATGGATCACTAAATATCGAATCTCATCAACTATGGGCATTTAGAAATCTTGAACTGTTTTCTGGACTTCACTGTTTGGACATCACATGACATTTTCTTTCAATGGTTGAGGCACCTGAGGGATCTTCGTGCTTTGAAGCCTGAGTCACCAACACACTTGAAGGTGGAAGCAAGACCCTGGTGATTTCTTGTGCATGTCTCTGGGCATCTATAGGACCCGACAGCCTGGAATTTCTGGCAGAATCCTTGCTGCCAACAGTGCAAGTCCCTAGTAGCCTTCTGGTTTAGATAGCCAGTGATCCTGACTTCTGACAGGAAGTCCAGGGGAGTCCAGACTCCCGGTATGGTTGATTGATCCTTAATCCCTAGGATTTTGTTACTTTGGAGCCTGAACTCCCAGAGCCCAGTCAGATAGTGAGACGTCCTGGTCCAGCTTGGATGGTAGGAAGAGCTTGCCCTGGTGGCAGCCTGTGGACCCGTCAGCCAGAGTTGCAGTGCAGAATCCAGTTGCCCTGGGATACACCAAGTGCCCAGGTCTCCAGGTGGTTGTGACTCCTGTCAACTGTGTGGGGATCCAGTTTTCCTAGCACACCTAACCCCTACCGCCGACTGAGGGAGGAGTGTCTTTGTTCATCCAGGTAGTGAGATCTAGTGGACCACAGTTGAAATCTCATGGTACAAAATCCAGAACTTGCAGCTAAGGTCAGAATTTTCCATATACATATTTTTTCCCTGTCTTGAGGACATTTCACTTACATATTTTTTTCCCTGTCTGAAGGACATTTAACATATATACTTTTTTCCCTGTCTTGAAGACATTTAATCTACATATTTTTTCCTTGTCTTGAAGACATTTAACATACCATATTTTTTTCACTGTCTGAGGACATTTAGATAGTTATTTTTCACTGTCTAATGTCATGAGATATTTAAACCCTTGTCAATAACACAACAGTCTAAGATCGGATTTTACATATAATAAAATTATTGGATCTGTTAGACACTCTGTGAACCCAAAGTATAGGCCTATATGAAGGGAAATCTACCCTTGTACTGAGTATAATCATAGAACATATTTACCACCATTTTGAATACCTGTTGTTGGCATGTTAAGGTGAATAAATCAGTTAACAGTTATTTTGGCTTATATTTATATCTTGGATTTTTTTCTCAGTAATTCAGCTGTGAAAACTGAGTGGCGCCTGACAAAAGGATAACCCCACTAGTTACCTATAAAAAGAACTAACTCACGACCTGCTCCCAAACAAACGAGCTGCCGTGCCTATAACAAGTAAAAATCTTTTCTTTTCCAAAACATCAAAAGAGTTGTTATAGATAATTGGCACCATGAACGTGGGGCCCGATTTTTAGACTGTTAAATTAGGTCATTATAAAAATTAGATAGTGAAATTTTTGAAACTTTTTAGCACAACATCAGCTGGAAAAAACTAGTGGAAAATTCAACTTTGTGGAAAATTGAACTTGGTGGAAAATTGAACATTTTACCAAGGATTTTATTGGAGTTCTATTGGAGTTCTGTACACTGGAGTTCTGGATTTGAGCAGCCCTTTTTTAGTCCAACTTCATCTGCCTGTAGTGAGGTGAGTCATTTTGTGCACAGAGTATTTTTGCATTGCAGCCTTTATCTTTTTGGGAATTTTCATTATGATTATGTGATCAGGTTGTTTTCATGTGCATTTATTCTGGTACCCTGATTATTTATTAGGTATATATAAATACCTGGGCTTGTATAACTTAACCTAATTTTTTGAAAAAGGAACAAAAAGTTTTTAAAATGGAGTCTGAATTAAAAGCTAGACATTTACTTATTGAGGAAGTCAACTATGAATTGAGATTGAGAGGAATAGTAACAAATAGGCCTATGACTGACAAACGTAAAGTTCTATCAGCAGCCATGAAGAGAGAGGAAAAGTCTGGTATATCAGCTACTAGTCTTGTTGATACAGAGTATAATTTTGATAATGAAAAAGTTTCAATTAGTAATACTTTAGACAACATAAGTCAATTAATTCCAGATTTTAATGGCCCAGTAACTGATCCTTTATATTTGAGGTTAAGATCTCGTTTGGCACATGTTATGATGAGAATAAACAGAATTAAAAATGTTGAAGGGAATAATGCACCTACAGAATTTCGCAATGAAGCATATGCTTCCTGTTTAACTTTAGAAGCAGAGTTAGATGAGAGGATCAAAGAAGAAACATCCATATTTGATCCATCTGTAAATACATCTTCTCCAAGAATCCACCCTAACATGTTGCCAAGCACTTCAAAACCAGCTTCAATTTATAAGTGGGACTTAAAATTTGACGGTTCAAAAAAATCTCTAGGGGTTAAATCTTTTCTAGAAAGGGTTTATGAACTAGCTGAAGCTAGACAGGTTACTCGACAGCAGCTGTATGAATCGGCAGTTGACTTATTCTCTGGCAAGGCTCTTTTGTGGCTTCGTCATGTCAAGGAGAACAATATTGTGAGAGATTGGGACTCTTTAGCTAAACGACTAGAACAGGATTTCTTGAGTAGGGACTATGATGAGGAGCTCTGGGAGACTATCAAGCATAGAAAACAATTTGAGGATGAATCAATTGTCATTTTTGTGGCTGTAATGGAGCAACTATTCAGTAGGCTCACGTCTACACCAGCACTAGTCACAAAAGTGAAGTGGATTCAGAAGAATTTAAGACCTGAATTTGTAGAAAAACTAGCTCTTAACAGGTATAACTCAGTAGAGGAATTGATCACTGATGTCAAAGTTTTAGAAGAAGTTTTCAGAGATCTTCAGGTTAAATCCAACTCAAGAAAATCTCATGTCAATTCTGTTGCCTGTGATTTGGATTATGAGTTTAATAATTGCAGTTTAGAAAGCAATAATTTTCAGCAAAAAAAGTCTTGGAATTCACGAGTATACAAAAGGTCTAATAATCAGCAAGCTAGCAGTAGCACTGAAAATAAAAGTAGCGAAAATAGAAAACCTATGGTTTGTTTTAATTGCAAATTAGAAAATCATCATTTTAGGCATTGCACTTTAAAAAGAACTAAGTTCTGCTTTAGATGTGGAAATCCAGGAGTAACTCTTAGTGAATGCTCAAAATGTTCGGGAAACGAGTCCCGGAGGTAAAACCATATAATCCTGGGCACGTTTTGCCTCCGCAACTTGATGCCACAAACAACGTTCGAACATCAGAACAAAATAATTTGATTTCATTTGTTAAAAATTATTTTCAAAATATTAATGCTACTGCTCCTATTTTTGTCAAGAAAGATTTTGACAATAGACCCTATGTAAATGTTACAGTATTTGGACAAAAAATTATTGCTTTGCTAGATTCAGGTGCAAGTAAAAGCACAATTGGAAATAAAGGTATTGAATTCGTCAAATCTTTGAATCTAGATATAAAAAATTCTAAACACAATTTTGTTCTTACTGCAGATAATGCTAAACAGACTGTCACAGGTACAGTTGATATTCCTATTTTAGCTGGAAGTAAATGTCAAATTATTTCATTCCTTATAGTTCCTTCTTTGAATTACTCCTTCATATTAGGAAGTGATTTTTGTAATGAGTTTGAGTTGAAAGTGAATTTCAAAGATAATTCTTGGGAGGTCAGTGATTGTACCAATGTCAATATCGCTTCAGTCGGATTAAATAATGACATGTCATTCACAGCTGATCAAGTTAAAAGTCTAGACGATATGTCCCGAGACCAGAAAATTGTGGCTAATGAAGTCATTTCAGAATTTAAAAAATTGTCTAAAGATGGTCAATTGGGGAGAACTAATAAACTGACGTATCATATTGAAACTGGAGATGCTCAACCTGTCAAGCAACGGCAGTATTTAATGTCACCTTATATGCTGGGTCATTTAAATAAGGAATTGGACAATATGTTAGCTCTAAATGTAGTTGAACCATCCAGTAGTGAATGGTCATCTCCAGTACTGTTGGTAAAAAAGGCTAATGGAGAATTTCGTTTCTGTTTTGATGGACGTAAGTTGAATTTGCTCACTAAGAAAGACAGCTATCCTCTTCCTGTAGTTGATAGAATTTTATCATTGTTAGGCAAGGCAAATTACATCTCATCCATTGATTTAAAAAGTGCATTTTGGCAGATTCCCTTGGATGATGAATCTAAGGAAAAGACTGCATTTTCTGTCCCTGGTAGGGGCCTTTTTCATTTTAATGTCATGCCTTTTGGTCTCTCCAATGCTGCTCAATGCCAACAGAGACTAATGGACGCCATTTTTGGTCCAGAGATGGAGCCTAACGTATTTGTTTACTTAGATGATGCAATCATTATTAGTTCAACCTTTCAAGAACACATTCAATTACTCAGAGAAGTGTCAAAGCGTTTAAAAGAAGCTAACCTTACAGTAAATTTCAACAAATGCGAATTTTTTAAATCTTCACTCAAATACTTGGGGTTTGTTGTAGATAAATTTGGGTTAAAAACAGATTCTTCAAAGGTTCTAGCTATGGTGAATTTTCCTAGACCAACAAACACTACAGAAGTAAAAAGATTCACTGGCTTATGTAGTTGGTATAGGAGGTTCATCCCACAGTTTTCAACATTAATGTCACCTATAAATGATCTTTTGAAAAATAAAAAAAAAGGACAAAAGATAAAATGGTCTGAGGAAGCAGATAAGGCTTTTCAGAATATAAAAAATGCATTAGTATCTGCACCTGTCTTGGCTAGCCCAGATTTTTCTTTACCATTTGTAATACAATGTGATGCATCAGACACCGGTTTAGGTGGTGTACTCACTCAAAATCAAAATAATGTGGAAAAGGTGATAGCTTATGCCTCAAGAAGTTTGTCTAAAAGTGAAAGAAACTACAGCACAACTGAGAAGGAAACCTTAGCTTGTATTTTTGCCTGCGAGAAATTTCGTCCATATGTGGAAGGAGTAAAATTTACTCTTGTTAGTGATCATGCATCCCTTAAATGGTTTTTTAAAATGAAAAATCCCACAGGCAGACTTGCTCGCTGGAGTGTTCGGCTCAGCCAGTTTGATTTCGACATTGCTTATATCAAAGGAGCATTGAATGTAATTCCTGACATTTTATCTCGTAGTCCAGTTGATTCACCCTTGGAAGACTCTGAGAAATTGAGTGTGTCTGAAGACATTTGTGTGATGAATGAAAATTGCATTTCCTTAGATATTGATTTGACTAAATAAGATTCATTTTATGAGAACATTCGCACAAAAATTCTACATAAACCTGATGAGTATCCACAATGGTCTGTAAAAGAAGGTTATGTATACAAGTTAATTCCGTCAAAATTAGATATGGACTCTAACGTTTCTGAGTGGAAGTTGTTGGTTCCCAAGAGTCAAAGAAAACAAATAATATCTTCATGTCATGATCCTAGTACTGCTTCACATGCAGGTTACCACAAAACATATACTAGAGTTGCTCTTACGTACTATTGGCCAAAGATGAGGAGAGATATAACTCAATACGTGAAATCTTGCAAGATGTGCGCTTCACAAAAAGCACCTAATCACTCAAAATTTGGACTAATGGGTACTGAGCGTAGTGTACGTTTTCCATGGCAAGTGATAGCTGTAGATTTAATGGGACCTCTTCCCAGAAGCTCAAGTGGTTTTCAATATATTTTGGTAGTATCTGACTGGTTTACTAAATATCCTTTGATTTGTCCTTTAAGAAATGCTACTTCTAGCAGTATAATAAAATTTTTAGAAAATGATGTTTTCCTAGTTTATGGAGTGCCTCAGCACATAGTATGCGATAATGGCAGACAACTCATTAGTAAATCCATAAAAAAACTTGTTCAGGACTATGAGTCTACGTTTCGATATACGCCATATTACCATCCTCAGGCTAACTATGTAGAACGAGCAAACCGTACCATCTGTACAGCAGTCCGGAGTTATGTAAATGGAAATCATAAAACATGGGATAAAGAGTTGCCTAGAATAGCATATGCTATGAGAACTGCGGTACACGATGTGACAGGTTATAGCCCTGCCTTTTTGAATTTCGGACGTGAGGTTCCCTGTTCAGGGAAATATTATGGAAAAGGAGATGTACAATTAGATACAACCAGTAGGGAGCGATGGGCTCAGAACTTAGGTAACTTATCTGAAATTTTTAAGGATGTTCAAAATAAATTGAATTTATCATATAAGAGGAATGCTAAATATTATAATTTACGGAGAAGGGACATAGAATTTTTCGTAGGAGACAAGGTTTGGAAGAGGAACCGGGTCCTCTCAAATGCTGCTAACAGTTTTGCTCAAAAGTTAGCTCCACGCTACACTCTTTGTACGGTGGCAAAGAAAAAATCAAAACTAGTGTATGTTTTGAAGTACCAAGATGGCTCAGACGCCGGAACTTGGCATGTTCAGGATTTAAAACCATATCATGGATCACTTACTGATGTCTCCACAATCTATAGTGATGAGGAATCTGCATGTGACGATTAGTAGGAATCATGATCATGAAGAGGTTACTGAACACATCACGAAAGTGATTTGTACATACCATTGTAGATACAGGTTAAGGTAGATTGTAGGTTGAATTAAGCTTTGCCTCAATTCATAGATGATAGGAATTAGTAAATAGGAAAATTGAGCTCAATTTAATATTAAGAATTTTTTGTGTGTACATATAGATTCCGAGTATAAAAAATAGTCATCTTTCAATGCCTATTTTTTATATCCGAGGAAGGGGGTGAATGTAACATGAAGATTTGCCTTTTCATGTTCCATAGTGTGAATTCTGAAAATAGGTAATGAGGAAGCTTTGTAGAGATGCACTGCGTAACTCAATGATTTCTTTTCTAGGTTTTGAGGTACTTTGTAATTCCATCTTGTTAAATGTTTTCATTTTCAATGTCCATGACTGTTGGGTTATTTTAGTCCACTTCTTAACAATTCTTACACATGTGTCAGATGGCCATGAACATTGTTGTTTCCATCATAGTCTCTTGCCAGTAGAAGACTGTTTGTCGCGTTTAGTGGCAGTGGCCTGTAATGGTGCAGGGATATTTGCAATTGTGTATCGACTGGTGAATCGACTAATGGATCGACTATCGTATCGACTATCGATGTCATGATCGATATTTAATATTTCTTTCAAGTTGCATCCCTGAATTTGACTTGAATCATATTATTTGGGTGGCTAGATTGACACTGCGCAGAGACGGATTTTGGTTTGTATTATTTTTTTTGAATAGATCACAAGTGCTCTGATTGACGGAAACTTGTTATTTGAGCAATTTCCGTTTATTCATCCTTCTTGCTGATTCCTTCTCTTGCGAGAAGGTTTCATGTGCTGAAGCCAAAATGAAGCCCTTTTTGATTTTGACTCTCGTGCGATCAGGTCAGGTGGTGGACACCTACTTTTGTGTTAGGCCTTTCCGATAGGAAGGTAAGAAATATTAAATCTCTTTTTGTGTGGATGATATTCGATAGGGTATGTACATTTCAGATATCACGGCCTTATACAGGGGAGCAAGGGGTACAGACTAAGTGGATGATATGAACTCCATTTTCTGTTGACCACATGGCATGTTTCTGGACTTGAATTTTATCAATCAACACTGTTAACTGGATGGATCACTAAATATCGAATCTCATCAACTATGGGCATTTAGAAATCTTGAACTGTTTTCTGGACTTCACTGTTTGGACATCACATGACATTTTCTTTCAATGGTTGAGGCACCTGAGGGATCTTCGTGCTTTGAAGCCTGAGTCACCAACACACTTGAAGGTGGAAGCAAGACCCTGGTGATTTCTTGTGCATGTCTCTGGGCATCTATAGGACCCGACAGCCTGGAATTTCTGGCAGAATCCTTGCTGCCAACAGTGCAAGTCCCTAGTAGCCTTCTGGTTTAGATAGCCAGTGATCCTGACTTCTGACAGGAAGTCCAGGGGAGTCCAGACTCCCGGTATGGTTGATTGATCCTTAATCCCTAGGATTTTGTTACTTTGGAGCCTGAACTCCCAGAGCCCAGTCAGATAGTGAGACGTCCTGGTCCAGCTTGGATGGTAGGAAGAGCTTGCCCTGGTGGCAGCCTGTGGACCCGTCAGCCAGAGTTGCAGTGCAGAATCCAGTTGCCCTGGGATACACCAAGTGCCCAGGTCTCCAGGTGGTTGTGACTCCTGTCAACTGTGTGGGGATCCAGTTTTCCTAGCACACCTAACCCCTACCGCCGACTGAGGGAGGAGTGTCTTTGTTCATCCAGGTAGTGAGATCTAGTGGACCACAGTTGGAATCTCATGGTACAAAATCCAGAACTTGCAGCTAAGGTCAGAATTTTCCATATACATATTTTTTCCCTGTCTTGAGGACATTTCACTTACATATTTTTTTCCCTGTCTGAAGGACATTTAACATATATACTTTTTTCCCTGTCTTGAAGACATTTAATCTACATATTTTTTCCCTGTCTTGAAGACATTTAACATACCATATTTTTTTCACTGTCTGAGGACATTTAAATAGTTATTTTTCACTGTCTAATGTCATGAGATATTTAAACCCTTGTCAATAACACAACAGTCCAAGATCGGATTTTACATATAATAAAATTATTGGGTCTGTTAGAGACTCTGTGAACCCAAAGTATAGGCCTATATGAAGGGAAATCTACCCTTGTACTGAGTATAATCATAGAACATATTTACCACCATTTTGAATACCTATTGTTGGCATGTTAAGGTGAATAAATCAGTTAACAGTTATTTTGGCTTATATTTATATCTTGGATTTTTTTCTCAGTAATTCAGCTGTGAAAACTGAGTGGCGCCTGACAAAAGGATAACCCCACTAGTTACCTATAAAAAGAACTAACTCACGACCTGCTCCCAAACAAACGAGCTGCCGTGCCTATAACAAGTAAAAATCTTTTCTTTTCCAAAACATCAAAAGAGTTGTTATAACAGGAATACAGAATGAATTTAATAAAATGTTCATATTACTAGGTTTGACATCAGCAGCTACGTTCGTTTTGATTGTGAAAGGCCTAATGAAAGCTGGGTACATATACCGTGAATAAAATGATGGAACTTATGCAAGGTGTTTCAATAAAACTCCCATCCTTATCATAATGTTTATTGAGCCAAACACAGTACATCTTCATTTAGGTAATATTACATTTATAAACCACTGGTAAAGTTGATCAACGTTCCGCTGGGCACACATATATTTTCCATTGGCGTGGTTGGGGCAGTACGATATAGTTTTCTGGTAGGTTTTACTGGAACAGGGTGTTCCATCATACAAAGCAACATCGTATACAGTTGGGAATACTTCAAGTTCTTCACATTTCGTCTTCAAAAAGTCAGCTTTCTGATTGCCCCTCACGTACATACATTCAACCGAATGCAACAGATATTTTTCCAAAATGCCGTTCAGCTCCGTATATTCAACATCACCAGCATCATATGGTATTCCATGGACGAATTTCTCCACATAACGTGTAGTTTTCTTGTCACGTCCACTAATGGTAGCAAACGGTGTAGGCGGTTTGAATAGGAAGTTGGATCTCTGGCGGCCAATTTGAATGATCAGCTCTTTCGGGTGGAAAACATTGTCAAGAGTGAAGCCTTGAATGTCGACAAGTGCGATCCTCATGACGGCTGACGATCGAATGCGAGCTCGAGCAGTTTGCAGTTGGTATTTATACTCAAATCAAGGTTCTGACGACTTCCGTTAGAGGGAAGTACTCTAGCAGACAGTCATGTACGATGATGCAATAGGCTTTGGTGTCAGCAGGGAATCCTTTATCGGCTTCGATTTCAAGCTTTATATCAACTGTCGATGATTTCATGGTCTCTTCCTGCCTCGAGCAATCAATCACAAATAATGCATGCTGTTTGAATTCCCCATAATCCAAGATTGGGTGAACCTCCGTCGAATGTGAATAGCTCGAATAGAACCTGGTATAGTTGTAGTAAGCAAGGGTGTAGTCTTGTTTAGCGAAATCCAGCTGCATTCTCTCATTAGGCCAATATTCACCATTAAGGGCTAATCTGATACTAACTATGCTCGTGTTATCAAAGTGGGTAGCATCAGCTTCTGCATTGTCACGTTTAGATTTCTGGAAGCACACAATAACGTACCGAGGACGTTCCACCGAAGCGCTCGTTTTGACTGCCCAAATTTCACTTTTTGCGCCGTTTGTAAGAGCAGGCAATTGGCTGAGGTCCCATTTCCTGAATGGAATCAGTATAGGTGTATCATTTTTTATGGGTTGCATCAGTTGTAGTTTGATTTCATCGTTCGGAAATACGTGCTTCACTTTTAGCACTACACTATGTATTTGTACTTCAACTGTAGTAGTAGTGGTTGTAGGTCCATTGGGGAGTTCCTGTACTATCACGCAATCGTTATCATTACGAGCTCGAATCAGTCGGATTGTTTGTTTTCCATAGGTGATTGAGGTGTAGTCATTGAAAACGTTGAACAAGTGCTTTAGTGGTATCAACAAACTGAATGTTTTGTCAATTGCATTCAAAAGCGGTTTATCAGGATACGTCCATTTGGCTGTGGATAAGTGTTTGGAATCATCAGGTTTATAGCACATGAATCCTCGCACACTACTCACGATCCCTGGATCTCTGACTACTTCTATCTCTCTTGCACTCTGCACATAACTGCAAGAATCGAATAGAAATGCTCCACAGTTGGGGGCCAAGTACACATTTCCAGCTCCTTGCACATTCAACGTTCCTTTGATTTCCAGCAAAGACTCATGCATTGCAAAAAATGTGTCTGCTTGATTTATGTTGATTTCCACCATATCATTGTTATTGAAGGATTTGACGTATGGGATATAGGAGCGATATTCTTCTTTTCGAATAGTTTCATCATATCTGGGCCGACGATACAGATCAAAAATTGGTTTTGTGTGGTTGAATGTTGGTGCTGTTGATTCTTCCGAACGAATATACTTGCGCTTGTTCATTTTTCACTCGTGATCCGATTGCTTGCAGAAAGAGAACGTTTTCTGGAGTGAGCTCCTGTCTCTTCGGAGGTCCCGTTGATACTGAGGAGTTTGTGGTTAATCTTTTATTATCAACTACTAGACCCATTCAACGTTCTTGCAAGTCCAAGTGTAGGGTGCCCTTTTCTCCTCGGAAATTAACAGGTCTTAGGTCCTGATCCAGCACTCTAACGGTAATGTTAGTGATGTCTCTCAGGCTACTTCTCACAGGTAAATAGAGAGGGGTATTTGGACGTTCGTTGATAGCGTAACCAGGATCTACGGTGATGGGGAAGCTTAATATAGTGTGAGCAGGCCTGTCTGCATAAAACGACCCTTCAGTGATGTTGCAATCGAAATGTAGGCTTGATACTTTCAGAATGTTCACAGGACGATCTGAACAGTGAACTCGGCCAGGTTCCAAGATCCTCTTCGAAAATCCCAACAACTCACCAAAGCTGTTATCTTCCTCAAAACTGATGGTATGTTGTCGACTATAGATTTCACACTTCAAAGTATTGTTGTTGGGCTTCAAAGTGAAATCTGCATCAGCTTCTTGAATTTGTCTCCGAATGTAATCCTCAATATTCTCTATCTCATAACAGCCGGTCGGAAACTGAATCTCTTTCAGCACTTCACGATTATCGTTCTCGTAGTAGTAGAACTTTTCACCATCAATATTCGGTATGGAATGATAGGTGTGAAATCCTAGTACAGCTATGTAATAGCTTTTCAGAGGGTGCAGTAGTATCGGTGAGGAGGGTAAGAAAGAGAACTGGTTGGTGGTACTCGTCAAGGTCAACAGTAGAGACATGACGTACCTAATGACACACAGCTATACTTATGAATATTTATTCCAAGACAACTCTACACTTCAAGAAATAATTACAACCATGACATTCAAACTGTGAGCTGACCGGTCCATCAACGTGGGTTCGAGCATCAGGTCTATTATAGTGGATGTAACAAGGCAAACGAATTCTCAGATCAAAGTTCTTCCTATATTCCTGTGGTAATTTATGCCAAACATCCAATAGTTCCCAAGGTCTAACATGTTGGATCAGATAGTTGATGGGGAAGAGTGCCAATTCTTCTGCGGAAAAGTCTTGCAACGCCTTCTCACGGTGGAGATATGCTAAAACGGCTTCCATTGTACAGGAACTCCAGGCAGAGATGACCACAGTTGATTTGGTTATATTTCTGGAATGGATCGTTATTGTAATAGAGTTTGACTTTGCCCAGATATTGGTCAAGTTCTCTCGGTGGCTTCAGGCTACCGAATGAATCGAAATACTCGACGACATCATTTATCTTTCTGTAAGCTACCCAATGAGTGCCTTGGTTCTTTGACACGTCCAAATTTAGGATTGCAGATTCGCGTTGACGGGGTCCACTGCTTGGTAAGTTGTCACGCATGAAAACACCCCGAAAATGTGGGATTCTCAAATGTTTAACATACTTTGTCAACTCGACATCATACAATGGTCGATTGGGTAGCTTCATCGGAAGTTTTTTTGCTTTTTCAAAAACAAGCCGAAACCTCCTTTGGCGTTTCTTCTCAAGTACAGTCCTTTGCCAATAGCTTCCATAGCCTTGTTATGTCGATGGTCTTCTTCCATCTTTTTCTTCGCATTCCTAGCGTCAATGACAGTCTTTGCGATTGCTCCAGCACCTCCAGCTAGAGATCCTAGTGCACCAAGAGCAGCAAAGATTGGTAGCAGTGGTAGAATCCCACCGGATTTGGCATCGAAAGGAATTATTCGTGGTATTTTAACTTTTTTCCTTCCACCTGCTTGTTTAACGGCATGTCTAGCAGCTTTCAAAGCAAACGATGCAGCCTGTTTCAAATTGGTCGAGGGATTCTTCTTCAACGTCTTCCCGATTATCCCCACGATATGTTTTTTGAAAGAACATCCCATCCCGAGCTTGCGTTTCACCTTCATCCTGGAAGTTACTACTAATGCTGCAGCTCTTTCACCGAACTTGGCGTCTCTCGACCTCACACGTTCCCAGGCAGCGTTCTCCAACACCGAATCCGCTTTATGACGTTCTTCCAAAGACGTGTTCTGTGAATATGCAATGTCGTGTTGTTTGCAGGCAACGTCTAAGGGATTGATGCCAGGATCACCACGTGCAAGCCGTTTCTGAAGTTTGGTTCCAGCTGTAACGCAAAATCAGTTATTCAATCTCTAACCTCACTTTTGTACTCACGTCCACAGTATTGATAGCCACCAGGTAGGTGTACCTCGAATGGTAATTTGTTTATGAGAGAATTCAAAACACCCTCTCCCTTGTACACAATCATTGGAATCTTTGCACCTCTATCATGAGATGAAAGTCATTCAACAAGACCAGACGCTACCTATCGAAAATTTGGACCTCCACACGTCACCAAGGACACCGAATAAACATGGAAAATTATTACCCAACTCGTTTCGAGCAATCATGTGTGGACCGAGTGGTTGTGGCAAGACAAACGCCATGCTATCGTTACTCTTCAATCGAAATGGCGCGAGATTCAAAAATGTCTACGTGTACTCCAAGTCGTTGTATCAACCGAAATATCAGCTACTTCAAGAGGTGTTGGATGCAGTGAAGGAGGTGGAATATTTTCCGTACAGAGACAACGATGAAATAATAAGCCCATCTGAGGCGAAACCCAACTCGATTCTCATATTTGACGATGTGGCGTGTGATGAGCAACAAAAAATTCGAGAATATTTTTCAATGTGTAGACACAAAGATATCGATGCTGCCTACCTTTGCCAAACTTACTCTAAAATTCCTAAGCAATTATTGAGAGACAATTGTAACATGGTGGTGCTGTTCAAACAGGACGAGATCAACTTGAAGCATGTGTTTGATGAACATGTCTCTCCAGACATGAGCTTTGACGTCTTCAAAAAATTGTGCTCCGAATGTTGGAGTGTCACATATGGTACTCTAGTGATTGTCAAGGATTTTGATTTGCATAACGGCAGATATCGCCAAGGTTTCGACAAATATATAAAAGTGTAGACACGTCCTTCGACATCATGAGGTCGTCAAGTCAAGTCATGCGCAGAAGAGGAATGCCATCCAAACGTGATGACGATCAGGCTGCAGCACGTAAACGGAAAATTGCAGAGCTCACGCGTACAATCAGAAAAAAGTACTTGGCCTTGAAACTGGGTAAATCTGAGGAGGACGAATCGCTGAACAAAATGTTCAAGCCCATATCCAAACCATTGGAAGAAATTGTGAAAACGTCAAAGGCCAATCGTGATTTACTGGCAAGAGCCCAGTTCAGCACCGGTATGAAGAAAGAAGAGCCACCTGAACTGAAAAAAGAAGAAGAACAGGCTCAGCAAACGCAGTTTATTCCAATGGAAGAGGTGGGTGGAACCGGAAGTTTTGTGGATGATGATGATCAATACGAATATGATGATGATATCCTGTTGAACGAAAATATCACTCCAGAACAAAGTATTCCGTATGATGTAATCGATGAATACCTAGACCAATACCCAGTCATGGTGCATCCATATCTCAGAGAACATTGGGATTACAGCGACAAAATAGATCAGATGTATGGTCCAACTTACGATCCTCAAACGTCGAAATGGTTTCTGGGGACGCAGGAAATTGACTTTGATAAAAGAACTGGATTCATAAAGATTGGTGGTAAACAAGTACGAGGAACTCCAGGGGTGTATCAGCTCATTTTCTATGATGATCCTTCAGATTATAACGATGAAGATATGCAGGCTTACAAGGAAATTTTGAAGCTGAGTGATCGCTATATAAACAAGGATGGAAAATTGAAAGGGTCTAAGAGATGGAAGTATACGAACGTCATCAAGCCACTTATTGTACAGAAACGAAAAAACAGCGGTAGGCGTTCAACGATTGGTAGTGGTTTGACGTACAACGAAAACCCCGTGGAATATATCTATTGGGACGATCCAAATGAACTCGTAGACCGCTTGAAACTACTCATTGCTTCTAAGGAAGCTGGAAACACATCACTCGATAATGAAATAGTGGCAATCGTTAATGAACTTCGTGAAGCTAACCTTATATACTGAGAGTCGTCAATCATGAGTCTTGACAAGTTCGGCCGCAGATCAGCTGGCAGCAGTGGTAACATCATCGAATTAGTCCAATTGAAACATAAACTCGTCTCATTGGATACCATCATCAGGCAGTCGACTGATACATTGAGAATGATTGATAGCAAAATAAAGGATATTGAAAAGTTTATTTCAAGACATCCTCCAACGGAACATATGGCTACGAAAAATTATGTAGATGGTGTTATTTCACGAATGAGATCTGATTTCAAGCTGGCTGAGAGAGCTGTTGACAGAGAGGAGATATTGAATGAAGAATCGATGAAACAGACACAATTGACCACCAATGAGATAAAAAAATTGACATAAAAATAGTTGATATACCGTTATGGCTTCGAGAGACAAGATTCAACTTGTTAATGAGCTGCATGCTCCAGCTCGCAAAAATTACCCCAGACGACGAACCATAATCAAAGGATTGGACGATTTATGGCAAATGGATTTGGCTGAGATGAGACCGTATGCCCATCAGAATAAAGGAAATAAAATGATTCTGGTAGTGATTGACTGCTTTTCCAAGTACCTCTGGACACGCCCACTAAAAACTAAGACAGGAGAAGAGGTTGCCAAATCTTTCGCCGATATATTGGTACATGCAAAGCGCATACCAGTAAATCTACAGTCTGATCAAGGAACGGAATTCTTCAACAGCAAGTTTAAAAAATTGATGAAAAAATATGACATCAACCATTACAACACATTCAGCATTAAAAAGGCTGCCATTGCTGATCGAGTAATAAGAACGCTGAAAAACAAACTATACAAATATTTCAGTCTGAGTGGCACCTACAAATGGATTGATATATTACGTCAGATCGTTGATGAATACAATAATACCAAGCACACAACGACTCGATTCAAACCCTCAGAGGTGAACAAGGAAAACGAGAAAGATATTTTACACCAAAGCTTTAGCCATTTGAAAATCGCAGGTCCACGTAAACTGAAAGTTGGCAACATTGTACGCATATCTAAGGCGAAACATATTTTCGAAAAAGGCTATACACCTAGCTGGACGACAGAGTTATTCAAAATTGTCAATGTGAAGATAACCAATCCTGTTACTTACCTACTCGAAGACATGCATGGACAGCCAATCAGTGGCGCATTCTATGAGGAGGAATTACAAAAGACAAAGAATCCCGACATTTACCTCATTGAAAAAGTGCTGAAGAAAAGAGGAAAGAGAATGTACGTCAAGTGGTTGGGACTCGACAAGAAACATAACAGTTGGATAGATAATGTCGATTTAGTGTAGATTCTTTTGGAAAATACAGACAGATTTCAACAAGTCAGGGGCCTTTCGTGTGATCATCATGGAGAGATGGAGGGATATAAATAGCTGCTCGAAGCCGGTTTCAGTCTCAGTTTTAATCGACATGTCGAGTCAAGATAGTGGTATATCGGTAGTTAGCAGTAATATCCCATTCTCGCCTATATCCAGTGGTGATTATGATCGAGACGTAGACAGTATGTTGGAAATGTACGCAATGTATGCAGCCAAAGCCGAAAAACATCATCTGCTCAGCACATCGTTCCCAGTGAGTGGCTTTGAATTGAAAGTCGGTTTGAGTCCAGCCAGAATATTCAGTCCAGCCATAGTTATATTACCTTACATGACACCAAACAAAATATCTTTTGGTGTGTTGGAGTGGAACATCTTCATCGACTTGCTGCGACAGAAATTGATGGATTTCTTCCTCGAACAGTTACCAACCCATGCAGATGAGTATGATCCGATCACCTTTCCATGCGGAGATTTTTGTGAAATCACACAACTCGTGTATGATGATACAAAATTCCTACTGGTCAGAAAACACGAGGTTGAGTTCCACATGGACGAAAGAGATGTCACCCAGATCCTTGAAGCCGACCAAAGACTAGTGGCCCATCGAGTGGCTTGGTTGGAAGATATTAACTTTTGTGCTTATTATCACAATATTCTGAATTTGACAAGGACTCATTTCAATAATAAAAGCTGTTTTGATGCATTACATGCATTTTGTGAAATATCTGATAATAGTTTGTTGAGCATGGCACTTAGAGAATATTTGTATTACTTTAAAAACAATGTACTGAATGATTTGGAACAATAAAATATGGAAATAGCTCAGCTTTTCTTTACTCCTAGTCAGGTATCGTTGACTTTCGTTGGAAACGTGGAAAACGTGACGTTTTTCGACGTTTTTCGACGTTTTTTGACGCTTTTCGACGTTTTTCGACGTTTTTTGACGTTTTTTGACGCTTTTCGACGTTTTTCGACGTTTTTTGTCACTTTTCGACGTTTTTTGTCACTTTTCGACGTTTTTTCGACGTTTTTTGACGCTTTTCGACGTTTTTTGACGTTTTTCGACGTTTTTCGACGTTTTTTGACGTTCTCGACGTGACATTTTTCGACGTTTTTGACGTTTTTGACGTTTTTGACGTTTTTGAACGTTTTTGACGTTTGTGACATTTTTTCGACGTTTTGTAGCAGGTTCATTCGTTTGCAGTAATGAAACAACCAAATTTTCAAGAAACTTTTATTGAACATAGTGGAAAATACATAGTGTATACAAAAACTGAAATACAAAATCTACATTATATAATAAATAAAGTGTATAGAGTAAAAAATAGTAAGCGTATATACAACTAGATTGAAAAAATCAGTGGTGGGGGTAAAATATTATCAGTTGACATTTCTCAGAACATGAAGGTGATATTGTTGAGGAATGTATATGGAAGAAGAATCATATGTCAGCTATGGAGGAATGTCCGAAAGGCAGGGTGTCATAACAATTTGGAAGTAGGTGTCTCTTGGTGTCATAAGGACTTAGCGCAATTTTCGACTGTTCAATACTGAATACTTGATGGTTGAAGGAACGGATTGTCCGCTGTGTGACTGTCTGCTCCTTGAAGTCTTTCAAGCAAGCCACATAATCATTGAATGATATCTTATTCCTAACCACATTAAATTTAACCCCTTTGGATTTTTTGGTGACTTTACCCCCCTGCACTTTGTAGGCATACATTTTTGAACGTAAGCCTACAAAGTGTGTTATTATTTTCGAATTTGCCTCATCTTTCATCATTCCCAAGACCTTTTTATTTACTTGCGGAATTCCATATGGGTTGTCAGAAGGGTAGTCGGATGTGTCGAATTTGGACAAGTTATTTTTGATAAGTTCCGCATATACATCATCACAGCCAAGTTCGTAAATAAAACTATCGGTGTCTGTATACATTAACTTACATTTCTCCACCCCCATTGTTGGAAGCATGAAATCGTAATGGAAATCATACATACACGTTTTGGATAAATCCAAAATAGCCATCCCTATGTATAGGGGTTTGTTGAAGACTATTTCAGATTTAGCCAATTCGATAGCAATCAGATCGTCGCCCAAAATCGTCCGGCCACGAAACTTTGAACTGGCGATCATATTTTTAGCCCCATAGCGTCCATTCCATGATCTACATAATTTGACGACGCGATGTTCACGAATGTTTTCCATCGTCTTTCCAAACACGGCATTATTCATAAGTTTATATAGGTTTTTTTCGAATGTGTTGGTGGCTGCAGCCCTCAATCCAGTATTCAGATCAATGTAGGGCTTCAACCACGTAGACTATTTGAATTTCGCTACCCTGTGAATTTTGGTGAGCTTTAAGCCATTTGCCAGAGCTTGTTTCAAATTAACATAATGGATGATGTATTCCTTTTTATGGTGTAACGTGGTCATCAATTTTGCCAACTTGGAACCAGGTGGCTTGCGGTGTTCGGCACAGAACGGAAAGTCTTTATGTAGATCGTGCAAGGTTTCCGGATATTCCAAATCTACTTGTGAGATATATCCTTCTGGCGCATCGTCAGGAATCAATGTGACGTCAATGTTGGCATTGGTCCATTCAAACCCTCCATAAGGGAGGGGCTTTGACATTGCCCATCCATAGAGATTGTTAACGTCCAAGTAGAGAAGATGCTTTGATGGTTTCGTAGGATCATATGTTGAAGTGTACTTATGATTGGCTTCAGAATAGCGGTTACAACAAACCGAAATACCGCCTCTTATCGCCTTTTCGACAAACATCAGCATGTCAACATCTTTTAGAATTTGTAACGAACATTTCGTGTACTTCAGCATGCAATTCCACGTATAACCTGGAAGGGTGTAATACCAAGCCGGATCTAAAGTATACGTCCTCAAAGCAGCTTCTCTGAATTGTTCGAAAACATCTGCCAGAAGAAGGATATCTGTTTTCATGTATAAATCCGAGTATTCACCTAAATTTTGACATTCAAATTGTTGCCATACGTTTTGAGCATGAGCGTACTTCACATCATCGATATGTTCATCGTTCAATTTATTATAAAAGTTCTCAATGGGTGGAAGTTCAGTTTCGTCTAATTTGCTCGGACTATTGATGTGGTCATATGGGAAAACACCTTTCTTTGTGAGTAGATCGAATTTAAATGCGTCCAATTGGTTGAATTTTTTTCTTAAATTCTGGAAGCTATCCTTCGTTAAATTGGATGCTAATTCGTCTAAACTGGCACCCAGGAATCTCAAAGAGTCGATGAATCTAAATTTGATACCGGTTTCAGTGTTGTGTTGGGTGAAGGAAATGTATTTCCCCATATTTATCGGAAGTACGCTCACCTGTCCGCCTTTGGCAATCTCTCTCAGAAGGAAATGAGAATCATATCCAGAAAAATTGTGGAACACAATGGGCACTACGAAGGACTTGCGGTACCCCAAATTACAAGATTGATGTGCCCACCCCCTGAAGGCACCAGTAAAATGATGGTGGTCTTTAACAATGATATCAGTGCCCGCAAACGCCTTTTCACAGATATGGCAGTGTGTTACACCAACCTTATCTGGGAAATGAGTCAGAGGAACAATGTCTTTGATTTTAGACTGTACAAATTTCGCGACATCTGCCATTTCTGTGGCAAACCAATCCATGCAATCAGGACCTCGATGACTCTTGTAATAGGACAAGCTATCATCATATGAGCATTTGAAATAGTACCCTGCGCTGAAGGCTGTATGTTTTTGATATTTTGCCATTTTTGGGGAAATTTTGTCATCACAGTGCTCCAAAACCGATTCAAAATCACCGTAGATGATGAATTCGGCCTTTTGCTTATATATATGATTTTTAAAAACAACTGAATCGTATTTGGGGAATGAAATTCTGCATTCGTTGACATTTTTACATAAAACACTGTGCTCTGCCAATTTGGATTCGCTCGAAAAATAATTTAAACATCTATCACAGAAATGCTTTTTTGATGTATGTTTATTGAGTTGTGAAGATAGCAGCCTGGACATGTCTTTAATCCAACAATAATGATACCTTATGTCTTCGTCGTAATCATCTTCAGGCAAGACATCATGATCGTCGGGCTTGAGGAAATATTCACTTTGAATGAGAAGTAGATTGACATGTCTAAGCTGCTTACGTTTCGTGAGTTTTATGGGTACTACTTCAAAATGCTCTGTCTTCCTAACATGAATCAGTTCCAAGGCGTAAACGTTCACCGAAATATCATTGAGTTTTTCAAATTTAGGGATATTGTTGAGAGTGATGGGTACATCCAAGCCTACGGTATTCAAAACTTGGCTGTAATGAGGATACGAGCTGGGCCTCTCTGCACTACGGTTAGCAGGATGTAAAGCGCTCACGATACTCCAGAAGAAGCATGCCTCATCAGTATTTTTCACATTGATGCAGGCACGCTTCTTGGATATTTGGTCAGGTAATCCAATGAAAGATGAACCATTGCCAATTTCTAATTTATTGATATTTACTTCCAACGAAACAATTTCTCTCAAGGCCCAGCCACTACCCTTCTCCTGGAATTCCGAAAGTTTATTAACTATGGTATCAATCACATTCTCCGTGAACCAACAATCTAAATCCGTTCCCTCATCCATTGTAGCATTCTTTGTATTGAAATATTTGAATTCAATAATCTCCGCGTCATCCGATTTCTTGATAAACTCACCACAGAAGGTGGTGTTGACTTTGAGCATGGTTAATTCTCTCAATATTTTTCTGATTTGAATTTTGAAAATGTGCGATGCGTCCTGCAAGAATTGCATCAACTCCTTATGACTTAAATTGATTATGATACCCGTCCTCACTCTACTCTCAAAAACAGATTGAACAAGTCTCCATGTAACTCTATTTTTACGATTGCCAAGTCCCGCCCCAATATGATTCTTCTTCCTAATCAAACTTTGAAAACGTTTCAAATGCCCCACATTTGTTTTTAATTTTCTCAAAACCCCTGCTGTCGACTTGGTCCCCCTGATTGCCCTATTGAATTCTCTTATATGCGTCGCTATTTGCCTATTCCATAACAGTCTCTCTTCTGCAGATATGTTCTTCTTCTTTCTCAAGTTTTCCACTTTCCTTCTACATTCCTCAACAACGGCATCACTAGTAGAAGCAATACTATTGACATTCATGTTGCGAGAAATATCAAACAGAAAATAATATTTTACTCACCACTAATTTTCAGTAATCTCAAAGAGGACTGCAGGTCCGGTGTCACTCCTCTTGTGAATCAGGCTGTATTTGCCTGGGGTGAAAGCCGGAAGCTGAGGCTTGAAGATGCCAACTACCCTCCTTGGCAGAAAAACGCTAGATGCCTCGAGTTCCACCACGATAGCCTCCCCAAACCGTGTCTGGACCACCCTGATATTTTCAATGGGGTGGGGCTGGTTGATGGGCAAGCTACTTAGTGCTACAGTTGGTTTGAAGGCAGCAGCTTGAGCGTTAATAGCTGAAACATCCATCTGATGAGAATTAAAATATTCTTACACTGCTAGTATTGGGTAGAATGATCACTGGTCACAAATAGGGTCGACCACATGGCCTTGAAACGTAATAAATAAAGAACTCACCTTTTATGATCAGCTGGCACAACCCACACACAATATAACAGACAGGAGCAACCGAACGGACAGGAGCAACCGAACAGAAAGGAACAGATCGACCGACCAGTGTCAAAGTTCAGAATGGAATGACGCCTACGAACGTTCTGACCGCCTTATATAGGGCTTGAGGTTGTGACGTCATCGACCACCTGCAAACAACGGAGGTATTGTTCTTGAGGCAAAGTTCCCAATAGCTGACTCGACGAAATTCCCAGAAACGCTGACAGTCAGTGGCGACAGGAAGTAAATAGAGGTACTCTTTCAGGATGTCCCCAAGCTAGCATTATTGGATGACTCATCGGCCACCTGCGTCAGAACAATGGACCCCATTGTTCTCACACAGATAAGGATGATGCAATCGGATGAGGTTGTTACGTAATCGGACACCTGCAAACAAAGGCGGCATTGTTCTCGTATATTGCGTCGCAATTTCCCAATAGCTGGAATTCCAAGAAACGCTGACAGTGGCATAGAGAGAACAAAGGTGGCATTGTTCTAGAGGAAGTCTAGATAACATATGACAAACAAAGGAGGCATTGTTCTACGAAGTCGAGATGCGGATGACTCATCGGCCACCTGCAACATGCATATCGGGTGACCTTGAAACAAAGTGTTACCAATTGTAGTAATACCAACCTTAATCTGGTGGGCAAAGTAACTAGATTGTGACGTCATCCACCACCTTTCAAAAATAAGAAGAAGAATGTCCTAGGACACGCCCATGAGGTCCAGAGTCCAGAGTCTAGGGGGCTAAGTTCAGAGTACTTGCACGTGTCATTCCTTGTGTTCCATGTCATCTGTCACTTGTCTGTCATCTGTCACTCGTCGTCTGTCACCTGTCACCCTTTTTGTTCTATGCCACCTGTCACTCTTTTTGTTCTATGCCATCTGTCACTCCTTGTGTTCCATGTCACTTGTCATCTGTCACTTGTCTGTCATCTGTCACTTGTCATCTGTCACTTGTCATCTGTCACTTGTCATCTGTCACTTGTCATCTGTCACTTGTCATCTGTCACTTGTCATCTGTCACTTGTCATCTGTCACTTGTCATCTGTCACTTGTCACGTGTCACTTCCGGCGGCGGCCATCTTGTGACGTCACTTCCGTGCAGCCAACACCTTCTACCACAGGAACGGTTGTGACGTCACTTCCGGCGGCGGCCATCTTGTGTTGAGGCATACGTAGGTACACTACTAAGGCGGTTGGCACATTTACTAGAGATGAAATTCGACATGCTAGCGCTGTCAAGAACAGCCCTAACCTGGTGAAAGTGAGAATTTCCACCCTGAACTTCAATGAGAGCAGTACATGATAAAATGGTGCTGTGAGCCTGTGTGAATAGATTTACAGATGATGAGCTTGGTGCAGTATGGCTTTGAGTAGTTTGAGACGAATGATGGTATGTGGGCATATTTTGAGTTTGAGTAATGGTGCTATGTGATGGCGAGAGGGTAGGAGTTCTATCAAAATGTAGCAGGGTATGGTGCCTTCCTGAACAGCGTTTACAGGATACGGATGGAGAGCATTGAGACGAAGAATGCTTAGACCCCAGACAATTAGAACACCATTTGTTGGTTCTAAATAAGCTGTACCGATCATTTGGGGACTTTGACAGGAAAGTCTGACAGTTGTAAATCATGTGATCACTCTGACATAATTGGCATTCTATTTTTTGAGCGTAAGCGACAAATGCAGGATGAATTCTAGGTTTACTAGGGTAATTGGAACCATGTGATGATGGTGATGTCACTTTGGGCTTCATAAATGGTTTTTTATTATTGGATAAATTGAAATTCACACTATCAAGTGAATCACAATGTTTCTGCACGAACTCTTGCAAGGCTTTGAAATATTCCCCTGTCACTAGTTTAGTTCCGCACTCCAATTTGAAATCGGTAGCCATACTTGAGTCCAATTTATCTAAAAGCATATTGAACAATAAGAAATCCCATTTTGTTGGGTCATGATCTGAATTTTTTAACATTGATCAATTCTCATTAAATGTATCAATGAAAAGCCGAAATGCTCGGGGATTATCGGAGGAAGTTAATTTTCTGGTCTGTTCGATAGCACGCCAGTGAGAAGTTCCAAGAGGCCTGTTATTATCATAACGTTTTCGTAGAGAGTTATATGCAACAACAAAATTAGAGGTCGTCAAGGGAGTACGCCTAACCAGAGCCAAGGGGGCACCTTGGAGTGAGCTGAGAAGATGATTAAATTTATCAATATTTGACATTTCCTTGTCATGTATCATTGAGTCGTACATATCTATGAAAGTACGCCACTGAGTGAGATCACCATCAAATTTGGGTAGAGATATCTCAGGAAGTTTAACGTTTGTATGGAAGGATGAGCTGGAAGAGTGACTCAAATTCAATGCAGTTATATCCCTCACATCATCAAATAACTGCATATGAATAGCTTGCACGTGAAAGAAGTCATTCTGGAATTTTGTTCAAATATTTGTATGTGGAGTTGACTCTGCTCCATCTTGTGCAAGCAGATTGATAATTTGATTATGTATAGCTTCAAAATTGGCATTAATAGCCTCTATATAACGATATCTAGATTTGACATTATTATGAACTGACCTATCAGTTAGAGAATTCTCAGCAACTTTCAATGCGTCTCGATGCAATAAGTTGTTTGAGCTTTTTTATCTGGGTATCAGTCAGAGACGAAGCCATCTCTATTCACTATTAGATTACTCAATTCTTATTGTGAACGAAAAAAGTGGATTTGTGAGGATTACTTGAAACTTCAACTTCACAATATTGAAATACCAGCAGAAGAAATTAAATAAGATATGCACAAATATAGTGTAGACAGAAAGAACGAGAAATTCATAAATACAGAGTGGAGCACCATGCAAAGTGGAGTTTATTTTTCTAACTCACTTATTCTCCTATCAGAAAAAGGTGAGCAGTTCGGAAGTACCTACGTGTACAATACCTTGTTGCTTACGAGATTGTTTATAAAATACACTTCATTGAGAGTAGAGCATATTCAAACTGAGTAGAGGTGCGAGTTACAATTATTTGTTACCTATTAAATAATAAGTAAAGAGAGTATATAATAATATAGTTCACGAAAATAATCCGACGTGAAATCTTCGAATTTTACAAAACGTAAACAATACCAATGTCGCCTGATGATGCTGGAAGTCTCGGCAGAGCACCTGCGAGATACTGAACCGATGGAGGCGTGTCCAGATCCAGAATTTTCATGGAGTGCGCGATTTCGATCAAACGATTTGTTGGCTACCGGTCGAAATTCCTAATTTATGGACACTAATTAATTATTTCGCGATATGACCAAATTTCGAAATAACTTAATGAAATTCAATGCAAAAAAGAAATTCGACTCGTGGGACCATTTACTATGGGCGAGAAAGAAACAGTGGACTGTAAATTTTGTTATCAATCTCTTGATTGATTCCCGCACATTGACAAGAAGCATTCGAAATGGCCACTCACCTGTTGAACCGGCGTGGTTTTGGTTCTTTTGTTGGTTTTTGCTCGGCGGCCGCCTCAGGAGCAAGAGCACTAACTGCACCTCTGTTTATGAGTAGGGTTGCACTTCACTGAGTATTTCTGACTATCATGAAGCTGCGTTGAGTAAATTTCAAATTAAGGGAAAATGACTCATTACCAAAAACAAAATAGCACTTGGTATCGTCCCATTCTCATGTCATCTCCTCATACTCGCACTCTCCGTTCGCATTGCTCACCATGGAGGGGGTGACCACATCGTACCTCTTGTCAATGGATATAGGTACCCGCGAAAAGTAATCACAGAGGAGAATACCAAATATTTTTATCATAAAGTAGGAATTTGATTGGGACAGTGGCGTAGCAGAATAATAATATTTAATTGATGAAATGATGCAGAAACGGAACATTATATATTTCAAGCTTCCCAGATATCTATAATATCATTTTTTCCATGCTGCTTGTCAGTATAATGATAGTGATTGCGTCACGCTAATTTTCCATTGATTTCAATGATATATAGAGAATTTTCAGACCTATTATATGTATAATGAGAATCGTCCTTGTAGAGTATATGACAGTTATATGTTTTTTCTGTCTGATTGCTGCCATGTTCATTTTTTCGGTATAATCGCTAATCCCTAAGGACCCTAACCTCTAGCACCCCTCACATCACGAGTTTTGGTAGTGAAATTTTCACATATTCCGCTAGCACTTCTCTGGTGAAGCACCGATCTTTTTTTCGTGTTTTGTTTAAGAGTTGTTCGACATTTTTGTCTGATATATGCTAGGCATGCCTATAGTAGATAGTTTTTGCAGCGAGTTTCTCTGTATATTTTCTCATTGTCGCCCTGAAAATTGATCGGAATCAACAGTCAGCGCGTCATCTGTCATACGTTGCCTGTCAAATATGTTTGAATGATGTGTCTCGTTTTTTATGAGGTAACTGAAATGAGTATATGTAGTATACATCGTTTGTACTGAATATGAGCGTTCGTTTTCGGTGGAGCAATGAATCATAGGCCAGAAGTTTCGCGTGATATCTGTGCTATTTTGAATCGATCGCCATTTTGTTTCAATAGCCATTTTGATTAAGATTCGTAGGTAATGTCGAATCTAAGTTGGGTGGTTACGTGTCATACGTCGTCTGTCAAACATCATACGTATCGTTAATATTCGTAGGTTAGGTCGACCCTGAGTGTCTGCTTTTGACGAGCGTGTCACGTGGTATCCGTCAAACGTTAGTTGAGCGTTTAGTTTCAATGAGCACCAGAAGGTCACATGCCATCTATCATATGCTATCTGCCATCTGTCATACGTTGGCTGTTATCTACTATAAATGTGATATATTATTAATAATAATAATAATAATAATAATAATTTTTATTTTCTGTTAAATGTATAACATGAAACAGTAAAGTACGTCAAAAAAAAATAAAAAATATAACAAACAAACAATGCGACAGCATCACATTTAAATACAATATATTCATCACGTTACTAACATTACATAGAATTACATAAAATACTCATCCAGCGTATAGCAGGCCTTTTGAATTAGCTGTTGTTTAAGCCTCTTTTTAAATATATTCAAGTTTTTGGAGCTCTTAAGTTGTTCATCAAGAGAGTTATATAGTTTACAACCAGTATAATGAAAACTTTTCTGGTACAACGTAGTCCGGTGTCTCTCAGGTTGGAGGTGGCTTTCAAAGCGTGTATTATGATCGTGCTTCTCAACAGTATTCAAAAACATGTTTTTATTTTTATAAACGTATAAACAAACTTCTAGTATGTATAAACTAACTACGGTTAGGATGTTGGCAGTTCTGAAATATGCTCTGCAACTTGTTCTCATATCGACACTAGCAAGAATTCGAATTGCATACTTCTGAAGAACCAGTACTCTATTCACATGAGCACAATTGCCCCAATTCAAAATCCCGTACTTTATGTGGGAATGGAAATTGGCATAGTACAACGAGAGTAGTATGTGCCGACTGCAGTGGTTCTTCATAAATTTCAGACTATAACAGCTACTCTGTAATTTTTTGCACAAATTATTGATATGATCAACCCAATGAAGCTGCCTGTCGAAAGTAACTCCCAATAGTTTTACTGACATGCTGCTGGTTATTTCATTATCAGAATCTTCAAATAGTTTGACTACATCAATCCTGCTGGAACCAAAAAGAACAGTTATTGTTTTTCCATGATTAAGTTGTAGATTATTATTTTTTGACCACTTCTCAATATTCGAATAAACCATTTCAGCAGTACTTTTTAGCCTATTTAGATCTTCATCTATAACCAATATATTCGTATCATCTGCATAACACGTAACATGAACATTCTGTATCTTCCGAATATAAAGTATAAGATCGTTAGCGAAAATATTGAAAAGAAGAGGACCTAAAACAGAACCCTGTGGCACACCTTGCTCGATATCCATTTCATCAGAAAAAGTGTTGTTCACTCTAATTATTTGTTTCCTCCTGCTGAGATATGAATCTATTAAATTCAGTGGCAAACCTCTTATTCCATTTCTTTCATTTATTCATGAGACACCCTGTATATCTTCATTCAGCGATCCTCCCTGTATATTCCATCTTGTTATTGTTGTTTTCATCAGTATTTCATGCAATGCGGTGTAATCATTTCAACTATTTGGGAAGTCTACCCCACAATTACATACTCTCCAACACGAACACACTACTGATCGGAATCATCAGCTAGTGCGTCATACGTTACGTAAATGTTTGTAGGATCCATATCTAAGGTGGGCAACGAGTTTCCTGTATATATATCTATTCAAACACACTGTTTATTGAACGAAAGCATCAGCTAGCGAAGAAGCCTGGGAACGTGTCATCTGTCGATGGCCATCTGTCAGACGTCATCTGCCATACGTCAGCTATCTGTTTGCTAAGTCCATCTGAAGTGTGGCGGTCTACTCATGAGTTTCCCTTCATCAAACACCCTGTATATCGAACCTGTTATTGACGCATTTTGTTATTCACATTCGAAAAAGTACCTAGATCTAGGGAAAATCTAATCTGCTTTACATAGGCTCTGATGGCCCGCAAAATGTAACTTCCGTAGAATCTAGGGAAAAATTCATGAGAAATATTTCTGAATTTCAATGTAAATTTCCTACAGTATAAGATTGTTATTGATTTTTGCATGAATCTCCGCCAATGTTGACTAAACAATCGCGTTTTATGCTCTATTGTATGGCACGAAAGGTGCGGTATTGGTATACCCTTAGACCACCCGCCTATAACCCCTAGCGTCCCTAACCCTTACGAGTTTCGACTGTTGTTTGATGAAAGGATGAGCAGTCTGGGCTTGCATCTAATCATCGTATGTCAAATATTCAGCATTATGAGTGAAAGTGTAGGTTATTCGCATATCTTGATTTGATTTTGACTAGAATCTTAGGACATTGTATATTATTCGCGAGTTGAACATCGAGAAGCCCTCGAAGTCTTTTTCCGTGTTTTTCCAAGAGTTGTTCGACATTTTTGTCTTATATATGCTAGGCATGCCTATAGTAGATAGTTTTTGCAGCGAGTTTCTATTTTATCATTATCGCCATAGGTGTTTCAATAGCCATTTTGATTAAAATTCGTAGGTTGTCTCGACTGTAAGTGTTTCTGCCGACAAGCACTAGAAGGTCACGTGATATACGTCATCTGTCAAACATCATACGTATCACCATTTCAGAGCCATTTCGAACTGGTAGCCATTTTGACGAGCTATATGCCTGCTTCTGACGAGCGCGTCACGTGGTATCCGTCAAACGTAAGTTGAGCGTTTAGATTCAGTACCGGAAGGTCACATGTCATCTATCATATGCTATCTGCCATCTGTCATACGTTGACTGTAATCTACTATGAATGTGATATATTATTCATGAGACACACTCTATATATTCATTCAGCGAGCCTCCCTGTATATCCCATCTTGTTATTGTAGTTGTGTTATCGCTATTCTTATCAGCAGTCTGCTGATAGCGTCGGAGGCGGATGACCTTGAAAGCGTAAAAAATGACCAGAATGAACTTAAAGATTCGCTGAAAAAGTCCGTAGATCTAGGAAAAATCTGGTCTGCTTTACATGGGCTCTCATGGGGCTTTCCGCTGCGCATCGCGGAATTTCTGTGGAATCTGAGGAAAAAGGACCCGTTTTCTTGCTGTACAGTTAGTCAAGTAGAACATACAGTTTATGGGTAATTCCGAACCATGAGGTTTCCATAAACATGAAATTAATCAAATCATCCGTTGACATTGAACTATGAGAATTGACCAAGGAACTCTCATGAGAAACGTGCAAATCTAATGAAATTATGTATATAAATAGTGGATGTGAGGGTTTCGAAGTGAGTCTGGTCTGGGGCTTTTTTTGACTTCACAAGAACCCGTCGAAATGGTCATTATAATGTTAGTTGTTATAAGGTCTTTATATCCACTGTGATTCTTTCATATCCATCACTGCACCCATGATTTTTCATGCTTCAATAAATATTGTTAGGTTCGAATATAGTCTCATACTTTTGAGTACCCTTGAACTATCAGTGCCAATTTGGATATCACTATCAAGCCAAGCATTACTCTTTAGAAACCGATATAGATGGACTAACCATGTATTATATCGTGAAATGGTGAAGGCGCCGGGCGAATATAATATAGGAATTCTTTGAAGTTTAAATGATCTGAATTTTGAATATTCGACTAGTTTGATCCATCATGTTATGATAATGAAAAGAGTTATTGAAAAATTCCTGATTTTACTGTAAAGAATAACGTGGGTGATTGACAATCATTTTTTTCGCATGTTTTCACGGCATCATATGAAACAAAGCAGGCATACAACACTCATCGAGGAACCAGACACCCAGGAGGATGCAGCCACTCAGCCAGATGGTCATGTACAGCTTGATTTGATGGTAGCTGCTGGGTAGCCCAAGAACGGAGAGGAGAAACGAAGGAATGCCACGAGTTGCCACAAATTGTGGATAGCCTGACGAACCACTGATATAACGGAAATTCATCGTTCCTTCCATGAACCAAGTACCAAGATAGCTGGAAATTTTTCTAACTCAGCTGTCAATTACCTTCAAGAGACAAGCCAATACAAGAAGCCAGGATATAAAACGCAAATTGCTGATACATTTAATGCAGCATTCGCAGAAACTGGCAGAAATCTTGCTAGAAAAATAAAAAACAACATGAAATTCGAAATAAAAAGATTACCTATTCTGAATTCATTCGTTTCTGAACCAATTACTTCAAGCGAAATAAAAAGTACGATATCTGAGCTCAAGAATAATAAGGGAACGGGGTGTGATAATTTAAAAGCGGAAAACATAAAACTTATATCACATTACATTACAGAACCTCTAACTCATATTCTCAACAGATGCGTGGAAAATGGCGTGTACCCTACTGAATTCAAGAAAGCAATCAATACACCACTGCTGAAAAAAGGAGATACATCTATAATCACAAATTATCGTCCGATATCACTTGTAACGCATTTATCGAAAATATTTGAAAAAATCATTAGGAAGAGGCTTGTTTCATTCACAAACAAATATAAACTAATTTCAGACAGTCAATTCGGATTTAGGGGGAACATTTCCACACAAGATGCTGTTCTGTCGTTGACATCAAAAGTTACCGATGCCTTGAATGAGGGCAAGCCGTCTTTATGTGTATTCATAGATTTATCGAAGGCTTTCGATACTGTGAGTCATCATCTCCTGCTGCAATCTTTAGAGGACATTGGAATATGGGGTAACACTCTCAAATTATTTCGAAGTTATTTAACGGAAAGAACCCAGAGAGTGAGAATTGATGATGTACTGAGTAGTGAAAGGGGGATCGACTGTGGAGTACCTCAAGGATCTGTGTTGGGACCAACACTTTTCAATATATATATTAAAGAACTATTTTCACTGAGCCAAAACAAAAATATTATAGGATTTGCAGACGACACAGCCATCTTTCATAAAGCCGATAACTGGGATTCATTGAAAGTGAAGGTTGAAACAGAGTTTTCTTTAATAAAATGTTGGTTGGATAAAAAGTTATTAACAGTTAATGTGGACAAAACGTATTACCTTCCATTCTCATGTAACTCTGCTGGGATGCCACCATTCGATCATCTTTCAATCAGGACAGATACAGTTTTCGATATTCAACAAGAGAAAAAAATTAAATATCTAGGAATTATCATTGACGCCCATTTGAAATGGGATTCGCATATCAAGTACATTGTCAATAAATTGAGGACAATTTTATTCAGATTCAGAAAACTTAAGGATATCTTACCTCTCAAGTACCTCAAAACTCTATACTATTTTCTTGTGGAAAGTCACATCCGCTATGGAATAATAGTGTGGGGCGGAGCTTTGAATACTCATATTCATTCCATCGAAGTTATGCAAAGACGTTTTCTTAAACTGATTTTTTCCAAAAATAATAGATATCCTTCTGATGAACTATACACTGAAACACAGATGTTGGACATAAGACAATTGTATTTTTTGTGCTTCAGCAGTAGATATCATGCAAACAAACATTCAGCATCGCTTCCTGCTCATCAGTACAATACTCGTCAAAGGGATCATTATTTCACACCACTAATGGTTAGGGTCGTTGCTCAACGCTCCTATACTTACTTCGCTTCAAAGCTATATAATAGCATTCCTGAAATCATCAAATCACTAGTGAGTATTCACAGCTTCAAAAAACAACTGAAGAAACACATACTTCAACGTCAAAGAAATCAGCTGCTACGACTATTCGAGTAAATAAAAATCCTACAAATTGGGCAAAATAAGTCTTCACGTACTATCGCCATGTATAGATCCATAATTCAATTATTTTATATTTCTCAATTTTGAATTGATTTAGAATTATTTATGTATATCCATGTATGTTTTGTATATTCATGTTCGTTTCTATGAGTATATTTTCTACTACTTTTTATGTATCCATCTATATTTTGGTATTTTATCTATATTCGTTCAACGAAACAAGTACATTTTGTACTTATCGTTTTTTTCGAACTTTTGCTTTTTTATTTGTACATTTTTTTATGTTTCATGTTGCTTGAATAAAGTTCTATATTATTATTATTATTATATATTATTATTATATTATTATTATCTCAAAGCCCAAAGGAGTTCTTCTTCAGAGTACTAGCCTAGAACGGAAGAAGCTCAATGATCTTTGGAGCCCTGAAAGATCAAATCCTTATGTCCAGGAAGAGGATACCTTTCGAGGCCAAGAAGTATTCTGCCAAAATTCCAAATACGATTGAAGAATGCCCATCAGTCGTCATTCGTTACCCCAAGAAGCCAGCCGTTTCCTCCGTTTAGCTGCCAACTACCTCGAACCACAGTCACGGAAATGTTGGAGCACAAAAGAGTTCATTCCAATGCCCAGGACGAATATACCTTCGAGCCCAAAAGGATCCTGCCAAAATTCACATGACGATTTTTCAATCGAAATGACAATTAATGTCGTTTTATTGAACTGGATTCTGAAACTGGTTCAAACTGTTCTTTCCGTCATTCATTAAATCATTCCTATAGACTCATACAAACTGCTGCGTATCAGATACGTGTGCTTCAATGTATAGTGAGTCTGAGTATCAAGGATAATCCTTATGTAGCAGAGTTCTAGGAAACCGTTTCTGTAGGATATCCAACGGATTTTTGTTAGATGCAGCTGCTACGCCTCATGATATTACCTCATAACGTGAATCACTTCCAACAAGGGAATGATAGAGTATTTCGGAATGATGATATGGTTATAATTTTTTCAATGCTTCAAATTTATACAGCATGAATTGTAATTTATTGATGATATATTGAATATGTGCATCCCATCAAAGATGTGAATCAAGATTGACTCCAAATAATTTGAGCTTTCCTTCTGGTAATTCATAATATGTTTGGGTGAAACTAGTTATCTCGAGATCATTGAAGGTTGCAGTGTTGGGACACATGAATAGGAATGATTTCTGTTTTATTGTTCCATAACATTGGAGAATTATATAACGTTTTTTTGGTGCGAATAGAATGATGATGTGAAGGTGAGTTTTCAGAACTCTTTTTGCAATGATATTCAATTATGATAGCATTGTAGTACAACTGCTGAGTAACAGATACATTAGCTTCAATGTAAAGTGAGTCTGAGGAATTAGAATGATCTTCATGTAGCAGAGTTCTGAGAAACCGTTTTTGTAGGATATCCAATGGATTTTCTGTAAGATGCAGCTGCTACGCCTCATGATATCACCTCATAACGTGAATGACTTTCAACAAGGAAATGATAGAGTATTTCGACGTGATGATATGATTATAATGTTTTCAATGCTTCAAATTCATACAAAAGTAATTGTAATTTATCGATTATACATATATTGAATATGTGCATTCCATCGGAGATGTGGATCAAGAATGACTCCTAAATATTTGAGATTTCCTTCTGGTAATATATTATATGTTTGAGTGAAACAATTTCCAAACACCCATATCTCTTTGAGAAATGAATGAATTTCCATCGGAATGCAGTGCTTGGAAGATGCTATTTCTCTGTTTAAGATTCCTCGTTCAAAACTCGTCGGTAGTTTTCCTGTCATTATACACCAATTGTTCGGAAAAAGTATAACACAAATGAGAGAATTCAAACGCTTCCGTATTCCAGGAAATGTTCTTCATTTTCCTACTTATCATTTCTTTGCGAACGTTTAGGCTGATATCTCGAAAGGGTTTTGTGATTTTCCATATTCCTCATACAGGATGTTGGGAATCGATGATTTTTTATTTTCCGGTTTCATCGCATCATTTTCGATTTTAAAATCATGCAAACCACATTCACCGTATTTTGCCACTGTGAACCATGGAACACATCCTAGGAAATGGATTCATATTGCGTTGAAATCATCGACAACTTCAACAGAAGAAGAATTGATGTTTCTGGAGGAATGTTCATAATTAGGTGAAATCGTCTGTTCTGTTCGGTGCTGCCATAACCATATGCTATGCTAAACACCAATCATTCATTTGGATCGATTGCTCTGCTCAGTATCTCGGATTGATTTCGTGATTTTTCAGATAAGGCATTCCAAGGAGGCGCAAGGAGGCCATTCTGGACTTTTCTGAACGATTCATACAATAACGATGCTATAATGGTTTCAAGATATTCCTGAGCTGACATGAAGTCAAGAAACTGATTTAACACAAGATTTTCCATCGCGTAATCGAAAATCAATCAAAAAAGTCTATTTCTTTTAATCAACACTCATTTACGCAACAAATACCACTAGAAAACCCAATATAATGCCTCCTGTCGAACCTTTTACAACTACGCATTATATTGGGTGTTCCAGTAATATAAATTGCGTAAATGAGTGTTAATTGAAAAAAATCGACTTTTTCAATTGGTTTTCGATTACGCGAAGGAAAATCTTGTGATAAATAGGTTTCTTTACTCCATGTCAGTTCAGGAATATCTTGAAACCATTGTAGCACCGTTTTTGTATGAATTGGTCAGAAAAATCCAGAAGGGCCTCCTTGCGCCTCCTTGGATTGATTTACCTAAAGAATCACAGAATCATTTCGAGATATTGAGCTGAGCAATCGATCCAAATGAAGGATTTGTGTTTAGCATAGCATATGGTTATGGCAGCACCAAACTGAACAGATGATTTCACGAAATTCTCATTATTTCTCAAAAAAAAAACATTTTTTTTCTTCTGTTGAAATTTTCGATGATTTCAACGCAATATGAATCCATTTTCTAGGATGTGTTCCGTCGTATAGAGTGGCAAAATACGTTGAATGTGGCTCGCATCATTTCAAAATCGAAAATGATGCGATAAAAATCTGAAAATTGAAAATAATCGATTTTGAACATCCTGTATGAGGAATATGGAAATTAAAAAACCGTTACGAGATATTGGCTTGAACGTTCGAGAAAAATGATTTGTAGAAAAATTAAGAACATTTCCTGGAATACGGAAGCGTTTGAATTCTTTCATTCTTGTTATAATTTTTTCGGAAGCTTGGTGTATAATGACAGAAACACTCCCGACGAGTTTTGAACGGAGAATCTTGAACAGGAAGATCGCATCTTCCAAGCACTGTATTCTGATTTCAAAATCCATTCATTTTCTGAAGAGATTTGGCAGTTTGAAAATCGTCAAATATCTCAGTGGTCCACTTGGTTCTTTGAGCACTTCAGTTATCCTGAGGTGATTGAAGGTTGCACTGTTTGACTTATTACAACCAAGTATTCATTTACTTATCAAGTATCTTTCATTTATTTATTTCAATTTTTGATTCGTCTCTATGTACACTGTTTTGTTCTGGAATGGATTGATATATCATATTATATAAATGGAATGTGGCACGTTTTCTCGAAATTCATAGTGAGGAGACTGTGATCCAACCAGTTCTTCATCTGGATGAAGTCTCTCTGAGCAAAATCTTTCAGTGCATCCCATGTTGGACTATTGAACTGTCGATGTGATCATATGGAAAAACACCTTTGTTTTTGAATATATTGAATTCAGAAGCGTCTCATTGGTCGAATTCTCATTTAGAATTACGGAAGCTATCCTACGTCAGATAAGATGCCAAATCGTGGAAGGTGGCTCCTGAAAATCTCAAAGAGACGATGATTCTCAATTTATGAGTGGTTCCTCTATTATGTTGGGTGGATGTGATGTATTTTTCCATATCTATTGGTAGTACGCTCACCTGTCCATGTTTCCCAATCTCTCTCATGAGGAAATGAAAATCATATCCAAAAAATTGTTTTTCTTCCATGTTTCGGTTCTCACGAAAAGAAATATCCTGTAAAGTTCATAGGACATTGTGAGAACCGAGGGAGAACAGGTTGGGATTAGTGTTTGTCTTGAATTTCTGGAGGTTATTTGCCTCGGGAAACACCTGTCTTGACACTTCGAAGGACTCGCGGTACCCCAAATTTCAAGATTGATGCGCCAACCCTCTGAAGGCACCAGTGAAATGATGGTTGTCTTTTGAGATAATATCAGTGCCCGCAATGTATTTTATCAGATATGGTAGTGTGTTATACCAACCTTGTCAGGGCAATAAGTTAGATGAACAATGTCTCCGATTTCAGACTGTGAAAATTTAGCGACACGTGTCATTTCTAAAGCAGGACCTCGATGACTCCTGTAATAGAACAACCTATCATCATATGGGCATTCTTAATATCACCCTGCGCGGCAGGCTGTATGTTCCTGATATTCATGTCATTGTTAGAAAATTTGTCATCACAGTGCTGCAAGACCGATTCGAAATCGTTTTGGATGATGGATTCGGCCTCTTGCTCAAACATGTAATCTTTGATAATTTCTTTACTTCTGGAGATTTTGTTTTCAAATTCTTATCATGTGTGTTCGATAGATGTAATCCAATATTAGTCGTGGCATATATAGCCAGGAAAGTAGTTGTTTTCTGTTGAATGAATCGAGAAAGAATCAATATTTTAATCACATGGAGAATGCAAATTCTCAATGCATTTATTTATATATATATATTCACTTTTTTGTGTTTATAAATATATCTGAGAATGTTCCTCCTCAATATTTTCAATCACTCAAGGGGTTCAAACTTGAACGATGAGAACTTGAGAACGAGAGTTCTGATAAATGAACACTACAAATATTCTAGTCCTAATTGTACATATGATTGGACTGATATATTATCGTTGATGAATTCAATAGAAATGAGTACACAACGACTCGACTCAAACCCTAAGAGGTGAACAAGGAAAACGACGAAGATATTCCACACAAAAATTCCATCCATTTGAGAGTCACAGGTCCACCTTAACTGAAATTTGGCAATATTGTACGCATATCCATGGCAGAATATATTATAGAAAGAGGCTGAACACCTTACTGGACGTTACAGTTATTCAAAATCGTCGATGTAGAAATAACCAATCATGTTACATACCTACTTGGAGACATGCAAGGGCAGTAGATCAGTGGCGCATTCTATAGAGGGTAATTACAAGAGACAAAGAATCCCAACATTAACCTCATTGCAAAAGTGGTGAAGAGAAGAGTGCAGGAAATGTATGCTCATTGGTTGAGACTCAACAAGAAACATAAAAGTTAGATAGATAATGTCGATTTAGTGTAGTTTCTAATGAAAAATACAAACAGATTCCAATGGGTCAGAAGCCTTTTGTGTGATCATGAACTGTTCGAAGAATAGGGAGAATATAAATAACAGCTCGGAGTGTGCTCCAATCTCAGTCTCAATCGACATGTCGAGTCGAGATATTGGTATGTCGGACGTGAGCAGTAATATTCTCTTCTCGCCTATATCTAGTGGTGACCTATGATCAAGAAGTGAACAGTGTGAACATGAGAATACATCAAAAATAGCATGACACTATTCTTTCCATGCGGATATTTTTGTCAAATCACCCAACTTGAAAATGATGTGATACGAGATTGCTACTGGTCAGCAAACACCAGGTTGCGTCTCTCATAGACGAAGGAGATGTCACACAGATCTTTGAAGTCTACCAGGAACTAGTGAGTTGGATGGGAGAAATGAACTTCGGTGCTCATTATCACAATATTATTGTTTTGACAAGGACTTATTTTGATAATGAAAGCTGTTCTGATGTATAAAATGCATTTTGTGAAATGAATATCACAGTTCGTTGGGCATGGCTTTCAAAGAATATTTGTATCACTTCAAGTACAATGTACTGCATGATTTGGAATAATATGATATGAAGTCAACTCAGTTAATCTCTTCGTCAAGTCAGATGATGGAAACGTGACGCTTTCGTCATTTTTGATGTTTTGTAGCACGTTCAAGGTTCATTCTGTTACAGCGATCGATCAACAAGATGAGTGGACAATTTTCATTGAACAGTGTAATGAATACATGGTGTTCAAAGGGAGTAGAATGAGAAATCTACATTGTATAGTGAATCAATTGTTTAATATATTAGGTGAAAATACTGAGTCTATGTACAACATGATTGATAAATCAGTGGTAGGGGTGAAATATCATCAGTTGAGATTTCTCTGAAGATTAAGGTGATATTTTTGAGGAATGAATATGGATGGAGAATCATATTATGTCAGTTTTAATGAACCCTTTTTGATCAAAAAGACACTTTCTCTAGTCACCCAGAGATCGTAGACAGCACCAACAAACTCATAGGAACTTAGCTTGATGATGAGGACGGTCATTCCTGAATTCGATATAAACCCATATCATAGTTGGCTGTATTTCCGTCATATTTGAGATTCACAGGTGACTCTCTTCGGGGTTGAGAAAAAGTGTTACAGTTCGTTCAAGATGTTACGATAATACTGCTGAAAACAGATCTATGCAGTATTGTTCACCAACTTCACACCCTTTTTTCCATTGGTTCATAAATGGATTCATGATTGATGTTAACTACTGGCTATCCATTCGTTTTTCAATGTTCCTTGGTTTTGATCCAGATATCATTCTTGCGTCAAAAAGAGAATATTGTGATTTTCAGTCGACAAGTTATCGTTGACACATACCTTGGTCGGGAAATTTTGTTTACAAATTTCAGTAGGTAGTTGGTTCTTGGATGGAATTGTCGCTCATGATTGATTCAGTCCACAGGTATTTCGCCATTTTCAGCATGGATTTCAAGAATCATTTTTGTAATTATTGTTTGCAGTCATGTTTCCGAATGAATATCATTATTATGTTATTATTGGAAATGTCATTGTCAGATTGATGACGTCTATTCTCTATTGACGGTTATAACAAATGACGACAATGGCAGTAATGACGGAGCATCACTATTTACGAGCCTCTGAAGACATCTTCTCGATTCTTCATCATCGTCAACATAGAACATTGACTAATACTCCCCATTTGATCATCAAGAATACGGGATGTAACATCCCACAATCAATGCCAAATTCCGTTATGATGGTTTGGTACTCGTTACCTTCGCCGTAATGCACCTGTTCGTTGATCGGGTAATAATTCCTTGTAAGTATGGGCGTTATAGGTTATGTAACATTATGTTGATGTATCATCGTACGAAAAGAAGATGGTGACATATTTTGACCTACTTCTCAAGTCCTCAGTCGCGCATGACCGCGTTTGAATATTTGTAGTTCCAAATCAAAACAATGATCAACTAGCTATAATATATTCTGGCTTGAAATAAATGGTAATTTCATGATATTCCTTCTTTTCGGATGGTCTTGATATTTTAACCCTTTTGGGTTAAGTGGAAGAATAGCAATGCAACCCCTGTTTGCATTACTGAACTTCGCCATTTCAGTTGTACACCTTTGATATGAAGCATAATTGTATATCATTGGTATTAGCAATTGAATAAAGTATATTATTATTATTACTATTATTATTATTCTTATTATTAATTTTCTCGATATCATCGACATAGTTTCACTAATATGATGAGATAAAAATACCATGTACAGGGTCCTCATGGTCCGTGTGATTGATGTGTGTGGGAGTATAGGGGAGTATACATGAGGAAAAGGGTGATCTACCGGTAAGATGTGGCAAGGACAGCATATTCGATAGACAGGCATTTTATGAAATATCTAGTAACAGTTTGGTGAGCAAGGCTTTCAAAGGATATTTGTATCACTTCAAGAACAATGTACTGCATGATTTGGAACAATAAGATATGAAGTCAACTCAGTTGTTCTCTCCGTCAAGTCAGATGATGGTATTGTTGACAATCGTCAGAGGCGTGGAAACGAGACGCTTTCGTCATTTTTGACGTTTTGGAGTACGATCAAGGTTCATTGTGTTACATCAATCGATCAACAAGATGAGTGGAAAATTTTTATTGAACAGTGTAGTGAATACATGGTGTTCAAAGAATATAGAATGAGAAATCTACATTGTATAGTGAATCAAGTGTATAATATTTAGGGTGAAAATACTGAGTATGTACAACATGATTGATAAATCAGTGGTAGGGGTGAAATATCATCAGTTGGGATTTCTCAGAAGATAGAGGTGATATTTTTGAGGAATGAATATGGATGGAGAATCATATTATGTCAGTTTTAATGGAACCTTTCTGATCAAAAAGACACTTTTTTTAGTCACCCAGAGATCGTAGACAGCACTAACAATTTTGAAGGCACTTAGCTTGTTTAGGACAGCAAGTCTCATCTACCTGATCAGCCATCTGATGATGAATCAAATCAAATCAAATCAAAATATACTTTATTACCTGAAGAATATAAATTCTTATTGACAAAGCATTTGAGAACTCAGGTACTAATCACATGAGTGAGTTTACATAGCGGCCGAAGTCACACGACATAGTCTTATCAGTATCCTGAATATAAACGATAACTATAATATACAAAAATATAAATACACACATTTGTTGGTAACGGCAAAAGAGCTGCCTTATACCAATGTCAATGTCATACAGGTATATGATAATAATAAAAGTTATTGAATATTATGAAAAATGTCATGGAATAGATCATTAAAAAAGATCATGAAAAACATAGATAATAAAATAACAATTAGGAAACCTGATAGAATCCATTGAGATTATAACAAGCTCTCTCCAAAAGAAACTTTTTCACGGATTTCCTGAAATTTTGTTCATTTTCAATTCTCTTTAGGTGCAGGGGCAAATGATTGAATAACTCCTTGCTTTCGTAGATAATAGAGTTCTTAGTAAGAGTTGATATGGAAATAGGTAATTTAATGTTTAGGGAAGAGCTGCAGCGAGTGGTGTGAATCGATGACGCGTATCTGAATTCTTTATATTTTTTATGTACTAAGCATACGGTTTCCAAAATGAGAATGCAGGCCAGAGGCAATATTCCATGGAGGAAAAATCAAGGTGTACAAGCGTCCCTCGAGCCGGCTTTGCACATGTATCTGAGAGCTCTCTTTTGGAGCATAAAAACTCTATCGGATAAATAGTTCGCAGTCATTCCCCAGAAGCAAATACCATAACGCAGATGAGATTCAATAAGTAAAAAGAATGCATTCCTTGCCGCAGTCAACCCTAATTCGTTAGATGTAGCTCGTACGGATCGTACGGTCATTCCTGAATTCGATATAAACCCATATTATAGTAGGCAGTATGTCAGTCATATTTGAGATTCACAGGTGAATCTCTTTGGGGTTGAGGAGGAGTATTACACTTCGTTCAAGATGTTACGATAATACTGCTGGAAACAGATCTATGCATTATTGTTCACCAACTCCACATTCTTTTTTCCATTGGTTCATGAATGGATTCATAATTGATGTTCACTACTGGCTATCCATTCGTATTTCTATGTCTCTTGGTTTTGATTCAGATATCATTCTTGCTCTAACGAGAAAATATTGTGATTTTCAGTCGACTAGTTATCGTTGACACATACCTTGGTCAGGAAATTTTGTTCACAAATTTCAGTTGGTAGTTGGTTCCTGGAATTGTCGCTCATGATTGATTCAGTCCACAGGTATTTCGCCATTTCCAGCATGGATTTCAAGAATCATTTTTGTAATTATTATTGTTTTTCAGTCATGTTCCCAAATGAATATCATTATTATGTTATTATTGAAAATGTCAATATTTTTGAATCTGCCTAATATTTGATTTTCCATTACTTAGTGTTGAGATTGATGGAGGAAAGAACTCCAATTTGGAATATCCATCGTGAGAATAAAAATCCTGTTGCCTCTATGAGGGGATTATGTGTGGCTGAAATATACGAGGCCGACCCGACTTGCACCACATCTCCTAGAACCCGCTCACCATCGGAGGTATTTTTTTCTCCATATTATCTAAAGCTGCTTTCTCTTTTCATTTCTCGTGTTCGCGAAGATAATCCGGAATTGTCGTTTTCTCATGTAGGTTTCAAGCCTTCACGCCCTGTTGTCGCCTTCGAAATTTGGGCCTTCTTCGCTCGGACCTTGAGCTGATGTTTTAGCTGAGTCTGCGCTGCTTCAGCTCTTGCCTTTGGGCACCTGTTCGTGGCTGGAGAGAAACTTATCTAGGAGACATTACCTGACGCTGCCTGACTTCACCTGATTTCCCCTTCACATCAGGACCAGATATATGAATTCATATCTCTTCTATGAGTTGTGCTGCTCATAACTTGGTGGGTTCGTTTCATGCACCAGGGATGATTATCCATTGGGGCAAAACTACCACTGATCATACTTCATCAATATGAGTTTCATTCATTATAATAATTTCAAGATATCCTTGATTTGATTTACACTCAGTATATGTACAAAACATACTCTTGTGAATCGAAAGTGCACTGCGGTATAATAGGCCTCATTACTTTACTCTCATTGATACTGATTCACTGAGCCATTTTGTTGTTTCATTTTTATATCATCGTACTGCCTCAGAAAGTTGATTTCAGGCAGTTCTATTCCATATTGATACATATCTATTGTCAACATTGATTGAAATTCAGTAACTTCAGGGTGGCATTGCCAATTTTTTCTGTGATTCGAAGCATATTCTCTTTCATTGAACTCAAGTAGGTATTGGGATGGGTTTGACAGACAAGGTGGGGAGTGGCCTAGGCGGGGCGTCAGTTGGGGATGTGGGGTGGAGTCAAGCAGGGAGTGGGGTAATAGAGGGGGTAGTGGGGCGGGGCTTGGACCTGATTGGTCGTGGGTGGGGTCATTGTTCTCATTGGCTGTTGGGATTGTCTTATGGCCGACGTGTGGGTTTACCTTTCAAGGTGATTGATGGCTGGGGCCTTGCTTAGACTCGATTGGACGAGGGTGGATCTAATGTTTACATTGGCTGTTGGAATGTCTGATGACTCGACGTGGTGATGATGATGTATGGGGGATTTCATGAAGTGATTGATGCTGGAGTGGGTGCTGTCTTATGGCCGACGTGGAGGTTTACCTTTCGAGGTGATTGATGGTTGGGGCCTTGCTTGGACTGGATTGGACGAGAGTGGGTCTAATGTTAACATTGGCTGTTGGAATGTCTGATGACTCGACGTGGTGGTGATGATGTATGGGGGATTTCGTAAAGTGATTGATGCTGGAGTGGGTGGTGAGGGAGAGATATTACAGGCTCTGGGAGGCGTATAGTCGAGTTCGTTTGGCATTCACGACGTGATATAAGGTGCCATCCTGGATGTGATGTATGTTTTGTGGTGTATAAAAAAGTTGACTGCATTGGCCTGTAGGTGTGGTCTACTACGTATACCGATATAATTGGATCCCTCACACTCTTCCCTCCCCCCCCCTCTCTCTCTCTCTCCCTCCCTCTCTCCCTCCTTCTAACTCCTCTATTTCCTTATATCTCTCTACATATTCCTTCATTGTTTTGAATGTGGATCCAACTATTTTTCGGATCATCATTCTCAATTTCTCTGTTCCGGAACAAAGAAAAACATCGACACACAAACACACACACACACACACACGTACTCCTCTTTCTCACATTTTATAGTCCTCTATCGAAATCACTCTATACACCTATTTATTCAACATACGCTCACGGTGTCGTGTCCTAATTCTATCGATACTAACTGTGGAAGAGGTATTCAGAAGACAACAAAGAGTATATTTGGAGAATACCACTGCACATAACGATGTAACCTGGTTGATCGACTGACGTAGACTGACGTCCTTACCTCGACTTCATCTGATTCGAGCAGTTTGGGTAGGCGCGCACTAAACCCACAATATTTCATAGCGGTGAGGAAAATGACGATAGGAAATTAGAACTTTGACGAAGAGACATACACTGTAACGCTCTCTCTGTCACATGATGGTGTATCTCCGTCTATCTGTCCACTTCTCTCTCTCTCTCTCTCTTTCTGCCGTTTCTTCCACCTATCGGTTCATCCACTCCTGCTACCTGACCCCTTCTCTCCCCACCCCTTCTCTTCCATTCCTGCCATCCGCCACACCTTCCATCTGTCACTCCTGCTACCTACGAAACCCTGCTATCTACCACTCCTGCAATCTGTCACACCTGCCATCTGTCACTCCTGCTACCTACGAAACCCTGCTATCTGCCACTCCTGTTATCTGCGTCACCTGCCATCTGTCACTCCTGCTACCTACGAAAACCTGCTATCTGCCACTCCTGCTATCTGCCACACCTGCCATCTGTCACTCCTGCTACCTACGAAACCCTGCTTTCTGCCACTCCTGCTATCTGCGACACCTGCCATCTGTCACTCCTGCTACCTACGAAACCCTGCTATCTGCCACTCCTGCTATCTGCCACTCCTGCTATCTGCCACACCTGCCATCTGTCACTCCTGCTACCTACGAAACCCTTCTATCTGCCACTCCTGCTACCTACCACTCCTGCCACCTACCGCACCTGCTACTTTTAACTACTGCTGCCTGTCGTTTCTGCTATCTACCACTCCTGCCATCTGGCATTCCTGCTCACGCTCACTCTTCTTATCTGACACTATTAAGAATCCACAAAAATGTTTATAATTACTCCAATGATAAAGTTACCTACAGGTAGATATTTCACCGACTTCATGACGTGTCGTGGACACTCTATATTGACTACTCCCGAGACTATACTCCTTGTTCTGAAAGTTCTCATGAGTTGTCTCCAGTAACTTTCGTTTTGTTTCGTACCACGCGTATGTTTTTTATCGAAGAAGGACACAATACTATTGGTGCCCCATGGTCAATGACCTTTTTTCTCTGTTCAATTTCGTCATGAAACCTCCCTTTGGATTCAATAATAACGAAATACCCACCAAGTCCACTATATCTTTGCTCGGTATTATGGGAAAATCACTTCCGATCCATTACGAGAGCTGCATCACAGAAACTTCCCTAACAACACGAGTACATCCAAGAGACTTCCCAGGGACGTCCCTAATTTCAAATAAGGACATCCCAGGGATATCTTTTCTGGGACAAAGTACATACTAGGGACGTCCCAGGGACATCCGCTTTCAGACAAAAAGGACATCCAAGGGATGTCCCTCCTGGTACGTCCCTGGGATGTACCGAGTACAAAGAAGGGATATCCCTAGGACGTCCCAAGGATATCCCAGGGACATCCCTTCGACAAAAGAAGAAAAAATGTAGGTCTAGTTGGGATTGAACCCGGGACCTTCAGCTTATCAGGCACGCACCTTACTCCATTGGCCAATATGCCTTCTGAATATTCATGTATTGAACAGATTTATGAACAGGACAACTACGGAAACCTGGATAAATAAAACTGTTAGAATTCGGGTATAATTATTATCATTCTTGGGTGTTTAAAAATGAGGAGCATTATGCATTTACGATCTCTGTTTGCGGAAAATGGTCATTTCTTGAGAAGTTTTGAGACTATATTCTTTATTTTCATCACAATTATTTTCCGGAAGAAATACATTTTTGAAAAAATTCGACTCAATATTTTGATGATATTGAATGACTCTCTGATGTGAAGAATGGATATCAGATATTCCAGGGACACGAATGGGATAACCTAGGGAAGTACCGGGTGGGATGTCCACTGGACAACTACTGGCGGGACATCCCCTGGATGTCCCAATCATTTCCTTGTACCGCGGGACAAAAAAGGGACGCACCTAGGACATTCCTGTGTTGTTAGGGTTGCATTTTTGTTCCGTGCGAACACCTCAACAGCTTCTCATGATTGACAAAGCACAAATACGGCCGGTTCTAGAACATTGTTCTCAAGTATGGGGTTCGACACCCAGACATACGCTGATGTTCTCAGATTCCATGCAGATAATAGCCATTCGTCTGATAGGTGATGCCACACTAACTAACACTAACAAGTCGGCGACCTTTCACCTTTCTATAGATACTTGCTCGGACAATGTTCCTCAGAAATCTCTGCAATACTTCTATCACCAGTAATATCAATCAGACTCACTTTGTGAAATAAAGATTCTTGACCATGAAATCCTATAGCTTGTAATCCTTGAACCCCGACTTCTACAACATGAACAAATATACGCTGATATAGCATAGACACACGACAGCTTCAGTTACTCATAAGCTCTTTCGTCTGATTTTCGCGATAGTAACATCAATATTTGAGAGTTCAAATTTTTAAATGACTAAAACGGAGTGGTGAACCAGAATACACATATTTTGTTTCATAATCATTACATCGAACTCCAGCAGTAGGAAACGACAGCATTGGATACTTACTTCTGTCCACCAAAATAATTTTCAATGAAAAATTGATTTAGAATTCATAAAACATTTCAAGAAGAAAAAGTGGAAGAGCCATTCAAAATAACATAAGTTATTCCAGAATTCCTTGCTACATATAACCACATATCTATGTTGAGTCTTTTTTTTTATAGGTGGAGATAAACAACACTGGTGTGAAATGCACTTTTTAATCAAATACGCAAATACAGTGCAAGATGGTGTAAGGTACACGAGGTGAAGAAAAGTGACACAGTTTTTATGCGAAAAATGACGTTATACCTCTACCTTTCTCGAACGAGTCGAACGCCCGTCAAGAATGAGTGATATTTCAATTCAAAAAGCCTCATTTTCACAAATGCGTTAAACAAAAGATACAACTCTTCATGTCACTATAATTACTTTCGATAACAAGGGAATAGACAAGCTTTTGAACAATTCGAAAATTCTACTCAACTGTCATAGAGCTAAAATATGTTGCTTGTCAGTGGCAGAAGAGGAAAAATTATCGGGATCTGAAAGAAAAGAGTGAATCAAGAAAAAAAAAAAAGCGAGCTATGTCACAATGCTGGCTCCTCACAATGGCCAACAAGTTGATGATTTGTTTCAACAATATGAAGATATTCAGTGAAATTGCTTTCGAAGATGGGATAGATATTCAACTTATTAGAAAAAAACGTATTTTCGAGAGAATAAATGATTTTATGCAGTGGTCAATGAATTGAAAAAACGGTTGTGGTTGACATTTAATTCAAAAACTCATAGGAAGACCCGTATTTTTGGAATACTGAGTACTTAGTGAAATATCAACTCTCAATACACTAAGTAAACAAATGATAATGGAGATGAATAGGGTTTTATACTCGGCTTTCCTATAATGTGGCGAATACAAATTTTCCAATTCGAAGCTATTCTCAGAGGATGAATGGAAAAGTTCTTTCATAAGTATGGAAATACAAGATTTCTAATGAGTCGACTTATTCAGGATGAAGAATAGCAGCTATTTTGAAGAGATCGTGAAGGAAACACTTAAAAAAGTAGGTATTTTGAATGTTCTCTGATTATTGCCGGAAACTTCACATTTATGAGTATGTTATCAGAATCTAAGCATCACTTTCAGATGAATTCAAGCCGTTTTGTTTCCTCTTCAGATTTCGATTTTGTTTTCAATGTTTCGCCATATATATCGATCATGTGATATATATCAGAATTGCTCTATGTTGTCAGGCACAGGTTGGACATCGAGAAAATAGTTTCAAGGCTCTAATGAAATACTCTTCTCTTCCATACTAGCTGATATACTAGGTATTTTCATGAGCTCAATGTAGGGCTCTGTATAGTTGAGACTTTCTCTATTTCTCCTTTGCTTTGTTCACTTGAGTCAAGGGCGAGCATGAAAAATTGTTTTTCCCTAAAAAACAAAAATTCAGTTTAAAATAACAGACTGACATTTTTTTTGTATATTATTTTCAGCTCATCATCACCATCGCATACTACAGGATAATTCGAACAAATTCTAACCTTATCTGCGGAAGTAACAAAATAAATACAGGAGAATTACTTCAGAAATTGATTACGCCTCGTTTTTCGGAAATATTGATACCCAGTATATCGATAACTAAGCAAGTCTTTGTAGACGAAAAGTTCACAACTATTCTTATACTTTCTTTCGGTATGGAATCAACCCTCGAATTTTGAAAATGTATATTGAACACCCTGTATATAGAAGGACCATAAAAAAGTGCAAATCATGATCATTTCGTGATAATGAGCCACCTGACTCTGAAATCTTTTTATAGATTGATGGACATCCTGAGAAGATATTGTAAGCCTATATTTTTCGTATTTTTAAGTTCCCAGCCAAGGGTATCAAAAATACAAAAACAGAAACCAAGTTTCTCATGGGACTTCAGATTCATGTTATATAGAATGTTAATGATATATCCTTCAGTAGTTATCTTCAAATCGAGTTCATCGAAGAAAATATATAATTTGCCTTAATTTTCGACTCAGCAATTTGTCAAAAAGAGTATCTACTTGAATAAACTATCCTATTTAACATACTTATATACATAACGCTTGAAGCAATATGTACAGAGTTGATATACCCGAGATATAGAGTTGTTGATTAATGAATAAAAGTAGTGCAATTGGTAATCTGATGGAAAAGAGTAATATGCTTTCGAAATAGTAGATATACTTATAGTATTATTAGTTTCCAATTTCCACATATAATATAGAGAAAGTCGAACTCGGCAAATATAGAAGAAATCCGGGTGGGCTAAACTGTTTCATTCTTACCGTGATCTTCATGGTTGCTACATTTGCGCGGGGAGAAATTGTGGGAGATTTGGAATCGGCTAACCCATGGCCAATCCCGGCTTATGTGGTCGATTTTCATTGTATTCAGAGTTCGAGATACTAGACCGTTGGCCCATAACACTAGGGGTGTCGATTATCTACGAAGGCATGCCCTTCAAGAGACATGAAGATTGAGTTGGATTATCAGGAAAAAAGTGGTTAGTTGGATCGGTACCTGGTCGCCCATCTCCCTAATCAATCAACTTCCTGTTGAAAGTAATGTTGAAAATTGTTTTATAGAAGAAGCTTTAAAATTCATTGGAATATTCGCATCTCGCCAAATTAACCGGGCGCCAGCAGATTTGCATACGTCTAGGTCGGTCCCGAAGGGCGGCATACGGACCGCAAGTTACCATTAACCGACATTTCTCTCAGATTATTCACGATGGTATGCCCTTTGGTTAATTCCTTCATTTCGACCCATGAATCAATGCCATAACATTTGCATACAGTTTGGGTGGGCGAATTTAGACTTATTCGAAGGTCACTTTACATTATTGACCTGTATGTACAAGATTATCTACGAAGCTCCCAAATTTTGATCAAGGTTAGTTAAGCATGAACTATGCATGGAATAATGATTTGCATACAATTTGCGAGTTGCGGGGATTACATTAGCAAAAATGGCGGCAAAATTCGTTCAACACCCTGTAAGAGCTCAAGATATCGACAATCAAATTCTTTCTAACTCTAAAACTTACACAAAACTCGTCCCGATTTACCTGTTTCGAGTTATTCGAGGTCGAAGTTTCGAAAAATCAGTTTTTGGTTCAAAAACCACTAAGAAAATAATTATTATGTCTGTACGACGCGTCTGAACTGCCATCCTAAAAAAACTTTTTTTTCACGGATATTTGCCTAATTTACTGTTGATCTCCTAATTCACAGTTGCAACTGTAAATGAGGAAGGAGAATCTTTTTTTTTTAAACATCTCCTAATTCACAGTTGCAACTGTATAATATTGTTACGTTATTTGTGTGCAGAAGCGAACACCACCATTTATTAACTGACAATCACTGACCACCTGCTGTCCTGTCGTCCTTATATATCAGATGATTTGGCTGGCTATATGCTTGTCGAATGTTCCCGAAAATCATCGGTACCCTTCTTTTGTTCGAAGCTTCTCATAGAAAAGTATCTCTCTCTCTCTAATAGTTCCATCGATTGTTTTGAGATGTTTCTGTCGCTGCGACACATATTGGGTGTCCAAAAATATGCTGATTCATGTTAGAATTATTGGGATACTCGGGAACAATCTGATACGCGTGATACAGGAAGATCGTTATACGCCTTCTTGATGATGTTCGAGCCCCTCTCAGGGGAATATTACAATATCGTTCATGAAAATAACAAAAAACATGAGATCCAACATTGATCCTTTAGGAACTCCCATTGTAACTCCAAGAGGATCAGATTCATAGAATTCAACAAGACTATCTACCGGTTCTGCAAATGAGATGCGCCCCCTGACATCCCCCCTAGAGTCATCCTCTATCATCCCCGGCCCCCGGCACTAGTAGTAGGTGCCAGATTCGAGCTTAGTGACCCCGAAACCTCCCTGAGAGCCCTTGGCACTCGATCATCCTGGAATTTCCAATTTCAACTTTTTAATATTAGAAAAACTGAAAAAAATAGACTCCCTATAGCAAAATCGACGTATGCTCAAAATACATTCGTATGCAAACGCTATTTTCTTATTCAGTATAACTGAATCTATCACCTGATTGAATGGCATACAAAATTATATAATCTTGATATATATAATCGATGATGTAAAGTGACCTTCGAATATGTCTAAATTCGCCCACCCAAACTGTATGCAAATGTTATAGCATTGATTCATGGGTCGGAATGAAGGAATTAACCAAAGGGCATACCATCGTAAATAATCTAAGAGAAATGTCGGTTAACGGTAACTTGCGGTCCGTATGCCGCCCTTCGGGACCGACCTAGACGTATGCAAATCGGCTAGCGCCTGGCGAGATGCGACTATTCCAATGAATTTTAAAGCTTCTTCTATAATACAATTTTCAACATTACTTTCAACAGGAAGTTGATTGATTAGGGAGATGGGCGACCGAGTACCGATCCAACTAACCACTTTTTTCCCGATAATCCAACTCAATCTTCATGTCTCTTGAAGGGCATACCTTCGTAGATAATCGACACCCCTAGTGTTATGGGCCAACGGTCTATACCCTTCATTTGATTTGAAGGTGTGCTGGTGAGAGGGCTACAGTGTTATACGAGCAAGAAATAATTATTCTCTTAGGTAAGAATACAATAAATACTATGTTCTTCATTCTGTATCAATATTTAGTTATTTCAATACGAAAAGGTAATATAGTTATGATTATATTCCTTTCGGATAGCGCATTCGGCGATAGAATAACTTGCAAGGGTTATTCAGAGAATGCTTCATCTCACCTGTTTCTCAGAAACTATTGCAAATAATATTCTGGAATTCAGTATATGGATTTTTGAAGTGATACCGGTTTCATAAAAAGGTTTTTCAGCAAATGATCCGTTCCGGTTATACCGGACGTACCAGATTCATTATTTCAAAAAATGTATATAGATCTTATCATTATGGAAACTTCATCCAATTTTGAGTAAAAGATTGTTGAAAAGTAAACCATCCCATACGTAACAGAAAAGTAACGCATACTCATTTCAAGAACTCATAACCTCCAGAAGATGAGAATATCAATATCTACCTCCTCTCCCCACCCTCCATAGATACACACGGAGTTCTACGAACATAATAGGGATTTCTTCTCGTGCGCTTCAAGCGAGATAAAACAAAAACCGCAAATGTGACGCGGCGTAAAGAGGCATGAGTTATCAGTATATCGTGGGAAGGGCTAGATAGAGGCGGTAACTACTTCCTGATTATCAATATATGAGATAGGAGAATAAAGGCGATTTTGACATACTGTTATTGACAGCTCCTCAGAACAAATGTACTCATCAATATTTGAATTCTGCTCCGAATCATATCAAACATCCCTATTACGCAAATGATTATAATTCCACAGATAATATTGAATTGAATAGGTAGGTATAGGGAAATTGGATAGATATTCGAAACATAAAAAATTTGAAATGTAGTCATTTGGAATAATGAAATTGATATCTACTTCCGGTATGACCTTGGCAGTGATCACTTGGTGGAAATATTTTTTGTATATCCGGTTATGAAACATCTTTTATATTCCTCATTATTTCACAGAGGATTTCTTGGTACGGAACATAATATCATTGATCACGTTCAGGATCCATCGTTGATGATAATTTCGGATGGAATAGCGAATTAAAATTCATATAAGCGTTGAAATTTCCATCATTTTATACAGGTAAATATCTCATTTATAAGTGTGAAACTTCCAAACTGAACGGAACTTTGAAATGTCTAACTTTTTGTTACTATAGTAACACACTCAAAAATAGCTTATCATGACTGATGGTGGTAGGATATTCTTCTGACCCTCCAGTACTTTAGCAACTTGTTTTTGTTTCGAAATCAACAAAATCTACGTACGGAACATAATATCATGAATCACGTTCAGGTTCCTTCGTTGATAATAACTTTGGATGAAATAGCGAATTGAAATTCATATAAGCATTCAAATTCCATCATTCTGGTATGAAATATAATATAATATACCCATTTATCTTTAGTAATCATACGGGTAACAGTGTGAAACTTCCTGAAAAGTGTCACTTCTTGTTACTAGTAACATAATAATAATAATAATAGAAAAAAAATAGCTCTACACATTTGTTTTGTTTCGAAACCAACTGAAACTACTGCCTTCTATCAGGTTATCATATATATCATACTGAGAATATCTTTCGATTCGAAATATTATGATCCAAAAATGTTCTCAATTCTCAAATATTTAGGTTTCCTGAAATCTGTAATAGGTACCTGTTAAAATTATATCCCGGATTCCTGAAATCACAATAACGAAAATAATTGGAGCAGACTTATCAAATCAATAGCAAAACTCACTATTGAGCAGCTATACAGGGGGTTGTAGTCAATTTTGTTGCAGAAAAATGTTGATGATTTCATTCAAAAACTTACAACACCCTTTTTATTTACACTGTTATTGTTTACTCAAAAAACTTGAAAACAGGGAATTCCAGAGGATCAGATCATAATATTAATGTAATAAGTGTAAAATGTAACTTCAATACTTCACGGTTGGTGGCGTTCTCATGGAATTTACCGATTTGGAATCAAAAATACTCGACTATGTACCTACTTCACTATTTATATGTCGGAAAAAATGCTATATGATATGTTTTCCGCACATGATGGACAATGTTTCTACAAAATTTGAATAAAATATTGAAATATTCAGTATAATCTCTAAAAATTCAACTCCACTGCCTTCGTCTTTAGGGTGAGTTTTTGGTTTAACCATCCTATTTTTGCTATGAGATTCCGTTATATTATTTTTGTACATAAATTTCAGAGATGTCCTGCATACCGACTCTCACGATTGGTATCTACAGGGTGAGTCAGAATAGACAACCCTCGTTCTCAGATTCCTAAGATTATAGGTCCAATAAATAAATATCAGTTCCTATCGGGTATGGTGATATTGGTGATACCGTTGATTGCCCAGGTGCCATAATCTCATAATGAGAATACTCTACAACACATCGAAATATTTTTCAACATTTAGGTACCTATCTCAGACGGGGGAAAATATTTGCACAGACGTTGGATATAGACTTTTCTTTTTGATGGAAGGCATCTGAAAACGAAGTTTGTCGGTCTCATTGTGACTTATTTCTATTTAGTGTTCAATCCATCGGTTCTAATGAATTCTAGTTCGATGTAGGTGATATAGCAAAATATTTGGATTACTCATTAGCAATTGGAGATTTTGAATAACAAACCAGAGGAGGGTTACCATAGAAAAAAAAATGTGCACCGGTGGCTCCTTGACCTATAGTTGAACAATTGAATGAATTCTAAATTCTTTCGAGTGATAGGTACATAAAAATCAAAATATTTTTATTTAATTTTCGAATTCTAAAAGCCGTTTGAATTATCAGTAAAATTGCGGTAAAACAAACACAATGAACATTAGGGATGAGAAATATTCCTTTTCGCATACAAATTGGAATGTTCACGAAGTATTGTGATACCAAAAAAAAACCGTGGCAGAGAGGGGGGGGGGGTGATCGAATGGCACAAATAAAAATGTAGGGATTAACGTCAAATTTGGAGTTAGACCCCTCCTCCCCCCAAAGTTCTATCCTTCAGCAATTCTACCGTTACCTCTGTTCAAATTTCCGTGCGGAAAGCACAATCATGCGAAATTCAAACAATTCAAATTATTTAAATCTGGAGCACTTTTTGATATTTTATCGTTCTTGTTCAATTTACGGGATGAAATTTCTCGTCAATCAGAAGAATTTGATAACATCTGATATCATGGGAATAATCGACTGTATATTATATAGATGTACTGAATATATGTACTTATTTCAAAAAACACGTCGTAAACATATGTCAATTATATTCCCGGTATCATCTTTATACGAGCGAGTCTGGAATAGTAGCACAAAATCTATCGGTTTATAACTATTCATTCAATCTGAATTTCAGCTATGTATTTTTATGGTCAGTTTTCTATTGAAATTTTCTTATTTTCATTGTATATTACTCGAAGTATATATATGTGCATGTGTGTGTGAAAATTCCAATCTATCACAAAAAATATATACATCTGATAGGAAGTGTAGTTCAAAAATCGATTCAACTGCAATTTTGATGAAATGTCGTCACTCATTGTCGTTGCTCATTGATATCATCAAAAACTCTAACAGGCATCATAGTTCTCGAAACTCTAACTCATTGTCGTTGCTCATTGATATCATCAAAAACTCTAACAGGCATCATAGTTCATCGAAACTCTAACTCTTATATTATAGACAGACCAATTCCACAGCTGCTTGGGCTTATACAAGGTGTTCATACAATGAGTTCCTCAAAGTTTTTAACATTCAACGTGTTATATATGAATAATAATGAGTACATTTGTTTTGAGGAGCTGTCAATAACAGTATGTCAAAATCGCCTTTATTCTCCTATCTCATATATTGATAATCAGGAAGTAGTTACCGCCTCTATCATAGCCCTTCCCACGATATACTGATAACTCATGCCTCTTCACGCCGCGTCACATTTGCGGTTTTTGTTTTATCTCGCTTGAAGCGCACGAGAAGAAATCCCTATTATGTTCGTAGAACTCCGTGTGTATCTATGGAGGGTGGGGAGAGGAGGTAGATATTGATATTTTTATCTTCTGGAGGTTATGAGTTCTTGAAATGAGTATGCGTTACTTTTCTGTTACGTATGGGATGGTTTGAGGAACGTATTGGATCAGTTGCATGACGATAGTAGAACGCTTTGTGAATTCATCAACTTGTATTCAGTTGCTGGTCCACTATATAAGACGTTAAGAATATTCTTGAATGTATCATTATATCTCAAACATCCGAAGTAGAAGTATCTCATGATGTTGATGGGGAAATATATTATGATGAAGATGAATAATGATTCTCAGCATTCGAAGCAGAATTCAAATCCCTTCGAGACGATATGAAATGAAAACACGACTAGGTTCTTTAAAAAAAGAAAAGAAGGGGTTCAATCAAATATGTGCTGATCAGTTATGGAAAGGAATTTTCTGAACACCATACATGATATACCAATGAACTGTTGAAGTATCCGACCCAAACTTGAATAATCCTGTATAAGTGCATTCCATTCAAGCTCATTATTCTATATACGAGATAATTGGTGATTTTTATAGGCTGCGAATTTGAAAAACATCATTGGAAAAATCGTTTTTTCCTTGAAATTGGTTTACTTTTTAACAATCTCTCACTCAAAATTGGACGAAGTTTCCATAATGATGAGATCTATATACATTTTTTGAAATAATGAATCTGGTACGTCCGGTATAACCGGCACGAATCATTTGCTAAAAAACCTTTTTATGAAACCGGTATCACTTCAAACATCCATATACTGAATTTCAGAATATTATTTGCAATAGTTTCTGAGAAACAGGTGAGATGAAGCATTTTCTGAATAACCCTTGCAAGTTATTCTATCGCCGAATGCGCTATCCGAAAGGAATATAATCATAACTATTGTTGCGTTAACACACTTAAGTGGTTATTATAATTTTGTTTTGATATTTCTTTTATATATTTTGAACGTATGATCCGCGATCAAAGACACTAAACGGCGCACGCCTCAGTAATGTGGCCAATTGGAGGATTTTTCCGAACCGAAGTACCCGAGTACAGAGCAGAAATACGAGTACGCTAGGTACTACCGCAATAACTCTTTACTGGCGCGAACACGAGATTTTTCTATATACAAAAGTGTCGGAATTAATCGCGGACCTTTTCTTCTGTGCTATTTTCCTGTGTTATGGAGGATTGGTGAGGTGCTAGACCTCATAATCGATTACGAAGATCATCAGAAAGGGCCCTTTCCCCGGCAGTCAAGAACACCAGTCTATGGCGTCCACTGGAGGTGAGTCCGTTTAGTGCACTCGCTTTATTTCGGAAATATAGTCAATTTTATACAGTCCATTAATCAAACCACTTAAGAATTATCGACGAAGCATTTGGTCCATCGATCCAAATTCACATTAATTAACCCCTTTTCAAAAATCATACGAAACGCAAAAAAAAATACATTTTCATCACGTTCTCAAGTTCGCGCCAAATACGCTCTCTAAACTTACATCGCAAAGTGTAGATCAAAGTCAAATAACTAACTTCCTTCGATTTTATCGAACGCTCTGTTAAAACAGCCTGAAATCAATTTTATCAATTTTCAGAAATTATATTTGTTTCCGCAAATTAGCCATTTTGAACGCTCGTTATCAGTCGTCTGTTTCTGTAGAGGGAAGCAGAAAAGCGCAGGTCTCAGAGTAAATCACAAATTCATTGGCTCGATTCGATCACGTGCCATTCGTATCTTTTGATTTATTTTGAATATAATCAATATAGGTGAACATCTATTTTCGCACCTGTTGATTGCACCGAGGCCAAGGTCGTTAACTCATTTTTTGCCTAGGTACATCGAACTCCGAAAACATCAGCTGTTTTATTATTATTTCTTGTTTACATTCAGGATTTTGTTCTGGTTGACTGCAAGCAATGGATAAATTGAAAAAATTTAAGGCTCACCGCTCGACATCCCTCAGTGAAATTAGTGTAATTAGTGCTCTCGCCAATCAAGCAAAAACCGATAAATCTGTTAGAACTCTGTTCAGAGTGAGATATACGGACCTAGTGGGAGTTTATGAGGATTTTATTCGACACCATAACAATGTTGTCGCTACTATTCTGACTGACCCGCAGGCCGACGTAGAAGACGAAAATGTATTACGCGAGGGTTTTCTGAAGGAATACTACGCGATCAAAGCCGTGTACGCGGAATTATTCGACGATACGTAACAGGGTCATTCTATTTTGAATTCTACCGCGAATCCTACTGCTACAAGTCATAATCACATTCGCTTGCCAAAAATTGAATTACAAAAATTTGATGGTGATTACAAGTCATTTGTAACTTACATAGAATTGTTTAATGCATTGGTGCATACCAATAATTTACTTAGTGAGGTCGAAAAATTTAATTATCTGATTTCGTCATTGCAGGGCCAACCCCCAACTTTAGTACGCACTTAACCATTAACTGCTGATAATTACTTTATCGCATATCAAACATTAGTTGACCGCTACTCGAATAAACGACTTCGCGCGCAAGCTCATTGGTCGGAAATTCAAAACTCCCCGAAAGCATATTCCGAAAATGCTGAGTCGTTAAGAAAATTGCTCGATACTTTCTCGGAAAATCTAGCAGCCTTAAAAAACTTGGGGTTTCCCACTGATGAGTGGGACTTCATTTTAGTTATGATGATGCTTCAGCGGCTAGATAAATCCATTGTCACACGATTTGAACTAGAACATGGCTCTGGCGAAATACCTAGTTACAAAAAATTAATTGCGTTTTTGCACAATCATTGTATCGTGCTCGATACCATTGGCATTTCTCGTTTTGTTCAAGCTAACAATACTTCTGCTCCTCATATAAAAAATGTACAACCTAAACGTCAGCCGTCCGCGTATCGAACCACCTCACTTTTTGTAAACAAATCACCTGCTGTATCATGTGTATTCTGTAAGGAGAATCACTCGATATATACTTGTTCTGCTTTTGCTAAAAAATCGCCTAATGAACGATATACGTTTTGCAGAAATTCGCGTCTTTGTTTCAACTGTCTTAGTACTTCTCACGACCTACCATCATGCCGCTCTCAAGCGCGTTGTAAACGATGCTCGTCAAAATATCATCATACGCTATTACACGCCGAAAAATCTGAATCCGCCAACGTTGCCACGTCCGCTACCGAAATTCCCGGAAGCTCCACTAGTGTTGCGCCTTCGCCAAATTCGCTAAATGATAATTCTAAATCTCATAATTCCTCGCTTTTTGCTGGTGCTGGCGTAATCGCAAAGAATCACGGTGTACTTCTCTCTACCGCGTGGGTGGATTTTATTGACAATCGTGGCAACTGTCAACCTCTACGATGTTTGTTAGATTCTGGTAGTATGACATCGTTCATTAGTCAGAAAGCGGTTCATAAACTTGGATTACCACATTCAGAAGGTTCAATTGAATTGAAAGGTCTTGGGACCATGCAATCTGCGTGTGATAAGGGGTTCGTTACCCTCAGTTTGAAACCAATAGGAAAAAATGATCCTTTGATGCATACCGATGCAATTATACTAAGTCAAATATGTGACGACATGCCTGTTTCTCCTGTTTCGTGTGAGGAATGGTCACATATTCTTAATTTACAACTTGCTGACCCTCATTTCAATAGGCCAGGAACTATTGATGTTCTATTAGGCGCTGACATTTTCTCTAAAATTATTGTGAATGGTCGTGTTTCTGGTTCCGCTGACGAACCTGTTGCTATCAACACAATATTTGGTTATGTTTTGATGGGTAAAATCAAACTGAATACCGCTCCTGCGATTTCTTCATTTTTTTGTGCCGCAACGGAAACCAACTTAGATACAATTATGACAAAGTTCTGGGAGGTTGAGAGTGTGCCTTTTTTCCCGGTATTCACCCCGGAAGATGAGGTGTGTGAAAACATGTTCCTCAATACTTTTCAGCGGGAAGAATCAGGTCGCTATATTGTTTCGCTGCCCTTCAAAGATGTTCGTCCCGTATTTCCAGGATTTCGTAGTTTTGCTTATCACCGATTTTTGTCATTGGAACGCCGCTTATTGAAAAATCATGTCCTTTACACGCAATATTCGGATTTCATGCGTGAATATCTCAATTTGAAACACATGGAACCAGTTGAAAATACAGACCCTCCGGATGAATCTTATTATCTCATTCATCACTGTGTCTTAAAACCAGATAGTTCCACTACAAAACTGCGTGTGGTCTTCAATGCCTCTGCTAAATTGCCCAGTCAAAAATCGTTGAATGACTATCTGATGATTGGTCCGAAGTTACAGCAAGATCTGGTAAAAATTTTAATTAACTTCCGTTTGCATCCCTTTGCCTTATGTACTGACATAAAGCAAATGTATCGCATGATCGGCGTTACCTCCGATCAATGCGATTATCAACGCATACTGTGGCGTTTCTCTCCTCATGATCAAATTCAAGACTTTTGCTTAACCACAGTAACGTACGGAGTCAACTGCGCCCCGTTTCTTGCACTCCGCACCCTCCGTCAACTGGCAGACGATGAAGGTGCTCAATTTCCAATGGCGGCTCATGCTATTCGTAATTTTTCATACATAGATGACTTTGTTATGTCTTTGCCAACCTATGAAGAAGCTCGAAATCTTGTGAGTGAATTAACCTCTCTCATGAAATTGGGCGGATTTGAATTGCGGAAATGGTGTTCTAATGAAAATTCTTTGCTTTCTCATTTACCTCCTTCACATTTGTCCAAAGACCCTTTAACTTTCAATTCTGATTTTTTGAGTTCGTCCTTGAAGGTGCTTGGCCTTCAATGGAATCCCATCCAGGATTGTTTTTTCTTCGCCATGTCCCCTTCCGATGACAGGACTTGTACCAAACGTACCCTTTTATCTGAGCTCGCCAGAGTTTACGACCCCCTGGGATTTTTATGTCCTGTAACTTTCTATACTAAATATTTGATTCAACGCATATGGTCATTAGGTATCGGATGGGACGAGTCTCCGAGTTCTGAAATAGTTCGGGCGTGGAATCAATATAAACTGGAGTTAAAACTTATGTCTAAATTACGAATTCCAAGGTGTATACGTCCTCCTAATTTTTTAATTTGCGATCTCCATGGATTTTGCGACGCTAGCGAGCGAGGTTACGCCTGCGTGATTTATTTACGAACTGTAAGTTCTGATGATTCAGTTTCCAATCATTTTCTCTGTGCTAAGTCTAAAGTCGCTCCGCTCCATAAATTGACTATCCCGCGCTTGGAGCTGTGTGCCGCTGTTCTTTTGACAAAATTAATTAATTATACTATAACAGTTTTTGGAGATAATATTCAATTTCGCAAAATATATGCCTGGTCCGATTCGCAAATTACCCTATATTGGATTAAAGGGGCACCTCAAAATCGCAAAACATTTGTAGCTAATCGGGTGTCATATATTCAGGATAAAATTCCGTCAAATTCTTGGCATTATATTGAATCGGCTAACAATCCTGCTGACGTAGCTTCCAGAGGTATTTTCCCGTCTGCTTTCCTCTCACACCCCCTCTGGTTTACTGGTCCGTCATTTTTGTATGAATCTGATAAAAAATGGCCTCCCCCTTTCGCAATTAATTTGTCAGATGTTGCATGTCCGGAGGAAGACAAAAAAATTTGCCTTCTTGCCACAGCTCATGATGACTCTGTTATGAACAATTTAATCAATGATACGTCTAGTTTCGCTAAACTTCAACGCATAGTAGCGTATATTTTACGCTTTACTTTTAATTCCCGCTCTGCCGATCGCCGACTTGGCCCTCTATCACTTTCAGAGTTACAGGACGCATTGCTTGTTCTCGTAAAATTCACACAATCTCTCCATTTTCAAGAGGAGCTTGACAAAGTACACTTTTCGAAACCGCTCCGCAAACTTCATGCATTCGTTGATTCTCAAGGAGTATTACGTGTGGGAGGCCGTCTTAAGCATGCCTCAGTAAGACATGACGTCAAATATCCCATATTATTACCTTGTCAAAGCCGTCTTACTACCTTAATAATTCAGCACTTTCATGTGAAATACTTTCATGTGGGATTTCGCACCACCCAATATTTGATTTCGCAGCAATTCTGGATTTTATCTTTCAAACGAGCAATCAACTCAGTCCTATCGAAATGGGTACGCTGTTGGAGAACTCGCCCAAAGAGTTTTCAACCCCCTATGGGTAATTTACCCTCTTCCCGAGTGACTCAAGTGAAACCCTTTGCGCGAACTGGGGTCGATTTTGGTGGACCTTTTTTCATTACCTTAAGTCGTCATCGAGGTGTGAAGTCGACTAAAGCATATCTTTGTATTTTTGTATGCTTCGCTACAAAAGCCGTTCATTTGGAGCTGGCCAGTGATTTGTCTGCAGAAACTTTTTTATCTGCGTTGCAACGGTTCATCGCACGACGAGGTCGTGTTTCTACTATTTATTGCGATAATGCTATCAATTTTGTAAGTGCAGGCAAACAATTGAATTTAATGAAAAATGCTGCTGCCAAGGAACATATCGAGTTCAAATTCTCTCCTCCTGGAGGGCCACACTTCAATGGGCTATGTGAATCGGGAGTAAAGTCTGTCAAAGTCCATTTACTGAAAGTAATTGGAGATCAAATACTTACTTACGAAGAATTCTATACAGTTCTAACACTGATAGAATCTCTACTAAATTCTAGACTTCTTACACCTCTCAGTGCTGACCTGGAGGACATGAACGCGTTGACTCCAGGACACTTTCTCACCCTAGAGCCGATATCAGCTTTGAACGTTCCCGACTTTTCCTCCTATCCGATCAATCGCCTCTCCCGTTGGCAAATGTTACAGCGGGTCCAGCAGGATTTTTGGAAGCGGTGGCACCGCGAATACCTGCACACCCTCCAACAACGTGGGAAATGGTTGGAATCAGGAAAGGCACCCGAAATCGGACAACTAGTCGCACTCAAAGATGAAAATCTTCCTCCTAGTCGATGGTCTCTCGGTCGCATTGTTTCATTATTTCCCGGGGATGACGGAATTGCTCGCGTGGCAACTGTTAAAACGACTGCGAATGTTTTAAAGCGCCCGCTTGTTAAACTCTGCCCTCTTCCCTCTGCATAACAGATATAAGTATTCTCTGTTATCACTGTATTTTTCTTTATGTTTGTTATCGTCCGCAGTATTTGTCGCAAGCTTGAGAACTTAAAGCTACAATGCCTAATTATTTTCGCACAGAGTATTTCTCTTTATTCTCTTTTTTTTATAGTATACCTAGTACTTTTTTTTTTTATTTATATTTGAGAAAAATGCAGTGTTGCATTTTTGGTGGGCAGTAATGTTGCGTTAACACACTTAAGTGGTTATTATAATTTTGTTTTGATATTTCTTTTATATATTTTGAACGTATGATCCGCGATCAAAGACACTAAACGGCGCACGCCTCAGTAATGTGGCCAATCGGAGGATTTTTCCGAACCGAAGTACCCGAGTACAGAGCAGAAATACGAGTACGCTAGGTACTACCGCAATAACTCTTTACTGGCGCGAACACGAGATTTTTCTATATACAAAAGTGTCGGAATTAATCGCGGACCTTTTCTTCTGTGCTATTTTCCTGTGTTATGGAGGATTGGTGAGGTGCTAGACCTCATAATCGATTACGAAGATCATCAGAAAGGGCCCTTTCCCCGGCAGTCAAGAACACCAGTCTATGGCGTCCACTGGAGGTGAGTCCGTTTAGTGCACTCGCTTTATTTCGGAGTTATAGTCAATTTTATACAGTCCATTAATCAAACCACTTAAGAATTATCGACGAAGCAACTATATTACCTTTTCGTATTAAAATAACTAAATATTGATACAGAATGAAGAACATAGTATTTATTGTATTCTTACCTAAGAGAATAATTATTTCTTGCTCGTATAACACTGTAGCCCTCTCACCAGCACACCTTCAAATCAAATGAAGGATATCTCGAACTCTGAATACAATGAAAATCGACCACATAAGCCGGGATTGGCCATGGGTTAGCCGATTCCAAATCTCCCACAATTTCTCCCCGCGCAAAGGTAGCAACCATGAAGATCACAGTAAGAATGAAACAGTTTAGCCCACCCGGAATTCTTCTATATTTGCCGAGTTCGACTTTCTCTATATTATATGTGGAAATTGGAAACTAATAATACTATGAGTATATCTACTATTTCGAAAGCATATTACTCTTTTCCATCAGATTACCAATTGCCCTACTTTCATTCATTAATCAACACCTCCATATCTCGGACAAGAGTCTCAGGATCAGGTTCCTCTGCTGTCCGAACACGCCCGATCGCCAAGCGCTAGGGAGGGAGACGGTCTCCCCACCGGCCTACCGTTTGGCAATATGGCGATAGCGCGACGGGCGACGGGCGATCGGAGACGTTAACAGGCTTTTTATGAGTGCGTTCATTCACGGCCGGTCTATTTGAATTGTACAGGGTGGGCCACCAACAGTTTTGTTGACCATATTCCACATTTTAACCATAATTTTTTTCCGAATCAATTAGAACTATTTGTGCATGTGCATCAACTGATATACTGCGACCTACCAGATAATATAAGGGCTGATTGAATTGCAATACTTCGTTACATACAGGGTATGTCACGACGAGCCCTACATGTTGGTACCATGGGTATATCGAGAACCTCATACGAAAATCATGAAACTATGTACTACGCTTATGTTTTGTTTGCGATGACGCTCATTTTATTTAAAATATTTTCGATAATGCACTTTTGCCACTTCAACTATAAAGTAGTATATACCTACTATTTAACTGTATATAATATATATTATATTGTATATATTGTATTGTATATATTGTAACCCCTCACTTTAGCTGCCGAAGCAACCCTCATAAGCCCTCGAAGGGCTTGTCCGAGTTAAAGTGACGGAGAACCTACAGTTTATAGTGGATTCCGAACCACTGGTACCAATGGAACACCTTATCCTATTTTATTACATTTTTCGATTCTCCTGATGAGTTGATTTCGTCGATCCATCAAGCTCGAGATATAGAGTGTGAAAAACCGACACGTTCTATCGATCGAAAATATTTTCAAAATTGCGACGTTGCCGTTTCTATCTAAAAGTATCAACAACTTTGTTATTTCAAACGGAATACCCTGTATTTCATTGCATTTTTAGATTCTCCCTGAAGAGCTGATTTCATCAATACATCACACTTGGGGTCTAGCAGAAATTATTACAGAGATATAAGGTGTTAAAAATCGAGAATTTTCAACTTTACGATTTTTTTCTGTCGAAACTAATCATTAGTGGTCAATATGGCTTACATGTCCCTATCTTAACTTTTGATTCTCTATCTACTGACATTCAATTGGAACAAATACAGGGTGGTTCAAGATTCAGAATTCAGATCACCCTGTATCTGTTCCAATTAAATGTCAGTGAAATACAGGGTATTCCGTTTGAAATAACAAAGTTGTTGATACTTTTAGATAGAAACGGCAACGTCGCAATTTCGAAAATATTTTAGATCGATAGAACAGGTCATAAAATGTAATGTGCGAAATTTTCAGAAAAATCCTGCGTTGCGTTCTCCATAAACGTCTAACGTACCATCGACCGTGAGTTACCCTGTATAAATAATACACTTTACTCTTGATGGGTACAATTCACTTTTTGTGACGCACCGTGTATACGACTGAAAAAATTTGATATCGGATGATTGTATTTCAGGTTTCAGAACATGAAGAAGTTTTTATGAAGAATAACTTTTTTTCCTAAAATGAATAATAAAAAAATTGTTTTCTATACGGTCCCAACTTAGTGAGACATACTGTATACTAAATTAGGTACTGAATTTTGATTTTAACGGTTCATCAATGATTGCATTTATTCAGTAGAATTTAACTAACGCATTTCTCTTCTCCGCTAGTGCATCCTCTTTTCGGATTTAAAAAATCTTCAGTTTTGAAAGTAGTTGCTTACCTATCCTATGAACCACCTTCTCTACTTGACGGCTTGGCGATCGGGCGTGTTCGGACAGCAGAGGAACCTGATCCTGAGACTCTTGTATATCTCGGGTATATCAACTCTGTACACATTGCTTCAAGCGTTATGTATATAAGTATGTTTTGACACGAAAGGATATATTCCAAATTATTCTCAAATATTACTACTACTATTATTATTATTTCACTGTTTAATTTGTCAAGTTTGTTATATTTCTCAGCAATTCAACTGTCCTCATTCGTGACAAAACATTTTTCAATGAAATAAACATTTGAGGTGATCGATCGGGATCCACGTACCAAGAGGGACTTGACTTTTGGTCCGAATAGCGGACGGTTGCTTATGGCAACGGGGATGTCCCAATTGGGACATCCCCAAGTTCTTGTGTTAGATCATTGTAAGTACCATTTTTATTATTCATTAAATCTTCAACCTAATCCCTCTTCAAGGAATGTCAAAATTGTAGTTCATCATCAATAAATCCTTATTTCCTTTTGTTGTTCAAACTTAAGTCCTTTTTTATTGAGTATCAACCCTCAGCAAATCCCAACTAGCAAAGGCAGTAAGTCACATTCGTGACATATGGTGGAGGCACCGTGTTTCGTTCCCGAGGTTGGTTCTTCATAACCAGCCTCAACATTTGTTTTTTTTTATTCTTTGTTTTTTTTTTCAAGAAATGATGTATATATATTTTGTGAAGGGTCAAATTGGGATTCTCGTATGAGGCACTGGCCAGTGAAAGCTCACATTTCGGCATGCCAAAAGCGAAATGCTTCTGCATGGGAGGTTTCCTATGTAAGGCCTTTTCTGGTAGTGCATTACAGATCGGCATGCTAAAACCGTCTGTTCTCATGCGGGAGAAAATTTTGAATTCAGGGGTTGTTTTTCAAAATTCGAATTCAATGTATTCTGAAAGGGAAAATATTTGGATTCTTGTGTGAGGCACTGGCCAAATTAGCTCACAGTTCAGCATGCTAAAACTGAACTGCTACTACATAGGAATTCTTCCATGTAAGGCCTTTTTTGGTAGTGCGTTACAGTTCGGCATGCTAAAACCGTCTGTTCTCATACAAGAGTAAATTTGGTTTCTGGGGGTAATAAGACGTTTTTCTCAGAATTATAGAGTATAAAAGTACCTCATTCTGACTTGTTAAATATTTTAAGAAATAATCATCAATTCATTGTTTGAAAAAAGAATACGAGTAGCTGCAGTTGGGATTTCTGCTGACGGAGAATTTGCAAAGAAACTTGAAGAGTGCATTACATATAGGTAGCAATAATGATTTTTGAAGTAGGTCAAGTTCAATGAATTTTTCGTTTTTACTTGAATGCATAGTATATAAAAAGTTGATTATGATTTATTTGATGATTAATTTCGGAGACTGAAAATCATTTTGAGATGACAAATAATGCTCATTATTGCTATCTGCGGGTTGGGTATAATGATGTTATATTTTAGAGAGTTTTGGTATATAACATACAGTAGGTACCTTATAAAGTACCATGTGAATAAATTTGATATGTGAGAAATTTGATATAATGATTATCCTTGATGGGGAGGATCATGGATTACCTAATAGTATGTAAGTTTGAAGTGCAAGGCTATATAAGGGTGAATAGTGAAAATCTTCATGATTCTCACGTATCTTTTGTGGATCTAGCTATAGGAAATAATGAATGATTATTATGTTTCAGGGAGTTTCATTATTGTTGTCCGGCTGAGCAAATGAGCTGCCGTTGAATAGTGAGACAGTGTGAAAATATGGCCATATAGACGGCAAGTTAAATGAATATGAATGAAAACTTGAATTCGATCCCTGATGTCAAGTATCTGGATGATGCTGATGTGATATCCATAATTGATTATGATTGATATTGGTGTGGTATGTGTGAAGAGGAGTTATTCAGTCGCTTACTTCAGGGCGAATCTGCATATATTCTGTTATTGAAGAGAGTACTTATCAGTGAAATGTAGGTACATGGATATAGGTAATTGGTTGATATGATTTTGAAAAAGTAAGAAAGTGTGTTGATCCTAGATGAAAATAATATTATAGTTCTAATATAGGTTTCATTAATTATCCAGGGTGGTTTTGATTGTTATTTTTTATGGGTTATATATCTATAGGCATAGAAACTTGGAGTTTTTGAGGAGCTCCAAAAACTTCTGAGTGGTTTAATGAACTTGATTTGCTATATTGTTATTTCAAAAATCGTGAATCGAAATCAATGGTATAGCATTTCATCAATAATTTGACCATCTCAAATTATTTTAAGTTGAGTATGCCATAAAATGGCATATCAAAATGGGTAAAACTTAGTAGGAATTTTTTTGTCATTAAATGGAAATATATACCTATCTGAAAATCATTTAATCAGAATAGGATTTTTCACATCGTTATTCTCATGAACACGATTGCAATCGATGGAATGATGGATGATTTATCCTTGGTTTAATTAGGTACATTTTTGAGAAATAAATTCACTGCAGTTTCCAATCTTATAAAATTATATTAAGTTGCTTGATTATACAATTCATTTTAGGACTATACATCGTGTTGTGATACTGAAGGCAGGTAGAATGAATAATTATGTAACCAAAGTAGCAGAAACATGATATAGTCCACCAGGCTGTTGGCTCAGATGTATCAATGCTTGTATACATCATCATCCATATATCAACATAAAAATGTCTAACCATGGAGTTGAAGTTTAAGGAAAAAGTGAGTCCGCATTGATGTTGATGATTTGGACGAAATGGACGAATTGGAAATCGAAGCACCCAAACCATAATTTTGAAGTGAATAAGCAAATTATGATGATGATTTGGAGGAAAAGGGTGAAGACAATGGCCGATGGGAGGATTGGAAATCGAAATACCCAAACCATAATAAACCTCTGTCAAATATCATTGCTGAAGCTGGTTGTAGCCAAATTTGAAATATTTAATGGACTCAAATATGGATTAGGTATAGACAAAATCATGTTGGTATCACGGTATTATGGATGAAGAAGCTGATCATCTGAGTATGTAAGCCGAGAAGAAGACCTCAACGTTTGGAGAACTGTTTGTAAACCTGTTTTCAGTAATGTATTGTAATTTCGTCTCTTGGTATGTGGATGGTATTTTTCCAAAATTCCCAATCACTCGGGGCGAGTGATTTTTGGAGGGGGGAGTAATGTCACGAAAGGATATTTTCCAAATTATTCTCAAATATTACTACTACTATTATTATTATTTCACTGTTCTAATTTATCAAGTTTGTTATATTTCTCAGCAATTCAACTGTCCTCATTCGTGACAAAACATTTTTCGATGAAATAAACATTTGAGGTGATCGATCGGGATCCACGTACCAAGAGGGACTTGACTTTTGGTCCGAATAGCGGACGGTTGCTTGTGGCAACGGGGATGTCCCAATTGGGACATCCCCAAGTTTTTGTGTTAGATCATTGTAAGTACCATTTTTATTATTCATCAAATCTTCAACCTAATGCCTCTTCAAGGAATGTCGAAATTGTAGTTCATCATTAATAAATCCTTATTCCCTTTTGTTGTTCAAACTTAAGTCCTTTTTTATTGAGTATCAACCCTCAGCAAATCCCAACTAGCAAAGGCAGTAAGTCACATTCGTGACAATATGCTGAGTCGAAAATCAAGGCAAATTATATATTTCCTTCAATGAACTCGATTTGAAGATAACTACTGAAGGATATATCATTAACATCCTATATAACATGAATCTGAAGTCCCATGAGAAACTTGGTTTCTGTTTTTGTATTTTTGATACCCTTGGCTGGGAACTTAAAAATACGAAAAATATAGGCTTTTAATATCTTCTCAGGATGTCCATCAATCTATAAAAAGATTTCAGAGTCAGGTGGCTCATTATCACGAAATGATCATGATTTGCACTTTTTTATGGTCCTTCTATATACAGGGTGTTCAATATGCATTTTCAAAATTAGATGGTTGATTCCATACCATAAGAAAGTATAAGAATAGTTCTGGACTTTTCGTCTACAAAGACTTGCTTAGTTATCGATATACTGGGTATCAATATTTCCGAAAAACGAGGCGTAATCAATTTCTGAAGTAACTCTCCAGTATTTATTTTGTTACTTCCGCAGATAAGGTTAGAATTTGTTCGAATTATCCTGTAGTATGCAATGGTAATGATGAGCTGAGAATAATATACAAAAAAAAATGTCAGTCTGTTATTTTAAACTGAATTTTGGTTTTTTAGGGAAAAACAATTTTTCATGCCCGCCCTTGACTCAAGTGAACAAAGCAAAGGAGAAATAGAGAAAGTCTGTACTATACAGAGCCCTACATTGAGCTCATAAAAATACCTAGTATATCAGCTAGTATGGAAGAGAAGAGTATCATATTAGAGCATTGAAACTATTTTCTCGATGTCCAACCTGTGCCTGACAACATAAAGCAATTCTGATATATATCACATGATCGATATATATGGCGAAACATTAAAAACAAAAACAAAATCTGAAGAGGAAACAAAACGGCTTGAATTCATCTGAAAGTGATGCTTAGATTCTGATAACATACTCATGAATGTGAAGTTTCCGGCAATAATCAGAGAACATTCAAACATTCCAACTGCCAATGTAAACATTAGACCCACCCTCGTCCAATTCAGTCCAAGCAAGGCCCCAACCATCAATCACCTTGAAAGGTAAACGTCCACGTCGGCCATAAGACAGCACCCACTCCAGCATCAATCACTTTATGAAATCCCCCATACATAATCATCACCACGTCGAGTCATCAGACATTCCAACAGCCAATGTAAACATTAGATCCACCCTCGTCCAATCCAGTCCAAGCAAGGCCCCAGCCATCAATCACCTTGAAAGGTAAACCCCCACGTCGGCCATAAGACAATCTTAACAGCCAATGAGAACAATGACCCCACCCACGACCAATCAGGGCCAAGCCCCGCCCCACTTCTCCCTCTATTACCTCACCCCCTGCTAGACTCCACCCCACATCCCCAACTGACGCCCCGCCTAGGCCACGCCCCGCCGTGTCTGTCAAACCCATCCCAATACCTACTAACTCAGTATTCCACTAAGCCTACAATCAACAATCTCTTCTGAGCCTAACGTACTCACCCATTTGTCTCGCTAAACTACCAATGTCTAGTTTATACGGTACCATACTGGGCGCTGAAAACACTTTTACTGTAGTAAACCACTCCTAAGATTTAAAAAACAAGTTAATTGCAGACAATCATCAGTGAAACTCAGGAGAACATTTTTATTTATTTCGAAATCTTCTACTTATTCCAACCCCTTTCCCCCCCCCCCCGAAGAATAAGAACCATCACATAGTATCAGATTAGCCCTAAATGTTGAATATTGGACTCATAAGAGGATGCAGCTGGATTTCGCTGAATAAGACTACACCCTTGCCCACTACAACTATACTAGGTTTCACTCGAGCTATACAAATTCAACGGAGATTCACCCAATCTTCGATTATGCGGAATTTCAACAGCATGCATTATTTGTGATTGATTGCACGAGGCAGGCAGATACCATAAAATCATCGACAGTTGATGTAATGTTTGAAATTGAAGTCCATAGAGGATTCCCTGCTGACCCCAAAGCCTTTTGCATCCTCGTACATGAATTTCTGCTCAACTACTATTCTTTGACGGAAATCGTCTGAACCTTGATTTCAGTATATATACCAACAGCAAACTGCTCGAACTCGCATTTGATCGCCAACCGGTGCAATGGTCATTCACTGTGTAGAATAATGTTTCATTATGTAGAATGATGTAAGAGGGAATATTCGGAATCTTGTTTTGTTTTTTTTCTGGAGTTACATCATGAACAAACAGAAGTCGGTTTCACAACCAGATGCAACAAAAGTTCGTGAATAAATTCCCAGATATAGCAGTGAATATCAGTTGCTAGGTTGTGGTGTTAAGAAGCAAAACTTGTAGTTGAAATAAAGTAAAAAGGTTTGTATTGATATTCGAATGTCATCATCCAGTTTCAGGTTAGGTTGTGAACTCTGTGAAGTCTTCATATTTTATTGTATGTGTCGGTTCGCAATCCGTCCATATGCATGGGTCTTCTTCTTTTATTGAGTCGTGAAAAATGACAAGGACTGTGGCTAGATTGGAAATTGACATTATTTTTGATGGATGAGTTTTTCCTTGAGAGAAATGTAATTTCAAGGGAAATTGATACGGTTTATACTGATTTCGTGGTGAAAGAATCTATTTCGATTACAAATAAACATCAATTCGAAGAATACATTTTTGTGATGTACGCATGCGCGGTGTGCTTAAATCTTGAGGTCAGTGGAAGTTGTGTGAGACTCTGCCCTCTCATCGAAAGACTGTCATGAGGAACAGTTGGGCATTTCAATCTGCCATTTTGAAATAAATGGAAATGGACATTATCAAATGAATACTGTTACTGATGATCATGAATCTCATGACTAAGGAGTCGAAATATTAACTCAAGTGGTAAGATAATTTCTTGATGGAAAATGCAATCAATATCTGAAAATTTCAGTCCTCGTGATGATTATTATATTTTAAGCACATGGCGTAGCATTGGGTTCTATTTTGGGTGTAGTTTTCAATATTCAATACACACTTCACCCTGGAATTCACGATGTATTATTCGATATTCAATACCCATCTTATGGATTGATTCAACCTGGAATTTATGGAAGTTATTGAAACAATATTAGTTTCCTGGGAATATCGATGAGTGTGTTAACCCTCAACCCCTTGGACCAAGCAGTTATAATGTTTCAAGTATTCGATGAGCCCTTTTAAAATGGTTATTCATGAGTGGATTGAGCCAACCTTTGGTTGAGTATCTAAACTGTGCCTAATTTTTTTGAATTAACCTTTTTCATTGACGGCTATCGATTCTTTCTGGTCCTCCTGAGTCACGTTTTGACTTTGATGACCAGGAATTTGATTTAAAATTCAATTAATGTATTTCGGCTGATCAGAAATTTGATGAGTATTGGTTGCTAACGGTCTGCACGGACAACAAGCGCTCCTGGGCATTTCCGGACCAATACTCCTAGATATTGTATTGTCTCTTATTATTTTTTTCCTTCCTACGCCATAGTATACCCAGAGAGGTCAGGCTGGGAATTCCAATATATTCAAGCTACTGTATTTCCCCTTCCTACGCCATAGTATACCCAGAGAAGTTACGATAGGAATTTCAATATATTTGATCTACTGTATTTTTCCCTTCCTACGCCATAGTATACCCAGACAGGTCAGGCTAGGAATTTCAATATATTTGAATTAATGTATTTTCCCCTTCCTACGCCATAGTATACCCTGAGAGGTCAGGCTAGGAATTTCAATATATTCAATCTACTGTATGTTCCCCTTTCTACGCCATAGTATACCCAGAGAGGTCAGGCTAGGGATTTCAATATACTGAAGCTACTCTATGTTTCCCTTACAACGCCATAGTATACCCAGAGAGGTCAGGCTAGGAATTTCAATATATTTTATCTACTGCATTTTTTCCGTCCTACGCTATAGTATACCCAGTGAGGTCAGACTATGAATTTAGATATATTTGATCTATCGTATTAGGATAAAATTGTATCTTATTCCTCCAATACCTGAGGATATGTCAGGAAGTACTTCATTATGTAATTTATTGTAACTGATAAGCATAAGTTAAACTGTCTGAATGGACCGAACTGATGTGAACCTTACTGTGATTGTGAGCTGATGCAACTATATGTATATATGTATATCAATACATATATATAACTCAATATAAGTATCATTTTAAACTGAGTTTCTTCGATTTTGTGATCTCACTTCAATGTCGAATTCTTATCATTATGGAAATGATGTGATTATTGTGGATTTCTGCTTGAAAAAAAGGGGAGTTCACCTAGAAACTAGAACAGTTGTGGAATATCAAAGTGAAGACTGAGATTTCTTTTGGTTATGAAATTACCGGTCTGAGCTACAGTTGTTGGAATTTGAGCATAGAAAAATACTTAGTAAGATCTAGAGCCCTGAGATGAGATGTTCTCGTAACGTTTTACCCCTTTCGATCTGTTACACCGTCATGAGAATCGCACTTGTGAAAATTCGAGGCACTTCTCTTGGAAGTGTTTTTCACCCGAGAGAGCTGACCATTCAAATTGGCCGTTCAAGATTCAACTTCCTATTCGAACTGCCAACACCGCTTGCTACCAATAGTGGACGTGAAAAGAATACTACACGTTATGTGGAGAAATTCGTTCATGGAATACCATATAATGCTCGTGATGTTGAATGAACGGAACTGATCAATATCTTGGAAATATATTTTTTGCATTCGGTTGAATGTATGTACGTGGGAGGCGATCAGGAAGCTGACTTTTTGAGAAAAAAATGTGAAGAACTCGGAGTATTTCCAACTGTTCACGATGTCGTACCACCAGCAAAACACATCGTACTGTCATTATCACGCTATTGAAAAATATATGTGTGCCCAGTGGAACGTTGATCAACTATACCAGTGGTTGATAAATGTTATATTACCTGGATGGGGTTGTATTGTTTGACCCAATGAACATCATGATGAGGATTGGAATTCCATCGGAATACTTCGCATAAGTTCCCTCATTTCATTCGAGATATATGTACCATTTAACAGCTCTCAAGAGGAATTTCACAATCAAAGTGAACGTAGCTGCTGATGTCAAACCAAGTGGAATGAACAATCCATTAATTTCATTCTGTACTTCTGTTGTTGTACTTCTGTAGTTTGCCAGTCAGTGTCTTCTTCAGATCCACCGGAGTTTATTGGAAGTAACAATTGTTCTCAGACAGGAAGTGAAGATGAGGATGACTTCTTGGCCACCTGCGTCATAACAATGAAGGCATTTTTGTCACACAGATAAGGACGATTACGTAATCGGCCACCTGCAAACAAGAGGGGCATGACCTGCATATCGAGTGACGTAAAAACAAAGTGCTTCCAATTGTAATAATACCAACCTGAATCTGGTGAGAAACAAAAAGTCACTAGATTGAGACGTCATCTTCACCTATCAAGAGGAAGAAGAATGGATATGTCCTAGAAGGCCCCAGAGGGTCTAGAGTCCAGAGTCTAGATTCTAGAGTCCCATGTGTCGGATGTCATCTGTTATATGCTACTTGTCAGCTGCCACTTTTTGTGTTCCATGCTCAATGTCATATGTCACGTGACATTCGTCTCTCTCTGTGTTCCATGCTCCAAGTCATCTGTCATCTGCCACTCCTTGTGTTCCGTTCTCCATACCACCTGTCACTTCTTGTGTTTCGTGCTCCATATAACCTTCCATTTCTTGTGTTTCATGCTCCATGTCACCTGTCACTCGCCATCTGTCACGTATCAACTGTCATCTGTCATTCGTCATCTGTCACCTGGCACTCCTTGTGTTTCATGCTTCACGTCATTCGTCACTCCTTGTGTTTCATGCTTCATGTCACTTGTCACGTGTCACCTGTCACGTGTCACTTGTCACGTGTCACCTTCTGGTGGTAGCCATCTTGTGACGTCACTTCCGGCAACGGCCTTATTGTGACGTCACTTCTGGTGGCGGCCATCTTGTGACGTCACTTCCGGTGGCAGCCATATTGGTCTGAGGCACAGCTTGGTACACTACTTCCTATTGCGAGATGTCGAGAACTAGATGGACAGGACCTACAACCGCTGTAGATACAATACTCATTATTTGCTAGGTTTGCGAATCGTGTTTTCGCATTATTGAGTGTTTCGAATTTCACTCTATCTGAGCACATGATAATATATGGAAATATACACAGAATCTCAACATCAACAACTTCATGCACTTGCTGGAATTCCCATGGCGATTTCGTCTGAATCGGCAAGTTTCAGAGTTTTTTCCTTTGATTCTACTATTCGATTGTAATTTCACCTCTTCGATCTGTAGTATCTAGCATATGGGATCTCGTATCTACTCTCTAGTATCTAGAACAGCCAGGTCAGTATTTCGACCTGAAATGACGAATGGGTATGCGATTGGGACGTTGGAGATCAACAAGCTCTTCACAAGATATTATGCATTTCAACTCGAAAACAAATTGATTACAGAATTATCTGTGCTGCATCTTCACAGGTTCAGGAAGTTGAGAGATTTTTTAACACTCTGTGTGAATATCATGACATAAGGAATGCAACATTATTCAAATCTACTTTCTGAGCACTCAAACCGTTCGTGAATTGAGAGAATTTCCACTATCACAAAAATTTTTCATTCAACGAAAAAAACACTCTTCCATATTTTTTGTGGAATAATCAAACTTCTTCGTTCGATATTATGTCTATGACAACAAAGAGCGCAACAATCTTGCGCACTGACTAATCGGCCCACACAACGACTTACACTGGGCCATGTCTGTCGAACCAGAACATATATTGAATTGTCAATTTCTCCAATTCGTTGCGCTGTTGTTCTGCTGGTGATAGTTGAATGATCAAATGTTTCCCACACAACAATTTAGTTTTCCATGAAATCAGTGATATGAATCCTTCACTTCGAACATATCTGTAAGGAGATAATATCGAATATATCGATTTTGTATGCAATTATTTCGGAATATGCCCCTTAGTTCAGCTATCCTACTCAGGAGGTTGTGGGTCTTACTTGAGGGTCATCCTCAGAAGTATCGAAACAAATATTTCATTTTCATCAGCCAAAATATCAACTGATTCAGAGAAATCAGTGTATTTATACAATTTCCCATACCGAAGGATACTGATGAGGGAAAAGGAGACTTGTTTTAGTAGACTAAAAAGTACAAGATTCAATATCGTGACTGGCTTTCCATAGCTAAGTCGTAACCAAAGCCAAGAAACTAGCCAAGGCATTGATAAGAGGTGTAGTGGATGGATTGATTAGAAGAAACACATTTAATCAATTGATACATCAAAAATAGATTGTATATTTTTTCAATAATAATCTAGATACAACTTCCATTGGAGGATTCATTTTTTCTTACTGTGATGAATCGATATCTGAGTGTTCTAATTAGGTTCTTTCCATGAATCGATAACTTGAAGAATAAGTCGATCAAGTCATCACAACGTATAGACGATAATTGCCAAACTTCGTGGTCATTCCAGGTAGATGGCAAAATCGTTCCGAAATATGTTTCATAGCAGCTGTGTTTTTGATTTAACACTTTTTGAATTAATAATGGACTGTATTTCAATATATTCTTTCACGAAATTTCTAGTTCAGGTTTTATATTTTTATTCCGTAACTAATTACAATAATATTAATAAATGAATTCGTGACAACAACAAAATACGATCAATTTTTTGTGATATACGTCGAAATCTTCACAGGGTGAATTCTTCTATAGGGTGAATCGCCTTAACATGCCGCCCGCCTTGAAACTGGAAAGTTTCAATCCTCATTTGGTAGAGGACATATGTTGGTAACTGCACGTTTGATAACTCCATTCGGACATTGGATACTAACTACGCGGACGATGTTGTCGGGACCAGGATGAAGTTCGCAGACACGACCCATAGACCATTTCAGGCTTGGTAACTTCTCATCCTTGATAAGCACCAACGATCCAATTCGAAGAAGATTTTCCTGATTCTTTTTCCATTTGATTCTCGTTTGGAGTTCGCCAATATATTCACGACTCCATCTCTTCCAAAAATGCTGGACCATTTGCTGCTGTCTTTGAAAAATGGACATTCGATTCTCAGGAATATGTGTAACATCAGGGTCAGGAATAGATGTAATCTTGCGTCCAATCAGAAAATGAGCAGGTGTTAAAGGATCAAAGTCGGTTGGATTCGAAGATAAAGGAGAAATCGGTCTAGAATTCAGAATAGCCTCAGTTTGAGTCAACACACCATTTATTTCCTCATAAGTTAAATGAGCGTTACCAATGACACGTTTTAAATGGAATTTCATGGATTTCACTCCAGCTTCATATATTCCACCAAAATGAGGTGACCTTGCTGGAATATGTTTCCAAGAAATACCTTCGTTACTGAATTCTTCAACTAAAGAATTTTTGTGTCTTCGTAAAAATATTTCCATTTCTTTCAATGTATTGTGACAACCTACGAAATTGGTTCCGTTATCTGATAGTATTGTATGAGGTTTTCCTCTCCGTGAACAAAATCTCCGAAGAGCCGATACAAAGTTTTCTGTTGTTAAATCTGTGATTACTTCAAAATGAATGGCTTTTGTACACAGACATACAAAAACCGCTATGTAACATTTGCTCAATTTGGAACCTCGAGTTTTTCTATCTTTTATCAAATGTGGACCAGAATAATCAACCCCAGTATATAAAAAAGGATACGTCATATTAGTACGTTCTTTGGGTAAAGATCCCATCAGAGGTTGAATATTTCTAGGTCTATTTCTAAAACATATGATACAATCATGAATAATTTTTCTAGTAAAATTTCTTCCTGATATAGGCCAATATTCATCTCTTAGAGAACTCAATAGTTGTTGAGGTCCGCAATGAAGGAGTCTTACATGTTCATGTCTAGCAATTAACTTACTCAAAACGTGATTAGGTGATAAAATCAATGGATGCTTCTTTTCATAAGGAAAATCAGAATTTTGCAATCTTCCACCTACTCGAATGTTGCCTCTTTCATCGAGGAAAGGATACAGAGAGTATAATTTGCTCTTTGGATGAACCGAATTATTGTTCTTCAGCGTTTTTATCTCTTCATGAAATGATTGTCTTTGGGCCATTTTTATCAATATTAATAACGAGTTTCTCAATTCTGAAACTGAAAGTTTTTCACACTCCTTTGATAATTTTCTACTTTTATTAATAAATCGTAGCATATAGGCAAATACTCTTTGAAGTAGCCTTAGTGAAGAAAACTTCGTGAATAATTGAAAATCGAGTATTTCTACTAGACATGAAAGTTCATTTCTCATTTTTAATTCAGGCAAATTTTCGGTAATATGATTTGGTTTCAGTGTTGGCCAATCATCTTTATTTTTCATTAACCATTCTGGACCTTGAAACCAAAGTTTATCATTTAATAATTTTACAGGAAGTACACTCCGCGATATCAAATCAGCAGGATTGAATTTACTTCTAACATGATTCCAACTTTCAATTTCAGAAAAATGCAAAATTTGAGCAACACGGTTTGAAACAAATGTTTTCAATTCTTGAGGTGGCTTTCTAATCCAACCCAAAACAATTGTAGAGTCTGTCCAATAATAATATTTAATAATATTCGATGTCAAGCTGTTTCGAACCTTTCCACATAAATTAACTAATAACGTAGCAGCACACAATTCTAATCTAGGAAGTGTTATCTTTTTTAGTGGCGCTACTTTAGATTTGGCACATAACAATCCCACTCTACAATGCTTGTTACTCGCATCTATGGATCGTACATAAATACAAGCACCAAAAGCTGTTTTTGATGCATCGGAAAATCCATGTATTTCAAAGTACGATGAATTCATTGACAATATTTGACGGGGAATTTGGATTTTATTAAGATCTTTGAACTGACTTCGTAGTTCTAACCATTTTTGATTTATAAACAAAGGAACTCCTTCGTCCCAAGACAACTTAGATTGCCACAATTTTTGAATTATTATTTTTGCAAGTACTGTTATTGGGCTCAGGAGCCCAAGGGGGTCAAAAATTTGAGCAGTTATAGAAACAATATTTCTTTTTGTAATTTTTGCTTGATTTTCGAAAGATTTTATTGAATATCCTAATGTATCTGTTTTCGAGCGCCAAAGAATACCTAAGGTTTTATTTCCTTGGTCACTATCAGAAATGTGCAAAATACCATGCTCTTCTTTACATATTTCTAAGCCATCGAAAATTGCTGGCTCGTTTGAAAGCCATTTTCTCAAAGGAAAACAGCCCTTACTCAATACAAATGAAACTTCATCCTGTATTTTTCGAGCACCTTCTATGGTATCAGATCCAGTTAAAAGATCATCCACATAAAAATCATTTTCAATAATTCTACGTGCCTCAGGATATTGATTTTTATTTTCGAAAGCTAATTGTTTAATACAACGAATAGATAAAAAAGGTGCAGATGAAGTTCCATATGTAACAGTGTTCAGAGTATAACAGGATACATTTTCAGTTGGATTTTTCCTCCAAAATATTCTATGAAACTCCCTGTCTGATAAATCTATGAGAATTTGTCTGTACATGGAAGCAATATCAGCTGATAAAACATAATTATGTTTACGAAAATTGAGCAGAATAGACAATAAATCATTTTGTAATGGTGGGCCAGTCATCTGCACGTCATTTAAAGAAAGACCAGTACTAGTTTTACTTGAACCATCAAATACTACCCGAACCTTTGTTGTGAGACTACTAGGACGTACTACAGCATGATGTGGAAAATAGTATAATGGGCCAGAATTCAAATGTTTCGTTTCAATTATTTCATCCATATGATTCATACTCTTATATTTTTCCATAAATTTTATTTATTCATCCTGCAATTCTTTGTTTTGTATCAGTTTTCTCTCAATATAATAGAATCTCTTCAAAGCAATTGACCGAGATTCTCCCAAATTCACAATATTATTTTTCCAAGGTATACTGACAATGAATCTTCCTTCCGAATTGCGTTTATGAGTTTTCAAAAAATGTGTCTCTGTATCCTTATCCTCTTGAGATAAAAGTTTCAATGGTAGATTCGAACATTCCTCAATACTCCAAAATCTAGATATCATGTCTTCTAAAGACTTTTCTGACGAATCAGTACAATTATTGTCGACTGAATATTGAATATTGTCATAAGTATTCTTAAGAGGAAGAGGACCAGATATTATCCAACCAAAATATGTATTTTGAAGCGTAGGCATATTGTCACCTAATTGTACTTGTCCGACACAAAGTAACTTCCAAAATATATTTGCACCTATCAAAATATCGATCTCTAGAGATTTATTGAAACTGGGGTCGGCCAAGCGAATGTTTGAAGGAATATTCAATATTTCTGACATGAAAGGAACCGTAGGAAGATTACCAGTTATTTTCGATAGAACTAAGCAAGTTATTTCAACAGAAAATGAGTTCTTCAGTGACTGAACATTAATAATCGTTTTATAATTTATATTGGAAACTTTTTGACTTATTCCAGATACAACAAAATTAGTGGAATATTTACTAAGGCCTAATCGGTCACAACATTTTTCTGTGATGAAATTTGATTGTGAACCACAATCTAGAAGACATCTGCAATTTTGCCACTTACCATAACTATCTTCAACCTGAATAATCGCTGTTGAAAGTAATATTTGATATGGTATCTCATGATCGACACCTAGTTGACTAGCCAAGGATACTTCACATTGGACATCTTCCTCTGTATTCGAAGGCACATTTTTTGATTCTTCAGAAGAAGTGACATTCGAAGAATTTGTAGCAGTTCTATGTTTGAAATCATTTTGATTTTGAATATGCAAAAGAACGTTATGCTTTGATCCACATTTAACACACTTCCTAGCATAGCATTCACTCACGAAATGACCTTTTTTCAAACAATTTATACATAATTTTAGTTTTTTAATCTCTCCAATACGGTCATTCGTTGAAAGATTCAAAAATTTCATACAATTATAAATCAAATGTGATTCTTTGCATAATGGGCAATTATGAACAACTGATGTTGTATGACACTTTATTTGATGAACTGTTTTCTTATACTTTTCGTGCAAAGAATTCTGTGAAGTATCTTCTAATGACTCTAATAAATCGCATTTTTCCTTCAGAAATATTATAAGATTATCGAATGTCAAAGCTTTATTCTGATTCTTCAAATATTCTTTCCATTCACGTTTTGTAATAAGATCAATTTTATTCAGAATAAATTCTATTAATATACGATCCCATTGTTTAATGGGTTCTCCCAGACTTTCTAAACATCGCAAATGTTTCAAAGCAGAGCACAGCAAATTTCTCAAAGCGATATGAGACTCTTTCTCGACTAATGGCAGATTGAACAAAGCTTTGATATGATTATTGATCAAAAGTTCCTTATTCTCATATCTTTCTCTGAGTAATTCGAATGCAGATAAATAATTATCACTCGATATAGGAATTGATTTGATACAATCTCTTGCTTCATCTGTTGAACAAGACTTCAAATAGTGAAACTTCCTGACATTATCTAAACGGTTGTCATTGTGAATCATTGACAAGAAACTGTCATGAAACTCAATCCATTTATCATAATCTCCATTAAAATTTGGTAGTTTGATATCTGGAAGCTTCACATTCAATAAATGTTGATTTCTAGATGAATGTGATCCTACATTATTTGAATTTGAGTTCATCGATATATTCTGATCCAACTGGATATCGGTGTTTTGTTCCAAATTGTTCAATTGCCTTTCCTTGGATTTATTATAATTATCAATGGTGAATTGAAAATCCGCTTTGACATCAAGGTAAGTAGATTCACAATGTTCCCTTTCTAAATTCTCTGCAACTAAATTTTCACTCAATGATTCAATTTCTGATTGTATTTCTTGAAAGTCATGCCACAATGGTTGCACCTGTTCTAATCTAGAGTTAAGACGAACTAATGCTCTATCATTAATTTCACCAGATTCTATAACTTCATCATGAAATATCTTGAAACGACCAAGTTGACCATTAATTATCTCTCTTTCACTAACCAATCTTTTAAACTTTGAGGTCATGATAGTGTGCTATCTCAAATGTGGCTACACTGAATATCTCTATTCCACAAAACGATACAAAATAGGAGTTTACTTTATTTATGAAACCGACACCTGCTCACCTCTACTATAATATATCCTCCTTGTCCTACACAATATTTCAGCTTCTAAGATGTAGAACTTCCATTTTTGTTGATGAGTAGATGAGATTTTCGAATTCCAATATTTTATTCTATACCGGCGATCCGGCTCGAAGGTCCAATGTTTTTGATTTAACACTTTTTGAATTAATAATGGACTGTATTTCAATATATTCTTTCACGAAATTTCTAGTTCAGGTTTTATATTTTTATTTCGTAACTAATTACAATATTAATAAATGAATTCGTGACAACAACAAAAAAAGATCAATTTTTTGTGATATACGTCGAAATCTTCACAGGGTGAATTCTTCTATAGGGTGAATCGCCTTAACAAGCTGAAAACATGAAAAAAGATTGTTTCACCTTGCTTTCTACTTCATGAGTTTTCCCAAATACCCTCTTCGACATGACGTGGCAAGGAATCGGCTATCAACTACGATTCAAATCAATTGGAATCATTCAAGTGCATCGTATCTAAGATGGCATCATATCCAAGATGGCGGCAAGTGGCGGATCGCTGCCGAATAGCTCTGCTTGAATACTATGTAAACACTGCAAAAAAGGTGTCACCGATTACGTTGAGTGCAAAAAATGTAGAGACTTATTTCATCCTAGCTGTATCACACGAGCAAGTCAACAAAAAAATGCTCAGTGCCGTCATGAACTGAAATGTAGTGAATAAGAAGTGTCATCAGATGTGCATATAAACAATATAAACTACGATGTGAAAGTACTATCGGTTGTAAATATTTTATTAGGACAAATAATACGTGAAATGGAGTTCAAAAACCTAATAATGCAAGGAAATTGTGAATTACTGAAAGAAAAAGTTATTTACCTCGAACACAAACTGAAGGAGAAGACAGAGAAAACCGATGGCACCAAAACTTTTGAATACGATAAGGAGCAGGAAGTGAATAATAGTGTTGATAAAACACACTCGAGAATCAATTCTGTATCGGTAGTGACTACGCGTTCCGTTCAGTACATTAGATAACACTCAGCCGATTGAAAAACAAAGAACCATATTTCATCCAGTACAAGTAAGTTCTGCAATTCTTCAAGCTAGAACTCGTAATGTTATGGATGATTCACAAGAATAAGAGCTCTCTACGGAGAATGAAAATGATGAAAGCGAATGCTGATTCATCATACGAATGAAAAAACGACGGAAATTCCTGGTCGGAGGTAATTCTCAATATCCAGAGTAACAGAAAATCCCTCAACTCGTTGAAATTCATGTTACCCGACTAGAGCCAAGTACGGAACCCGAGGATCTAGAAAAAAATTAGATGGAAGCATTCCCAATACAATTTGTGAGTCTCACTCATCAGAACGTCCTGAGATATAGACCTTAATGAAAGTCACCTTGTGAAGTGAGTATCTCAAAAAGGCCTGGAATCGCAAAATCTGGCCCAGCGGTGCTCTTGTCTCATTTTTCCAGAAGAAGGGGATACCAGCAAAGGATAAGGACCCTTATTCACAAATGTTATCCCAACTAGATTCTCAGCATTGAATGCAAATCATCATACCAATCGCTTTGTGAATATTGCAAATTCCAATGATTTTTATATTTCAAACACCACTGACCTAACAAACCAAAATGATATCAGTTTCAGTACAAATGTTTCAACCAATAACTCTTCTACAAGATGTACTAGTACAGTAACGTCCGGTCACCAAGTACCTGGAAATAATCATCCTCTATATGATGTCAATTAGTTAGACTTAGAGTATGATGCTCATAACTCAAGAATGTGTTCACCTGAAAAAAGTAATGATGTGATCCCTGCAAGAAGTACCTCTGTTACTGACAGCTCGCATGTACAGGATGGGGTCAGTCAGCTAAAAAGTAAGAATAATAATAATAAGGTTTATTTGGATAAAGTTCAACAATACAACATCTTATATACTATGAATGCAAATAAACAGAGGGACAAACCGCAAAGCCACTGGCTGTCCGCGGTGTGAGTGATTTAAAAAGTACCTACTAAATTCCTAATAATTGAGTATAACAATACTATAGATTATTAATATGATTTTGCGACTAAGACTAAATGAATAACAATAAAAATAAGTGATAAAATGCATCAAGAAGTTATTGGGAAATATTTGATGATGAATTGATCGAGAATGCGGTGAAAGCTATCAAATGAAATTTTATTTAATTCGGAGGGGCTGTATTATTTATAATGTGGTAAATTCTACGTCTTTCTACGGAATGCAAGAATTTTTTCACATTATATCTGAAAATATGGCGAGGAATTATATTTCTAATGGTTTGAGGTAGAAAATTGTAGATTCTGGAGGCCAGAAACATATGACTTCTTTGTCCAACAGTTTTGGTGCTGGTGGCAGTTGGTAAGTTTTCATTTATTTCATTTCGAGTTTCGTATGAATGTGTATAGAAACCAAATTTTTGCTTATTTTGATGACAGTATGTAGCTAATTTACAGAAATATATCTGGCGAGTGTCAAATATTCCAGTTTCTTTATACAACTGGTCACTGGAAAATCTCCTATTTTTATTGTGCATTATTTTGAGAAAGAGCTTCTGCAAGATGTTCAATTTCTCCAAATAGCAATTGGCCACTCCCCCCCACCCTAGTATTCCATAATTCAATCTTGATTCTATTAGTGCATAATAAATCATTTTTTTTCTGTGACGGGAAAAAAGTTTGGCATTTCATCTCTGTTGGCAGGTTATAAAATGTCACTTTTCATAAATTACTTTTTTCCCGTGGGAAAAAAGTGAGTACTCCTTTCCCGGATATATATCACATATATATACTCTGTTAATGGCTTTTGTTGTGCTATAGTTCCGAAAAATGAGTCAATAATACCGTCTCCGAGAAAGAACTGCAAGTCCTTTTATCTTCCATTCGACTTCGCGGTTTCGTATATTACTGAACAACTACTGAATACGCAATTTTTTGGAATCAAATCGCAGAATTGAACTGACAGAAGTGACATAAGATATTTGATTACTTCAAAAGAATGATGAAGATGTCTATAAAACGCAGGTGTCCCTACTGTTAAAAACTTGAAATTTCACGTCGATAATTTTCAGATTTCGAAATAATGTAATATCTTCCCAATATTGATTCGTCCTTCCTTCTGTCACAGAAAAAAATAGTGTATTATACACGGGAAAAATATTAGATTTTAGCTCACGGTTTTTTGTCTCCCTCCGCTACGCGTCGGGAGACAACACAACCTGGAGCTAAAATCTACTACTTTTTTCCCTTGTATAATAAATAACTATTAGTTGGGGTAATTCCATGAGTTGGGAGAGGAGTTTGAATTTATGTAACAAAGTCCGGAGAGTTTTAATTATTTGAGTGATATGGAGATCCCATCTCATGTGGCAATCAATGGTTACTCCTAAGTATTTGACTCTATCCGTCTTCTTGATGGTGATAGTCTTATTTTCATTGATGATATCAAGAGAGGTGTAATCTGGTAGATTATTAGTGTAGCTGGATATTGGAAGAAACATGGTCTTCTTGAAATTGATTGTTAATAATTTATGGTTGAACCAATTAATTATGTTTTGAAGATCTAATTCTACCATATGTTTCAATTCAACCCAGGATTCTGCAGTGTAGAAAATTGATGTATCATCGGCGAAACTAAATATGGTTCCGGTGGTCTTTATGGAGAGAAGGTTATTGATATAAATTAAGAAAAGGATGGGGCCCAGGACTGTACCTTGTGGAACTCCACATCTAATTGTTCTTTCATTACTTTTTTGTTGACCAATTCTAACGATTTGCTTGCGATTTTCGAGATAGCTTTCAAAGAGCTTTAGAATGATACCTCTACAACCCATATTGTGCAGGGCCTCCGACAACTGTTTATGGTCCACAGTATCGAAGGCCTTCGCAAGATCCAGGAATACGCATAAAGATGGTTTGCTCTTGTCTATTGCTCCATACATTTTAGATGTTAGGCCTGATATTGCATCTTCAGTAGACTTATTTTTCTGAAAGCCGAACTGGTATTCAGAAAGAAATTCATATTTCTGCATAAATGCTTCTATTCTGACTTTCAACACTTTTTCGAATATTTTTGTGAAATTATACTCATCAAAGATATGGGTCGATAGTTAGAGGTCACTTGTTTATCTCCAGCTTTGTGAATTGGCTGAATTACCGCAACCTTATATTCTGGGGGACAAAGACCCTTTTCCAGTATTCTGTTGATGATATATGATAAGGGAGATGCTATCTCATTGGCAATACACTTTACTGTTTCTGCAGTTATTCCGTCAATTCCTGGAGCTTTATTGTCTTTCAAGGTATTAATAAAATCAATTATTTCTCTTCCATTTGTGGGGCGAAGAAATAAAGAGTTCAGGATCCTCCTTGCCGCTGGGGGTCTTGTAGAAGGCTTGGTGATCTTTTCAGCTAATTCAGAGCCAACATTAGTAAAATAATCTGAAAATATTTCTGCGGTTTCGAAATCACTCTTTGCTAAAACTTGATTATTGTTAAATACAAAATCTGTGGTAGTTGATTTATTTTTTGTTCCCGTTATATTATTTATTACCCGCCACATGTTTTTCGAATTATTTTTGTTTTTTTCTATTTCAGCCTTGTAGTAGTTCTGCTTGGATGTTTTCATCAAGTCATTTAGTTTATTTCTATACTTTATGAACTTTTCTTTCAGTGCCTGATTTTGATTATTATTTTTATGTTCTTTGTAGAGCCGATCCCTTTTCATTATGGAAATCATAATACCTCGGGTTGTCCATTCCTTTTTTCTTTGTAATTTTCGTGTTTTAATTGTGGCAGTACACTCTTCTATTAGTTTAGATACAGTTTTGGTGAAAAAATCATTTGCAGTCAAAGGGTCATCCATACTGTAAAGTTCATTCCAGTTATACACTGACATCTTATATTTTAATTCCTGGTAATCAATCCGTCTGAGAGTATATTTAGGTTCACAATTTTTTACATTTTTATTTATTTTTAACGCGATCATAGTGGCGCAGTGATGAGTCATATGAGTATCTAGTACATATGTTGATATAAGATTTTTATAATCAAGATTCGTCGTTCTCAAAAAGATATGATCTATACAAGTGCTGAAATTGCCCTGTATTCTTGTGCTAACATTGATAGTAGAGATGAAATTAAATTCACTAAGAACATTCAAATATTCAAGTGAGATATTATCTTCTGAGAGTAAGTTAATGTTCATATCACCTATAATAATGTTATAGGGGGAGCTGAGATCTTTATTTTCTAAATAGGAATGGAGTTCTTCGATAAATTCGTTTCCATCAGTTGAGGGTGGTCTATATATAGCAGTTATATCAACTAGTTCTCCGCTCATATCGATTTGAACTTCAATGACTTTGATACACCCTATTGATGTTATGCTTGTTTTGCCGTTTAGCGTCTTTTTTATATAAACTAGGATCCCATCATTCTGATTAATGTTGCCTGAATTGTATATCGGGTCATAATCAGTTAAACTGAAGTCATTAACATCCAGCACGTTCCATGTTTCTGTAAGAATTATGCAATCGAAAGGTTCTATGCATTGATTCAGATAAACTTCCAATTGTTCAAAATTTTTTGAGATGCTCCTAATATTTTGATGCCATATTTTCAGATTTTCTTTTCCTGAATTCAATGAATTGTAACTTTCTGTGCTATTCAAGATTGACGTTGGGAATTCTTGGTAATTATAGTCCCTTATAAACTGATCCATCGTATTACTGACTATACCTGGAGTGAAATATAAATGAATAATGAAATAGATACGAAGGCAATCAACACCTAAAATATGCTTTCAAAACAGTAAAAATAGTTGAATTATCTGTCTAAAAAATATATATAAGTAAATGAAAGTGAAAGAAATAATGGTAAAAAGTCATTCAATATCTAAAATACACTTTAAAAACAGAAGAATAATTGCAAAGTATCTGAGTATGATTGTTAAATTGAAACACATACACATATAAACATAGTGTTATCAAAATACTTATTTTTTAATTTTTTTGGAAGGTGGAATGGGGAGTTCTTCACGAATCCTCTGACGTGATTTTTCTTGATTTCTAGTGGCGTAGGTAGGTTCTTTGGCAGCCTTTGTATGCACTGATTTTTCCCTTGTTGTTTGTTCTTCAATATTATTCTCAATTCTGTCCTCCTTTTCTACCTGAATATTCTCCTTATCCCTCAGATCCTGATAGGTGTAGATGTCCCCATTTACTACCAGTTTATTTCGGTGAAGTTTTGTTTGGTAGTTCTTTTCTTTAGCTTCCTTGTAATATTTGAGTAGTATTAATTTTTCTTCCCTTTCTTGGCGTGTGAGATCATGGCTTATGGATATACCAGTCCCCTTCAATTTATTACATTTACTCAATATTTCCTGTTTTTTCAAGTATCGTACCAGTTCTAAAACGATTGGACGTGTTTTCTGTGTGTCTTATTTCCCTATACGGTAAATGTTGCCAACTTCAAATTCTTGTAAATTTACGTCCAACGTATCTTTCATCAGATTAATAAGCTCATCTAGTAAGTCTGAATCTTCTCTCTCTTCCACGCCGTATATAATCAAATTATTTTCTTTGGTTTTCCTGTTACCGTTTTCGACACACTTTTTGAGCTTTTCGTTTTCCTCTTCTAGGTCTAGAACTTTTTCTTCTAGCTCCCTGACTTTGTTATTTGAAGTGAGCAGCTCCTCTTTGATTGATTTTATGTCATCTCTTATTTCCTTATTTTGTTCGCATAATGTTCTGAACATTTGCTTGATTTCATCATCCATTCCCTTTTATTCGATGGTTGTATGGGTGGCTCTGAGAATTTGTTGAAACTTGGCAACGATGCGAGAGGTCAGGAACGCTGGTTGTGGAGAAATCCCACAGTCCAAAGTTCGTGTTTTGATTTCTTCCAAGAGATTTTCGTCACAGGCGTAGCCAAACATGCAATATTCTGTTCAAAAACTTACTCAGCGTTTCACTGTTCCTTTATAATAATTCTCGAATACACTCTTTCAATTGTTTCTATATAAGAATATGATTATTTATTAAAATTTTTGGAGTCGTCAAAGGATGATACTTCATACAACGATGCCAGATTGCCCTATACATCAAGATACTCTCAACATTTTTTATATCAACATACAGTGTTTGAGTAATAAATTGAACATACAAGAGCTATTCATACTCGAACATGATATACACATCCTTGCTCTTTCTGAGACTTGGCTCCAAAAAGGTAAAATTATAGTGTTACTCGACTTCCAGTTCATCTCGGGTTACACTAGGAGATCACATGTGCATAGAGGTGTATGTATTTTCGCGAGAAATGACATATGCCTCAAACCAATAAATGTTGATGATCTGTGTACTGACATTGACGCTGAATTTGCATGTAGTCGGATTGTAAAAAATAGGACAAATATTGTCTCTACTTTCCGTTCTCCGAATGGCAACATTGAGCTGTATCTGAATGAATTGGATAGACTTCTAGATGAGAAGCTTGATGATAACTCGAAATTCATTGTTTTGGGAGACTTCAATTTCAATACCAGTAATAGCTTTGTGAGGGCCTGCATGAACATATTCTCATCCTATGATCTTGTTGAACAAATCTTCCCAGACACGAGAGTAACGAAAACTAGCATAACTAGAGTAGACAACTTATTCACAAACCTACAGGAAGGTTCATTTGTATCAAACATAATGAAACCATTTATGTCAGATCATAAAGGCTTGATCCTAAAAATAAATAATAGTGCCAAAGCTGCTGTTAGTACTTTTGTCTGTCGTCATATGACTAGCAGAGCAGTGGACAATTTTTTAACTGGAGTAGGTAACACAAACTAGAATTTTCTTCATTACACCTGGAAGATCAGGCCCATTGTATCACAAATATGCTGCCAGACATTGAAGCACGCTGTTTTGGTGAGAGTGAGTGGTAACTGTCACATAAAAAATATTGAATATACTCATAACTTCAAATAATATCTAAGCTGGATGCAGCTCAGACAATATTCGATGTCACAACATCTGAGGAAAGTCTTCAATTATTATTGGGTTTCTTGGAGAAAGAATATCGGGAAATGATCAACATTGGGAAGATTGAACTTAACAGCAAAAAAATTTTAGAATCAGATAACATTCAAAAAACCGCTTAAAATATCATGAGAGGACTTTGCACCAATTTCCTAGGATGTTATGAAATATTCAATTGAGAACTGTGGAATTGCAGATGGCAGATCTGATAATCTCAACTTCAGTGACTTTCCTTATAAAATCCCTGCAAATCATAAGACATTCCATCTGCATCCGACAGATGCACAGAAGGTTCGCTCTATTGTTGAAAATCTCAAGAACTACAAGTCAAGGGATTGTTATGATTCAAATGCCAGTCTATTGAAAATAGCTGTTGACATACTAGATCAGCCAATTGCAACTCTGATAAACACATGCATGAACAATGGTTATTTCCCAGATATATTTGAAATATATAGAGTATCACCAATTTATGGAAGAGGAGATATGAATTTACCAGTTAATTATAGACCTATCTCTATTTTACCAATAATAGGCAAGATTTGTGAAATTATCCTAAAGATACGACTCATAACTTCCTATGAAAAATACAATCTGATCTGTGATAATCAGTTCGGTTACAGAACTGGAAATTGCCGCAGTCTGTGCGCTCTGTGACATCATATTAGATGGTTTTGATGATCAACTGAACAGCTTTGCACGATTTCATGACTTGACGAGAGCATTTGACACAGTTCGTCATGATTATTTACTATCTGAACTTGAAAGATATAGCATAAGAGGAACTCCATTAGACCTAATCTCCACATATCTAGAAAATAGAACTCACTATGTCAAGCATGACAACCAGAGTGCCGCCAGACATCCCAAGTGCCGCCAGACATTCCACCCGTTGAGAGTCGAATGCCCAAAATTGTCCTCCGTCAACGCACTATCAGACGAATTTTGCTTGGTCCCGAAACGGATAAGGCTAACGGTCCTGATGAAATTTCACCCATTATCCTCAAAAAATGTGCACCAAAATTAACACCCATTCTCACTCCTTCATCCATAGAACGGCTAGGCTCTGGAATTCATTGCCTGTTGGAGTATTCCCAACAACATATAATCTCCAAAAGTTCAAGAAAAAATTCAATATCTACCTCTTGTCCCTATCCTCCCTAGGAACGCAAGATATTCTTTGAACTTTATAGGGATTTCCTTCCGTGCGCTGCAAGCGATGAAAAAAAAATGTTTACCGTCTCGTACAGGTCGGGAGATTTCACATCATGCTGGAAGACAGCTAGAGTCCAACCAATCCTCAAAGAAGGAAACAATAACCTGCCCAAAATTTAAAGGCCCATTGCCCTGTTATCAATAATATCCAAAGTGATGGAGGAAGTCATTAATATTGATCTTATCAAATATCTGGAGAGCTCAGGAATCATCAATGAAGGACAATTCGGCTTTCGCCACCGAAGATCTACTGGAGATCTAATTGCCTACGTCACCCATTTATGGCAAGCATCATTCGAAAAACACGGAGAATCTCTAGCTGTTGCGTTGGACATATCGAGAGCATTCGACCGTGTTTAGCACGAATAACTTCTCCACAAACTACCATCATACGGCTAACCACCTCAGATATGTCATCTCTCATCGAGTTTTTTTTTTTTTTGAGGCAGATCGCTTCACGTGATGGTGGGCGGTGTATCGTCTGATACCATTGGCATCAATTCCGACGTTCCACAAGGATCAATTATGGCACCTTTGTAGATGATGTTTTCCTCCATACTGCGTTCTCTTCCAGAATTCCCAATTTTTTCCAGAAAACTAAGAACTCACGGCGCAGGCAGGTCAATGCTGTCAATGATGACCTTGCTGAAATCACACAGCCTGGGTAACCAACAACCCAGTTGAATTCAACGCCACAAAAACTCAAGCCTTCATTCTATTTAGAAAGGCGGATATTGTATTGTCTGGCACCACCATCCTCACCAAGCCCACCATATTTATGCTCGATATTTCCATCAGCAACACTCTCCCATGGTATAATCATGTCAGATCCATCGCAAGAGATGCTTCACAAAAATTCGGATTCTTGTTCCGTGCGAAAAGCTACGCCACACTCACTCACTCATTCTTTGGCATCATTGGAACACTTCAGAAAGGTCGGCGACCTTTTACTTTTCAATCGATACTTGGGAAATGTTCTTAGGAAATCTCTGCTATTATCCCTCTACTAGCAATACCAGTCAGACAAACTAGACAAGCCCAGTCAGCACATCCTTCGATAGTCAACCTCGAAATATGTCGAACAGCACTCAAAGCTCCTTCATCCATAGAACGGCTAGGCTCTGGAATTCATTGCCTGAGGAAGTATTCCCAACAATATAAAATCTCGAGAAGTTAAAAAAAATCTCAATAACTACCTTTGGTCTCTATCCTCCCTAGGAACGCACGATGTTCTTTGAACATCATCGGGATTCCCATTCGTGCGCTCCAAGCGAGAAAAAAAAATATATGGGGTCCCTCAGGGATCCGTACTTGGACCCCTGTTTCTCATCATTTATTTCAATGATCTGGCTATTTATCTTGGTCAAATTGTAACAACAATTTTTCACGCTGATGATCCAACTTATATAGTCACTAGCAAGACCAGTGAAGAATCACTCATTGATCTAAAACAGTCTGAGTCAATATCCAAAAGAATGGTCTGCACAAACTGTCTGACTCCCAATGAAACAAAAACTCAGAATATAATCTTTTCTACTACAAACAGCAATCACAGCGAACCTGTTTAGCTCTTAGGTACAAAGTTAGACTCAAAGTTCGATTTCGGTTATCACACTCAAGATATTTGCAAGCCCTCAGCGAGAGCAGCATTTGGAATAAGACAAATGAGGTATCAGTTAGATATACCGGGTGGCTACGGAAGTATTGCCTACGGAATATCTCAGTTATTGTATGAAGTAGGTTTGTGAAATTTGGAGCGTCGATATAATGACATGAGAGCTAGAATTTGAGCATATTGACATGTCGTAGTTACCGGAAGTGACATCAACTTTCTTATTTCAAATGGAAACCCTATTTTTTTTTCTTTTCGCTTTATTCGGCATTCAATTCCCTTTCTGATGACATATCACAAGTTGGTATCCTATCAATTTGATTTTTTTTCTATAAATCTGTTTTTTTTTATTATTTGAAGAATAATAAATGGATTTCTTGGTATTTCATTTCAAAAAATGACTTTCTATTATATCATTAGGAAGAAATGATTATGCTGGATAGTACAAGCAAGAAAAAGTTGTATGTTCCTATTTAAGTTATGGACCTACAGAGTATTGTTTTTTTCCCAATTTTTCCAATATTTCTTTTGGCGGCTTTTTGTAACGCCGACGAATGAAAATGAAATATTACAGTAGTAGCAACTGTTATCAAGTGACGTATGGTTTCCATAGCCAACTTTCCAATTTTTGGCTTTCATTTTGCTTCCACGGCCTACTCGGTGAATTTCAATGATAATTGTTTTCTGATGTAGTTTCTGGTTAGAAACCAACTCGTGATATGTCATAAGAAAGGGAATGGAATGCTGAATAAAGCGAAAAGAAGAAAATAGGGTTTCCATTTGAAATAAGAAAGTTGATGTTACTTTCGGTCAGACCGGAAGTTAACTCCGACATGTCAATATGCTCAAATTCTAGCTCTCATGTCATTAAATCGACGCTCCAAATTTCACAAACCTACTTCATACAATAACTGAGATATTCCGTAGGCAATACTTCCGTAGCCACCCGGTATAGCATTTGAGGATGGCCTACTTCTCCTTGTTTCATAGTATACTAACCTGTGGACTGATGGTCTACGGAATCTCTATTCACAAAGAGGAAGTATTTGTAGTACAGAAGAAAGTATAACGGATCATGAGTTCTAGTAGCTATCTATCTCACTGTAGACCTCTTTCGAAAAATTATCAATTCTTCCATTACCCTGTTTCTATATAATGAAGTGCCTTCTATTCATTCATTAAAAATGTCCAACAGATGGTGTTGTACGGCCCAATCATTCACATTCATACTCAACAAGAAACATACCATTCTGTCGAATTGAGAAAACACAAAATTCATATAGATATATCAGTGCTTAGCTCTATAATGTCCTACCACACAGCTATAAAGGTTCAACTCATTCTGTATTTGAGAAAAAAATGCGTGATATACTATTGTTACATTGTTTTCATTAAAGTGAGGTGTTTTTCCTCCACATGCCATCCTGTCAATTCTAGTTCGATCTTGATATTTTAACCATGGATTCATTCTCGTGTGTCATGTTTAACCTAATTTTTTTTCAATTTTATATTATTGTAGTGCCTGTAGTTTTTTTATATAGAATGAATTATCATCATCATCATCATTATCATTATCATCATCCAGGCTCCTAGAATGCATACGAAAACATCTCCTCTGGAAAGTATTGCAGCAATCTTGACTAACTCAGATCGATTTCAATCTTCGGCTCAGGCGTATTCAGTTCTCTGAACCTGAAAGAATACAGCTGTCCAAGCAGAAATAAGTGAATTTTCGTCACATCGAGTCAAAACAATTGCCAAATTATTTATGATTGGTTGACTATAATTTTCAGGAGAATAGAAATAATTTGCTTCAGAGACATCAGCAGTTCGAATTTTTTTATGCTCGTATGCTTGTGATACACGAGTCGCTAGTGACTGATTTTTTTAGAGTGAAGCTCTAGCTTCGTTTCCTACAGAAACTGTCATACGAGTTTCTTCATTGAATTTGTAGAACAATGAAAATTTCGAAATGTTAACTATCGTCTAATACTGACAGTACAACTTTTTGTTTCAGGTTATGAAAGCTACCTATTCGTATATCACACTCATGGAGAGTCAGAGGAATTGATATTGCTAGCGTGCTAGCAAAAATATGTATTCAAATCTTCAACAATAATACAAAATAGATGCACAGTGTTCATTGTAGTATTGAAGTAATAAAAATTATTATGGAAGCAATAATTCTGATATTTCATTCCAGTACAGTTTCTTTACTCCCTACAGAATGTCCATCCATTCCACGACTTCAAGAAAGTTTGAATCAGAATACTTATTGAAATACTCGAATTGCGATATAAAATTTTCAAGTTTGTTGACATCGAGCTGTCAGACGACATTCGAACAAGGAATGCTTTCAGTCGTGGAATGAGGAATATTGATTATACCAAGAGCAGAGTTTGAATGAACTTCAAGTGCATCCATGAAGAGGGTGTTAGCATTCCTCAGATCTCCTCTCCACTTCGAATTATGTCTGACTCATAAACAGGCTGTTCCAGAATAACGTTCGTATAGTCAGAGAGAAGATCCCGCAGATGAAAATGAGAAATTTATATCATTTTCAGTATCAGAATATGATTCTTGTGACATAATATTCTACACTCTCGATTTCCTGTTCGTTTTCGATGATTGTTTGGTATATGTTGAACAGTTGACATTCGACAGGTGAGTATATCACATGATAATTCTGCGTTATACATGGTCGTCGATCAGATCCATTTCTCCTCATTGCACTTATGACTTGTAAATTTCACAGCCTCATGAAATTGGTGATCCCAATTGAAATTCTCGATCGGACTTCTAGAGCAGGTTGTCATCAGTATTTCTATGTATTCCATAGTTATAATACAAGAGAAGTAATTACCACAACTTTCATTACAGTGATCAGAGATGAATTGTAACGGTATATGTTACAGGCTTATATAAACCTTCCATCAGCCAATTGGAATTTTCATAGTTCTCGACAATTTGGTATTGACGTGGTATAGATGCAAAAATAATTTAGTACTCACATGAAAATGCGAAAGGTAGACATATCAATCACATAGCACACAGTAAAAATATGATTCATGATCTTTAAAATTTTCGGTTCATGGAATAGTAATAGGAAAAAACTGAGGAACTCACTGTCTCTGAAGGATATGGAATTTTTTCAAATGAAACTTCTTCAAATATGGTTACGGTGAGAGTTCATATTCCACAAGGGATCACGAGCCCTTCAATTACCGAACAGTAATGTAACGATCAAATTATCGTTTCAATAATTATCAAGAGACGCAGAGCTCCTTCAGCTACCCATGAATAATTTAACTTTCCTTCTGGGGGGTTGGCTTTCTGCCTTACACTCAAATTTCACCAACATAACTCCATTTCCCATTGAATAATTAATTATGTTATAAAAATGAGTTTCTCGGTTCCACGATGTTTTAGAGTATTTTTCCACGTGAGTACAACATTCTTATCTCTGGTTCGCCATTTTGTTTCCCGAATTTTTGATTTTTTAGTCTTTCACTTTTAAACATAAATTACTGATCAATTTTCATTGTTATACTCATAAAAATCACCATTGCTCTTTAATTCTACTGAAATTTGTTTATCAATTCAATTTTGCATTTACAACTCTGTTTTTCTATCCGAATTTCTTCTTGATATAAAGTCATGTTTAGTTTTTCTATTGTAGATACACTATGTTTATAATTTGACTAAAGATGGCCATTTGAATGGCCGAAACATGTATCGAACCCTATCGAAGCAGGATTGACTGCCTCCTTTGACATTAAAATTGTGGAGATGACTTTGAGTTTTCTTTCTTGATTATTCCACTCCACTTTGGATATGGACTACTACAGAAGTTTCAAATTGAAGTTCGATGAGGCATCAAACTCAACCTGATGGAATGAAAAAATTCACATGTGCGGAAAACTGAAGGTGCTTTCAAAATTGACATTGCAGACGTCAGAAAATTTCAAAGGTTTAGTCAAACAGATCATGGAACATGAAGCAGCCCTCTACAGAACCACCGTTGTCAATGAAGATCGGTTAACTGCAGCAATAAAGCAAAAGCAAGAAAAAGACCCAGAACTTCGGAAGCTTCGAGAATGGAAGAAAGCGAATCGCCGTCCTTCTTGGCAAGGAGTAACACCATCTTCACAGACTTTGAAGGCGTACTGGAGTCAGTGGGACTCCTTGGTATTAGAAGATGACCTGCTCAAGAGGAATCTCGAGAACGATGATGGGTCGGATAATCGGATGCAGTTGGTCATTCCTAGGAGCCGAGTGTCGGAAGTACTTGGATATGTACATGATGGAACTTCAGATGGACATCTAGGAGTGAGGAAGACACTGCAGCGGGTACGAGAGCGGTTCTACTAGGTGAACTGTAGTGACGACGTCAGGGAGTGGTGCCGTAAATACACTGTATGCTTTGCCAGCAATGGGCCTCATCGTGAACCAAGGGCACCCATGAGACAGTTCAATGTTGGAAGCACTTTCGAGAGGATTGCTATGGATATTGCGGGGCCGTTTCCAGTGACTGATAATGGAAATAAATACATCCTTGTCTGCATGGACTACTTCACCAAGTGGGTGGAAGCGTATGCGATCCCTAACCAGGAAGCCGTAACTGTCGCCGATGTCCTAATGAATCAACTCATCAGTCGTTTTGGTGTGCCATTGGAACTTCACTCTGATCAGGGCCGACACTTCGAGGGTGAAGTGTTTAAGAAGATGAGCGAGAAGTTAGGAATCAAGAAAACAAGAACAACTCCATAACATCCACAGTCAGATGGCATGGTGGAGCGAATGAACCGAACCATAGGGAGGTATCTCTGCAAAGTCGTAGATCAACATCAACAAGACTGGGATCAACATATTTCTTTCTTCTCGATGACCAACAGATCTGCAGTACAGGAATCTACAGGACAGACACCGGCGAAGGTTCTATTTGGACGAGAGATGAGGCTTCCATGTGACTTGGTCTTCGGATAAATATCTGGTGAGGACATGGTGGGGGAAGATTACGTCACGAATCTGATGAGAAAAATGAACGATATTCACGAATTGGTTCGTTCTAATCTGGAAATCGCCAGCGATCGCATGAAAGACCGATACGACATCACAGCTGGGGGTGCAGGATACGCAGAAGGAGACCTGGTGTAATTGTACAATCCACAAAGGAAACGAGGTATTTGTCCAAGACTACAGAGATCTTGGGAAGGACCTTATACCGTCAAGAAGAAGACCAATGATGGCATCTACCGCATCAGTAAAGAACCCAGTGGCAAACCAAGAGTCATTTATTTCAACAGACTAGCACCATTCGAGGGAACACAAGATCAACAAGTTCAACAAATTTGTTCGGAAGAAAAGGAGCTCACATTCGACGAATTCATTGTGACATACAGTGGCTCATCAAAAGCAAGGTTTGGCGTCACCAAGGAAGAGCACTGCGACCTTTTTGATATTTATGTAGAATACGCACTAGCTCGCTGCATCGCCGAGGATCTTCAGATGTCTCAAGGAATAGCGAACAAGTTCATGAGGGAGTTCTGGAAGTCAGAGGAGTTTCATCAACAAGGTCCCTCCGTCGGTCGAGCACTAGAAATAGGAGATATCAGCGATGAAGGTAAAAGGTTTCTGTTTTATCTCATAACGAAAGGAAGATTTTCTGAGGAACCCACTTACAAGGGCCTCTGGGAGACGCTAGTCGACTTGCGAAGCACCGTACTCGAGAAGGACATACAGAAGATAGCTGTTCCAAAACTGGGGTGTGGACTGGATGGCTTGAATCGGAGAGTTGAAAGGAACATGCTAGAGGTTTCATTCAGATTCATCGGAGTTGGAATTCTCGTATGCTGCTGGAACTCCGAAGGAACTCCAAGAGAGAAGACAGTGCCATGCTATTACTACCATACGCCACGTTGTGAAAATGAAACCAGTGAAACCCTATCTTCATAACGAGCAGAGTGCATTCCAGGAGGAATGCGTTTAGGAGGGGAGGAGGTTAAGGAGGGGGCAGTGTAATGATATTCCCCTTAGAGGGGCTCTAGAAACATCAGCAGGAAGACGACCATCCTGTATCACGCATCATAGATTGCTATTCAACCTCTCAATGATTCCTACATACACCACCCAAGTAACATTTCAAATGCCTAATAGCTTCGATGAGACTTTAAAGAGGTTATGTGAGCGCAAATGATAGGTCTTATTTGTTCTACCGTTTCATGAATGCCCTAGAAAAAGCACATTGGCCTTCATGTCCATATAATCCTATTGAAAGGCTTTGAGATACTATGATAGAACTACCGCATAAAACAATTTGGCATTCAGCTCACTTCGGTTTTGAGAGAGCTCTGTGAGAGTCATTGAAATTCTTCATCAAAACTATTTACTCTCAACAACCCTCTTAAAACTCTTAAGTTTTATTAGTGTCTCGAATTTGACCAAGAGGTTCTGATTTAATCCTATGAAAATACGTCTTAAAGCAATCATAAGACCAAATTTACACTAGGCCAATTAGGATTTGACTGAGGCAATAATGAAACATATTGGCATTATTCCAGCTATGTGAAAGTAATTATTGAAACCTATAGGCCACAATTAATTCATCGAAGTCAATCATAAAGTCTATAGGATTTATGAAGTTTTATTTATAACCGTGTTAAACCCAATATAAATGTTCGTGTTTTTTTGCCTATAAACGACTCACGTTGAAATAGACTCACAAGAGAATAAATAGTGTGAAATTAAGAAAAATGACAACTTCAAGCGAAAAATTGAAGAGAATCAATTAGCAAGAATTAATTAGGACCTGATGTTCATCAAGTACCATCAACGGGTCAGAAAGTGATGGAAAATACTTCTGATCATCGTGCTTCTGAATAGGAACTAGAAAGCGGGAGAGTTGACAACAGTTTTGCACAAACTATGTCAGATGGCGAGAAGAGCATGAATTTGAGAGAATGGAGCAATCAACACAATATCAGGCGAACTGCACTGAGTTTAGTTTGTCTATGTTTCCTACTCGATTTCCTACTCTAAACCAATCACAAAATTCACAAAGTGAACACTGTAAACAACAAAAGTAGGGTTATGTTAATCATGTTGATGACGTTCTTCTACACTTTGCAACACTGCCAATGAGCACTAGCCAGGATATTCTTGAAGCTTTATAGTTTTATGACGGCATTATCTTATAACCTTCTTAAATCAATCTTATCATTTTCGAAGATTTGTTGTCATACCCAGGAGCAAATAGTAATAAGAATGGATTTGAATATGCAATAAGTACTTCAACAGGAGAAAATCGCCTTATAAAATGCCTTATCATTACCTAGAGGTTTCAATCAAGCATTAGAGAAAGAAAATTGGTTTTAATTATATTTTGCGCCATATTTACTACGAACAGATGTCGGCCATTGATGGAAATGAAAATTTCAAGCGGAAAATAGAAGAGATGCATTGATATTGCCGTCGAAAATGTTGTTTTCACACATTTTTCAAACGACTCACCCATATTCAGTAAACATTCACACAGTTTTGTCAACATTTTTGAAAAGTTATTAAAATTCACATCCAATTCCAACTGGTAAAAACACATTATTTCTGAAGCACTGCTTTCTTTGAAACATATCTGGTATGTTTCCGTCAAAAAAGTCGTCATCGTTTTCATTTTACAGCCTCAATCTTCACAAAATGGCTATTTGATACAGTAGGAAATTATCATATCATACCGCCATGTTCAATCTCTTTCTTAACTATTTATTGTTTTCTCTTCATTTTGACATGTTTGTAATATGATTAGTTCTGAAAAAAGACTATCATAAAACACGTTACGGACTATATTATCTTAACAAATGCTTACTGCGACTGATAAGGTTTTAATTCTAGCCAATGAGTTTCAATGTTGGCATAAGAACTGTCGTTTTAAAACATACAGGTTTGAACTCGTGCTAAAAGGCTTTGAAGGAAGTAGTTTCGATAGGTTTTGATATTTCTTTGAGGCATACTACAACAAATTCCTATTAGTTTTACGACAAGCTTTAAGAGAAGCTGAGACAGCATTTATAAAGGTGGGCCCTTTATGTTTTGAGAAGGTTGTTTAATTGTTTTAATGATACTATTAAAGTATAATGATTTTGAAAAGGCATTTTGAAATAGGCTGTAACAACCTCCTGTAGCTAACAATAAAACTGATAATGTTATTTGGGCAGCATATTTCCGAACACTCAATATATGCCGCAGTGACAAATAACGTCACAGAAGATTCTGAAATGTTCTGGAAACAATCGATGGAACAATTAGAGAGAGAGGATTTGTTCTAAGAAGCTTCTAGAACAAAAAGAAGGAGACGGAAGATCATTCGAGAACGTTCTCGAACCAAAGCCTGCTATGTGGTCTCATATATAAGACGGCCAAACAACTGAGTCAGTTAGTTAAGCAGCGAGTGTCAGAGAGACAGTTATATACCGCGTGATATAAATCGTTTTACATTAATAGTAGTTATAAATTCAATATAAATTAGTGTTTCTCTATTTCAAATAAATCAGTTCGAAAATAAATAGTGTCGTGTTCGCTCCTGCACCCGAATAACGTAACAGGATTTTGGAACAAATTTTGCAGAAAATGAATTTTTCGCTTTTGACAGAACATAATTTCTTTTCAGTACTCTATCACCAACTTTATATTCAGTTTCACGTTTCCTAAGATGGTAAGTTTTGGTGTTTTGGTCATACGCCTTCCGTATTCTCTCGCGAACTTTTGAAAAGATTTCTGGTAATTCCTGAAGATCTTTAATCCTTGAATTCATCTCAGAAATCGTAACTATGTTCCTAGAATTGTCTGCAATTTGTCCATAATAATTTCCTGTAACTGGTATATTCCTGCCGAAAATTAAGAAAGCTGCTGAATGACCTGTAACGTCACTTTTTGCAGCACGTATTGCTTGAGCAATCTTAAAAATGGACTGATCCCAAGTTTTATGATTTACTTTGATATATGACCTAATAGCAGTTACTATCACTTTGTTTTGCATTTCCGTGGCATTTATCTGTGGATGATATCTGGCTATATACCAAGTCCTCTGAACATTGTATTGAGATATGGAAGATTTAAATTCCTTGCTCGTAAAAACTGAACCATTATCGCAAGCAAAAATTAGAGGTACTCCAAAAATGAGAAAAACTTGATTTTCCAAAAATTGTATGATGGTTCTTGATGTGGCTTCAACTAAAGGATGCACTAATACAAATTACGTGAACCAATCCACCACTACTAGTACAAATTGGTTACCGTTCTTAGATCTAGGATAACGTCCTAACAAATCTGCAGATATTAACTGAAATGGAATATTCATATTTTTATATGAACCCATCAGTCCAGATTGAGGTAAGTTTGACGGTTTACAAGAGGCACAGGTGGAATACTTTCTGACATACTTATAGACACTTTGGCAATACCAAGATATCCTGAAGTTTCATCATCATGAAACATTTTCAACACCTCTTTTCTATTTGCTGTAGAAACAACGATTTTCCAATCAGTTAAATTACCAATTGATTTGTCTTTACTGAAATTATGTTTATACAAAACATTCTGCTTTATTCTGAAGGAAGGATAGCTATCTGGATTCTTTTCAACCTTTTCACACATATCTGCGTACCACTTATCTGGTATAATTTCAGATAGATTCAATGAAACTGTCTCAGGTAATAGAGCTCAAGAAAGTGAGTCGGCAACCACATTCAGTGTCCCTCGCCTATGTTCAATATCAAACGAAAATTTAGACAGTTTTACAGCCCATCTGGTTAATCTACCATAAGGGTTAGCCATATTATTAAGCCAGACCAAGCTAGCACAATCTATTTCAACTTAGAAATGTGTCCCTTCAATATAACATCTGAATTTTTCTATACCAAATATAACAGCAAGGAGTTCCTTTTCTGTTGCAGAATATTTACGTTGACATTTGTTCAAAGTCTTACTGGAATAAGCCATTGGGTGTTCGATTTCATCTGTTTCTCAATACAAGACAGATCCTACGCCAGTATTCGAACCATCACAGTATATGATAAATGGTTGAGAGAAATCAGGGCTCGCCAAAACTAGAGCTGTAGTCTGAAATGTCTTTATATCTTCAAAGGTTTTATTAGCTTCCTCAGTCCATATTATGCCTTGACCTTTTTTTCGACCTCGTAATAGGTCTGTTATTGGACTACACAAAGAGAAAAAATTATTGAGAAACCTCTTATAATATCCAACCATACTAACCAGTAGTCTGATTTGTTTCAGGTTTTTCATAATTCAAGATAGCAGATACTTCGGAATCGTCCATTCTGAGACCTTCTTTGTCAACTACATAACCAAGAAATTTGAGGGATGGTCTACAGAACTGCGACTTTTTCAAATCGTTGGTGAGGCCGGCATTTCCCAATGTTCCTCTGAGTTTGAGCAAAATTTTCATATAAGTCTCAAAGTCTGGGGTTGCAATGATGATATCACCAATATAGTAAAATACAAATGGTTCAAGAGATGGACCTATAACCAAATCCATCAAACGTCACATTGTCTGACTCGAACAAGAGAGACCAAATGGCATTCTGGTGTACTCGAATGAACCTCTACCCTGAATGACAAATGCTGTTTTAGGACGAGAGAAAGGTGTCAGGCAGATTTGATGAATTGCTTTCTTTGAATCTACGGATGAAAGGAATTTGGCGTCTCTCAACTTACTCAAGATTGAGTCGATGAGGGTCATGGGATATGCATCAGGAAGAGTTACAGAGTTCAATTATCTGGAATCTGAGACAACTCTGAATTCACCAGAATGTTTTTCAACCAACCATACTGGATTACACCATGGAGACTGCGACGGCTGAATAATACCTAATTTTAACATTTCATCAACTTCTTTGTTGATATGGCTCTGCATTGCGGGAGACAATGGATATTGACGTTGACGAATTGGAGTAGCTGAGCCTGTATCAATGTTATGTTGGAGCGAATGAGTTTTTTCTATTGCATCAGCAGGTGCAATCTCTAAAAATAAATCTACAACAAACTCTAGCCTCTTTAGTTGATCCTCGGTAAGATCTTCATGTGACTGAATTGTGTTATCTATACTGACATCTCCTTGCTGCTGCAAGTCATGAGATGAGTTGAAAGCATCTGCTTCCACTTCAAATTTACTGAGAAAAACATCACCTAATATAAAAGTGTGTTTGAGAGGAGGAATAATCAATATTTTCATCATCTTACTCTGTTCTGATAGTGTAATAAATGAATCCACAAATCCTAAACACTGCTGTGGAACGCTATCTGCAGTAGTTACTTGTAAGATATCATCTTTTCTTTTACTGATATTCCATTTCTCCAGTACTAAAAGTCCATTCGAACCAAATATTGAACAAGAACTCCCAGAATAAACAAGACACAGGACTTCATCTGCATAAATTTGAACTCTGAGATAAGGACGGTTATCGTTAGATTCAACTCCGAAAATGGGGTTGTGGAGAAGTATTTTATGTACAACATCATTTCTAACTGTACCAGATGAATTAGAAGATGAAGAGAAAGATATGTCAGAATCAATTCATGGAATATTCATTTAAGAAAAAAAATTCCTGACAACTTCCAACGATGAATGCCATTCATCAGGATTTACCGTTTTGACTTGACATTCTTTCCTTTTGAACCATTGTGTTCGTGTCTGGAGCTGTTGAACGTGTGCCTACAGCGTCCAGACTCACTGCACCACTGTTCAAGTTTTTTTGATCACATTTAAAACATTTGGATTTTGTGAATCCCTTTTTGCCGCAACCATATCAAAGAATAGTTCTCTCCGAACGACATTCTCTATGTGAGTGACCATTGCGTGGGCAATTCCAGCAACGTAATGAAAATGAAATAGATACCCCTCTACTTGAACTGAAGTTTTTTTATACAAAAAATTTTGTTATTCTTGAGGAACAGGGCAACTCGAATCAGGCTCTGAAAAGTTCGATCTACTTGTAGATGGTGGTTAGTAGAAGGGCTATGTATGTACCAGCTCAAGCCAATCAGAGGCCAGCATTTGGTTGGAGGCCACGCCCACTAAAAACCAGCGCGAAATTCAAATTATTCATACGGCGTCACGTCGCCATCGTGAATAAATAAATTAAAAAAAGCTGTCACCGCTGGGGGGGAATTGAACCAGGGACCTTTGCATTATGAGGCAGCGTTTATACGCACTGTGGTATTCCGACCTCCGTGATATTTCAATTATTTCAATGCTATTCAAACGGGATATCCATCGCTGGCGCGCGCTTATCTTTGCAACGGATCCATCGAGGTAGAGTGAAGCGAGAGATGCATTCCAGAGATAAGAAACTTTGAGTCGAAAATAATATCCATCGCAGGCGCGCGCTTATCTTTGCAACGGATCTATCGAGGTAGAGTGAAGCGAGAGATGCATTCCAGAGATAAGAAACTTCGAGTCGAAAATAATATCCATCGTTGGCGCGCGCTTATCTTTGCAACGGATCTATCGAGGTAGAGTGAAGCGAGAGATGCATTCCAGAGATGAGAAACTTCGAGTCGAAAATAATATCCATCGCTGGCGCGCGCTTATCTCTACACGGGTGCAGCGACAGCAAATTTCGCAATCAACAGCATAACAGATAAGGTTGGAGGTTATCAAAACCACAAAAAACCCAACAACAAATTTCACAATCAGCAGAATAACAGGAAACGTCGAAGGTTATCAAAACCACAAAAAACCCAACTAGTCGCATAAACAAAATACGCGATAAGAATGACGCAAGAAATTATCGATATCAGCAGTCGTTCCAGATGGGTTTTTCCAGAACATCCGCGTCTACTATCAGCAAGTCACGAGGTAACTCCGCCAGCATATAAAAGCGACGACGCAGCGCAACATCATTCACACTCGAGTCTACAATCGTGAACGTTGTCTCTTGACCAGCTCCAGCCAAATCATCACTGTTTGTGTGTGTGTGTGTGTGTGTGCATTAATAGCAATAATAGTAAGTACCTCTTTTTTATCAAAGTGCGTATTTATATTCTCAATCCTATATTATCTGACTTTTTTATTCCATTTTGAGTTTCTTAGTTTTATTTTAAGTTTCATTGCGAATTATTCATTCAGTGCCCATTCCTTTCTCGAATTTTATATTATCGGTCCCTTTCATTTTATTTTGAAAATAATACAACCTAGTGCTCATTCCGCATCAACCTTTTCCATTCCAAGTTTTTTTTTGAGAGACAATTCAATGAAAGTGTCAATGATCAATCGCAGATTGATTTTATTTCAAGTTTTATCGAAAATAATCCATCCCAGTATCAAGCTCATCATGACTTTGTTGGACTGCTGATGTTTTTTGTCCTTTTTCTTTCCACCAGATGGATCTTACTCAAATCAACGCAGCTTCTCTGATTACACCAAAACAACAGAAACTAAGCGTGAAGTTGGTGGATCTCCTGCTCGGTCAACCCCAACCAATCAAGACAGCGAAAGTGGTCACCACAAAATTTGGTAAATCTGTTCTGATTGAGTTGGAGGACTCTGTTGTGTTCCTGCCCAGTCGTGTAACTGAGACCTATTCCCCCCACATGAGAGCATCAATAAAACCTTGACCAAAGTTGACGAAACACTTTTATTAATCAAGAACAATTATTCTAAACCATTGGCACTTTTTGTATTGAAATCAATCCGTTCACACATACGGAAATGTATTTTAGCAATGAAAAAAAATACTTTTTCGATTGGTTTGAAGCGTAAAATTCAGACTAAGATCGGGGAACTGAAACGGATGAGATTTTTCATCAAAACTATGAATAGAGGGCATGTTGGCTCCGGCCTGAAGCCCTATATTCGTTGGATTGATGTAAATTCAATCTTCGCGTCGAGAGTGCAGACCGGTCTTATTCTGAATTTGAGACATAAGGAGATTATCGACTTTTTGGAGGATTCATTTAGATAAGTGAATAAGAGAATTTCAAAAATTTTAGGGCGCTTTTCAATGCTAAAAGTCAACTTTACATTTTCCGGTGACTTCATTAAGCAGTCAAATAATGGGGAATTGGTTGACCGCAAACATTTTTGTACTCCAACTGCCATCGTGGACGCAGGAACGGACCTAGCCGATTGGTTCAAAATCAATGTGCTAGATGTGATCCTTAATAAACTTAGCGAATTTGCCGAGAAGAATAGCGGGTGGGCCTTGAGCGAAATTATTTCTCTGGAGGTTGCCATAAATAAATATGAAATGGGCAATGGCTCATCATACATCAAATTGCCAGTGCAGATTGAGAAAAAGCAGGCTTGCATTAACGTTCAAAATGATGATGAGGCATGCTTCTTTTGGAGCATAGTCAGTTGTTTGCATCCCATTGAAAAAAATTCAAATAGAGTTAAGAATTATCCTCACTATTCACAGATTTTGAACATAAAAGGATTAGACATACCAATGAAGCTGCCCCAAATAACAAAATTTGAAAAAATGAATGCTATTTCGGTGAATGTTTATGCGTTAGAGTTGACAGAAGTCAACGAACGAACATTTTACTCTGTAGTACCCACCAGACTTACTAAGCATAAATCCAATCGACACGTTAATTTGCTTTTAATTCAGGACAAATATTTCCCAAATTTGAATGACTATGAAGCTCCTCCTGACAACGATAATGCTGAAGAGAACGTCAATATAAAATATCACTATGTCTGGATTAAGGACCTTTCACGACTAGTATCAAGTCAACTCAACAAACATTGTGGAAAGAAATTCATCTGCGATCGGTGCCTCAACTATTACCATTGTCAGGAGAAGCTTGATAGTCATGCCGCTCAATGTGAGAAAATTAATAATGAGAAAATTTCATTCCCCAAGTATGATTTTGTAGAATTTAAGAACCATGTGTATGAGCAGACATGTCCTTTCATCATTTATGCTGATTTCGAATCGCAGTTGGAGAAATGTAATTCCAAAATTTCAAAAACCACTTCAAAGTATCAACATCATAAAGCATACAGTGCTGGGTACTATTTTAAATGTTCTTTCGATGACTCGCTGTCATTTTATCGTAGTCATAGGGGTGGAGATTGCATGGACTGGTTTGCCTGCGAAATGTCTAAAATTGCCAAATTTGTCGAATCCAAATTGAAAAATATCGTTCCAATGGTAGTCAAACCAGCTAGTACCAGTGGCGCAACCATCTGCCACATTTGCGAAGAGAAATTCAAGGCAAAAGACGTTATCGTACGTGACCACGACCATTTTACTGGCGCATTCAGAGGCTTCGCACACCAGGCTCCCTGTAATCTCAACTTTAGGAAACTGTTCGTTGTTCCCATTACGTTCCACAACCTCTCAGGATATGATTCGCATTTTATAATCAGAGACATTTCTAAGCGGGGACGTGTGAGCGTACTCCCGGTTAATCGCGAAAAATACATTTCCTTTACACAACATGATGATGATACAAGCATAAAATTCCGATTCATCGACTCTTTCCGCTTTTTGGGAACCAGTCTCGATGCTTTAGTGTCAACGCTAAAAGTTAATGATTTGAAAATTCTAAAGAAGGAATTCAGTGACGTAAATGAGACGAAATTTGCATTGTTGACACGAAAAGGAGTATTTCCATATGACTATGTCGATAATGTGGAAAGATTGGATGAATCCGAGTTGCCAAGCATTCAAAATTTCTATAACAAATTGAACGATACAAATATTTCGGACGACGATTACGCGCACGCGCGAAAAGTTTGGGAATCTTTCGAGCTGAAATCGCTGGGAGAATATAGCGACCTATATATGCGGACCGATATTCTTCTTCTTGCTGACGTCATGGAAAATTTCCGTGCGTCATCCCTCAAGACCTATGGCCTCGATCCTGCTTGGTATTACACCATGCCCGGCTATACTTGGGACTGCATGCTCAAGTATACTGGGTGTAAGCTGCAAATCATCAAAGATATCGACATGGTGATGTTTGTGGAGCAGGCGATAAGAGGAGGAGTATCGGTTTGTTGCAATAGGTATAGCGAAGCAAACAATAAGTACCAGAAAAATTACGATCCAAAAAAGCCGTCAAAGTACCTTCTTTATCTCGATGTAAATAACCTTTATGGAAAAGCAATGAGTGAACCCCTCCCTTATGGGGGCTTTACATGGGTAGAAAATGTTGACATTGATGTAACCCAAATTCCTGACAACAGTCCCGAAGGCTATATTCTCCAAGTTGATTTGGAGTATCCTGAGGGGTTGCATGACCTACACAAGGACCTACCATTTTGTCCCGAACACCGCACACCACCAAATTCAAAATTATCCAAATTAATGACCACGCTGTACGATAAAAAGTCATATACTTTACATTACAGAAATTTGAAGCAGGCATTAGAACACGGTCTGAAATTGACCAAGATTCATAAAGTATTAAAGTTCAAACAATCCACGTGGCTAAAGCCCTACATCGAGTTGAATACTCGATTGAGGACTCTAGCCACAAACGATTTTGAAAAAGATTTAAGGAAATTAGCCAATAATGCGGTGTTTGGGAAGACGATGGAGAATATTCGTAATCATAGAACAGTAAAGTTAGTCAGAATGTATGAAGGCCGCTATGGCATTAAAAATTTAATTTCAAGTCCTCGGTTCCAACAGCGGACAGTTTTCGACGACAATTTGGTGGCAGTAGAGTTGAAAAAAGCAGAGCTGATTTTCAACAAGCCCCTATACATTGGTATGGCTATTCTTGATTTATCGAAAATCGTCATGTATGATTTCCACTACAATTTCATGTTACCAAAGCTTGGAGCTGACGTAAAACTCATGTATACCGATACGGACAGCTTCATCTACGAAATTGTATGTGACGATGCGTATAGTGAGGTGATTGATGCAAATATCGAGAGATTTGACACGTCTGACTATGCTCCAGACAATATTTATGGTATACCTCGAGTAAATAAAAAAGTCTTGGGCCTATTAAAGGATGAGGCAAACGGTAAGATTATTACGCATTTTGCTGAACTACGGTCCAAGATGTACAGTTATAAATTGGATATAACGGATGAGGATATTGAAAAAGAGAGAAAGCGATTGGGAAGAAAGGGATTCAGTAAAGAACGACTAGATAGGGAATTGGAAAATTTTGGTATAACTAAAAAATCCAAGGGCGTCAAGAAATGCGTCGTCAAAAATAAGTTGACTTTTGATGACTATGTGGATTGTCTGACGGCTTGGAAAGAAAAGACCGTAGCCCAGCAAACGATTCGTTCCTACGCTCACGATGTTTTTTCCATCGAGCAGACTAAAATTGGACTGAGTCCCAAAGATGATAAGCGGAAACTGATTCACGATTCATTTGACACACTTCCGTGGGGTCACTACAGTTTGACGGATTGATTTTCTCCTTAGTATTTTTGCATCAAAATTTTTAAACCAACGCTGTTGTATTGATGACTTATTTTCCCATGAAAAAAATGTAACTTCTTTTATTCATCCAATGATTTATGTTGTATATATGTATATTTTCAATCATTTTAGTATTATCTAATTATTCCTAATATTCATATTTTATTGTATAAACATTTTTTTTTCATTTTTATTATCCCCTTCTACATTTATACTATTATACACTTTTACAATTTAGAATATAGAAACAATTATTATACTTTTCTGTGTATTCTTTTCCCACACCCCTGTCTGGATGATGTGTACGAGAAAGAGAGAGAGACGAAAAAAGAAGAGAGAGAAAGGGAGAGAGAGAGGGAGAGAGAGGGAAAGAGATGTAATAAGATGTGGGTTGAAAGTATGGATGTAAAAAACAGTTGTATCATGTCTTCTGACGAATACAGACGTGCACTAGAAGAATTTGGGTTGAAAGTTAGAAAGCTCAGTGCAGACGTCCAATTGTATGAGCAGAAAGTTTGTTTGTTCAAAGATTTCGAGCAATTGAGTATTTGGGACAAGGTGTTCACAGAACCAAGACGCACAGCTGCACCTACATCGAGAAGAATCCAACCAACACAGCTACTAGATGGCGATACTGAAAGCAAGCTTCATTCTATTGACAGCTCTGAGCAACAACATCTTCTACACAAACATACCGTACAATACGAGGAATGCAGCCGTATGTTTTGATGTGAATCGTACACAACAGTGTGATTGGAAGCTGATGAGTAGAATGTATGTCAATGATAACAAACTACCTGTATATTCAATCGACATGCCTCGAGTCAATGGGACAACCATCGACTACAAATTGAAATTATCGTTTTCTGATGGCAGTGACGGCGAAATGGGAGACTGGCAGACATTTACATTGAAGAAATCACCTGCAAAATTAGATGATGATCAAGATTCTGTCAATATCATTGCAATTTTGACACTTTGTTGTACACTAATATGTTCACTCATTTTAATCTCACATGTTATTTTCATTATACTGAGAAATAAGGAATGTGATGAATAAAAACTCTGAAATTATTATGAAGTTTTTTATTTTGGCAATAAATTACATAGCCAATTATATAAAGTATCGACATTGTGGAGACTGCACTGGAACCTTCCTCCATGGAAATGATTCATGCAAGGTGGAATGGATTGTTGAAACGTTATTGGCTGCCACCAAGAATTGTCAAAATCTTCCAAATTAACAATGTGATTAGTCATCTCCAACTCTGCACATTTTCGCTGCAAGAACTGAATCTTTTGATGGCCTCTTACGTAGATGATGTTTGTCTGCTGCAGGTTATCTCGTAGTATTTGTTCCAACTCATTCAAATCCACATAACCACTGGAATATTTTAAACCATGAACGTAACGCTCCACATGATTTGCCATCTTTTTATCTTCTCTGCTTAAACTCGAAAATTCTACAGATGGCTTGAATAGAAAATGACTCGTCTTTTTGCCAATGCGAATGGTCATTTCCTTTGGAATGAATTCACCATCAACCATGAACCCTTGAATGTCAACCAGTGCGATCTCCATGACTCTTCGAAGCAAACTGACGTCTGACTGATGCAGCAACACCTAACTAGGCAATATTTCGAACGATTTCGCTGAGTGGGAGATGTTCCATGATTTGATCGTGAATGATGATGCAATAGGCTTTGGTGTCGGGAGGGAAGCCTGTAGTCGCTTCAATGTCCAACTTTATGTCAACTGTGGACGACTTTAGACCCAGATGGCGCCTCGAGCAATCGATAACAAACATTGGTCGGGATTTGAATTCGGCAAAGTTTACTAGAGAGCGCTTTTCTTGACAGTTATGGTAGCTCTTGTTGAACTCTGTATAGTTGAAGTGGGCGTCGGCATATTGGTCTTTGGAAAAGTCCAATAGCATTCGTTCTTGCGGATAATAGTCGCTATTCAGAGCCAATCGTATGGATTTGATGTTGGCATTATCGAACAAGGTGACGTCTTCATGCAAATTATCGGCTTTTTTCGTTTGGAAAAATACTATAACATATCTTGGACTGTCCAATGCAGAACACGTCTTGACGGACCAGATTTCTATGGTAGATCCTTGTGTGAGTGCTGTGTGGCATACTTTCAGTTTATTCCACCCTGTATTGAATCGTAATGAAGATCAAGATTGTATTTTATCACATGGCATGGCAATGATTTTGACATGTTGTTTTCAATCAATAAATAATCTTTTTCTGACAACTTCCTTCAGAGAATTTATTATATTAAAATCATTAATATTGTGGTATAACCACCACAAATTGGTGACCCCGACTCAAGCAAACATCACTTCTGAATCCAAAACGGACATCAATGCTGAACCCGAATTCCAAGCCCGAATTCCACACATCAGATCCTGAAACTGAACTATATTGACCGAATCCAAACGATAGAACTGATCCCGATATCATACTACAATTCACAATCCAAACTGTTCCTGTCCTTTTCAAAATTACGCAGACCCAAATCAACCCGAGAGCTACCGATCCAGAACAAATCCAGATCCGGAAAAGAAGAAAAAGTGAGTGTCATAATTTCCTCCACTGCGATCAATTTCAATAATAATAACTGTCTTTAAAATGCCTGATATACAATCAGAAAATTTGTCACCTCAAAATCCTATCAATAACCAGATTCAACCAAACATTTCGGCCTATAACATTAAGTTACCACCATTTTGGACTACAAAACCTGAAATTTGGTTCTATCAAGCTGAGTCTCAATTTTTGTTAGCCAGAATAACTTCAGATCGTACAAAATATGATTACGTAGTGGCTAGTCTTCCAATCGAAATCATTTCCAACATTTACGATGTTATTGAACATCCACCACCTGATAATATGTACAACAATCTCAAAACAAAAATCATTCAAAGATTAACAGCTAGTGAAGAGAAACGCTTAGATGTTTTACTTTCCAGTGTTGAGATGGGTAATCAGAAACCATCAGAATTTTATAGAAGCATGATATCCATTGTTGGAGGTTCTTCTATGGTTACTCAGGAGTTATAACTCAAACTATGGAAGAGACATTTACCAAAGACTATATCAGTTGCAGTTACAACTTCCGGAAAAACGAATATTGACCAAATTCTGGAAATTGCTGATCAAATTTGGGACACTTATAAAGATTCCAACATTTCCATAATCAATAATCCACCACACAGTAATACGACTACAGTTCAACACACAAACTTATCATCTAACTCTGCCGACCAAATTAATCAAACCATATTGAAATCATTCAGTGATTTATCCATTAAATGCACTCAGACATTAGATCTATTAACACAAAAACAACAGGCAGTTGATGGTCAATTGAACGTTTTGCAAAATCAAATTTTCCAAATTCAAAACTCAAATTTCAATTCTCCAAACATTCAATGTAGATCATGTAGGAATCGTTATCGTAGTAAGAGTAGATCACCTACCAGATTTAATTTTGATAGAAATTCATCAGTCTGTTATTATCACCAGAGATTCAGTGACAGAGCTAATAAATGTGGCGGTACGTGGTGTCCCCTTAACCATACTTTGACAGATCATTCAAAAAACTAGAAAAGACTATTACTATAGCGACTAATAATGGTCACAATAACTACAATCGTCGCTTATTCATATTTGATTCCAGAAATAAATTGAATTTTCTAGTAGACACAGGAGCAGATGTATCTATTATTCCACAGGACGTATTTTCTGATTTCCATAAAGACAGCGAAACTTTTCTCACAGCAGCTAATGGTACCTCAATAACTACATTCGGAAAGAAATTTTTAAATATAAATTCAGGATTACATCGAGACTTTCCTTTTATATTTACAGTAGCATCGATTTCACGTCCTATTCTTGGAGCAGATTTTTTATCGCATTTTGGTCTATTAGTTGATCTCAAAAATAGACGACTAGTAGATACTAAAACTACATTATCAGTGAATGCAGTTTATCTCAGAACATTTTCACCATCGCCCAAAATATTTGCTATGAATAACAAATATTTAGAACTTTTAAAACAATACCCTTCACTAATTTCAGAACCAGATTCTTCAGCTCCACTTAAACATTCAATTAAACATCACATTATCACGAATGGTCGATTACCATACATGAAACCACGGCGGCTAGATTCTAAAAAACACAAAATTGCCAAGGCAGAGTTCGAACACATGATTCAGCTAGGAATTTGTCGCCCTTCTTCTTCACCAGTAGCATCACCTCTGCACATGGTACCAAAAAAAGAACCAGACGATTGGAGACCCTGTGGGGACTATCGTCATTTAAACACAATGACTGTTCCCGACAGATACCCGTTACCTCATATTCATAATTTCAATTTACATGCCCAAAAATGTACTATTTTCTCTAAAATCGATTTAGTAAGGGCTTACCACCAGATACCAGTAGCAGAAGAAGATGTTTATAAAACTGCAGTGACCACTCCATTTGGATTGTTTGAATTCACAAGAATGCCATTTGGTTTAAAAAATGCTGCACAAACTTTCCAACGGTTCATAAACGAAATACTCAAGGATTTCAATTTCATTTTTATTTACATTGATGATATCCTCATATCAAGTCAAAATGAAAATGAACATTTACATCATCTGAAATTAGTTTTTGAACGGCTAAATGTTTTTGGAATAAATCTAAAACCGTCAAAATGTGAATTCGGCAAACATAAATTAGATTTCTTGAGCCATACAATTTCAGCTGAAGGAATCACTCCATCAGAAAATAGAAGCAAGGCAATTCGTGATTTTCCAAAACCAAAAACACTCAAAGAATTGCAGCGTTTCGTTGGTATGATAAATTATTATCACCGTTTCCTTCCAAAACTTTCTCAAACTTTGGTACCAATTTACACACTCTTAACTGATCTACAAAGAAGTAAAAGCAAGAATATAACTTGTTGGTCCAGTGAATGTGAAAAAAGTTTTTCAGATGTTAAAAATAAATTAGCAGATGTTGTTACTTTAGCTCACCCAATAGATGATGCACATCTTGTTCTTACAGTAGATGCATCAAATATTGCACTTGGAGCTACAATTGAACAAAGTAATAACGATTCATTAAAACCTTTAGCATTTTTCTCGAGAAAATTAAGTGCCACAGAGAAGAGTTACTCCACATTCGATCGTGAACTTCTCGCAATTTATGCAGCGATCAAACATTTCAAACATTTTTTAGAAGGTAGGAACTTTACCATTTTTACTGACCATAAGCCATTAACTACAGCGCTAAACACTAACACTGATAGAAGTCCTCGCCAAATTCGACAAATGGAATATATTGCTCAATTTTCCACTGACATCAGACACATTCGAGGAAAACTCAATGTGGTTGCTGACACCTTGTCCAGGCCTACCAGTCAGATTGACACAATTTCAAATAACTCATTTTCCGAATTGAATATTACCGATTTAGGCATAGTTCAAAACAAAGACCCACAGTTGAAAGAATTATTGAATAATTCAAAATCCAACTTTTCCCTGTGCAGCCCTACTTTTATGAAAAATAGGTGCATTGCGAACGGCAGCTCTTCGTCAGTAGGCACTATGAGTTCGAGTTATCAAAATGAGTTAAAATAGCAAAAATTCAGTTATCTAGCAATCATAAGGTTAAACAAAAAAGATGGGGCGCCACTGCAACTTTTAATTCAAATGAAATGTTACCTGGAAAGTTGAGCAACCAGATAATGAATAATATTAGTTGTTCTCCCAGACTAAAAGACCTAAATTTACCTTAGAGATGTTGTGAGTTGGAGTGTCATGTCAATAAACAAATAAAACAGTCATATACAATACCCAAAACATTTAATTATGATGATAGGACTCATATATCACATCACAGGTTTTGACAAATATGCATAATAAAAAATATTAGATACTTATTTCCTGTTAAGAAGATACACTGTTGCCTGCTATTATGTGGATGAAAATATGTATAAACCAACCTTATATTGTACTTGAAAAATCAAGAGCTCCTGTAAGGACGTTTTATAGTCATAGCAGATTTTAAAAAAAAATATTGAAAATGGAAGAATTCTACCAGCGCATAGTATACTATGTGGAGGGGAAGTATGTACCTCTCATGTGTGATTTCATCAATTTTTGACCTAGCTATGATTTAAAAATGGTCCATTATACACACTAGCAATAGGCATTATGAGTGAATAAAAATGAAAAATAAAAATATATTTTTATGTCAAAAACCTGTATGGTGTGTCCTACACCAGTTATCCTTGATAAAAATGGCTTCAGTGCCACCAAATGAAGCTTCTGAGGGGAAGATTGGCGGAGAGCGGGGTGCTGACTTCACATCCCTGGATGTCAGATGACATTGACAGAGTTGTCGTATTCCCACCTTGAAAATCCATCATATCAGGAACAAACAGGGGACGATATCCAGATTCCAGATTCCAGACTACTATATAGCCACCAAAGGCCTTGTAGAATTAACAGATCCTGGTCGAGCAATGACTCCTGGGAAGAATAGTGCTCCTGGTAGGATAACTCCCGTTGTAGAACTCCCAGTAAAGAAACTCCCGGTAGAAAACTCCCGGTGAAAAAAACCCTTAAATAATTCATGAAATGAGGTTCTGAATTTCTGGACTGCAGAGAGAAAAAACGTAATAATGCGAGACTCACCTTCTATGAAGGGTTAGGGATTGAAATGAGGATGAAGGTAGGCACGTGGCTGCCTGGGTGATGAACCATGAAGATCCTGCCTCTTGAACCAAAACCAGAAAAATCTGTAGAGTCCAGCAATCCTTGTAGATCAGCAGCAAATCCAGGATATCCTGATGTGATCCAGAACGCCAGGCGGTACAGGACTTCAGAAGCCGGTTCACACCACAAAAATGGCACTTGACCACCACGAAGAATTTTTCTGAAGTGAGCTCTTGTCTCACGACCAGAAAGGAAATCCCTTCTCCAAGTTTCCAGAAACTCGAGAACAACTTAACAGTTTCCGCTTTTCAAATTGGCGGAAAATTTGAATATCCAAGATAAAAGACGTTATCGCTACTCCCTCCAGAGACTTGATTCTTCCCAGATGACTATCTGAACCAATCAGAATTGATGACTAAAATGACGTCGCACCTTTCTTCACGATTACTCGGCTTGTTGATTCGACGATGATGATCTAAGGACATATCAATCCGAATCGGCGTTTGGCGCATGACAAGTTGACACTGTTGACATGGTGTCATGACCGACAGCTAATTGACGTTAAGCAAAATAACAGATGATCAACAAAATCAAAACATCAACCTGAATTTATCAAATGCATCAATCAAGAAAATAATGCCAAACGAAGTTAATTGATTCACAATGGTCGATTCCTAGTGAAACCATACGCCTCAGCATTCCTGGAAAATCCAATACCTATCGTCCTACTGTGATGAAGTTTCAAGTGGAAATAGCAGTGTGAAAAGTGAGTATGACAATGTCTCTGAAATGGTATTTAATATTACTTTATATTATTTATCTCTTTCAGATAAGTTTCTGTAAAAACCATCCGAATCATCCTTCTACTTGGATCACAACAAAGCAGATATAGCAAGAGATATCAGCTAGTGTATTTATAGAAATTGTATTTTTATTTTATGTACAGTGTGAAATCTCAGGTGTGTATCCACATATCAGGTTTGAGAATAATTAAATAATATAAAACAGATTGAGTTCAATTTATGTTATTGAAAAATGTAAACCATGAAATTGTGACAAAATATCCTGTCAGATGTGCTCAGCATTACAGAATATTATAGAATCAGACAAAATATACAGTAATGAAAATTCACATGCTACATCACCTCTCTCCCAAGAAAAAATTTGAATCTGGATTGATTTAAATTTTCAAAAAAATTACAATATCAACAATGGATACAGAGGGATAAGTACTTCAGATCACCGAGACGAATATCAGTATCCAAATATTGAAATTGCATTCAGAATCAATCAGTGAGATGTCAACTCCTAAAAGAACGAAGGCAACTCACTAAAAAATCCCGAGGTGGAAACAAAAAAGAAAGTTTAAAATTTTAAATTTTGATTTAACCAGCTGTCCACCGTTCAACTGGGGTGACATACGGCCACCAACCTTAAACAGGCCAAACCTGAAACAAAAAGATTCAACAAAAAACGTTCGGGAGTATTCCCATTCACGTAGAGTTAGGTCGCCCCTAGAGACTACTCAAGTGCAAAAGCAAAAGAGCGGTACTTTCGAGAAATATGCCCATTGTACCCGCCTAAACAAAAATTCAACAGGACATAATATATCTCGTCAGCCCAACCTATCATGAGACAACTATGACGACCCACATCACGTTGTTGTCCACGACCCCTACGCTTCCAAGGTCCCTACAGACAAAAAATAGCTCTTGGCTTTTCAAAATTTACTCAAAAATACTGTGGGAAATGTAAGTATCAAAAATTGAATAATATCCCACAGCAAATATGAAGTATCAGCATCAAAAGTGCTGATCACTTCCAAAAAGTTAAGATGGAGCAGTGCATGGACCATCACAGGTTATGACTGTCCACATAACCAGTGGCAAAACTAAAAAACAGCGATGTTACTGCCGTGATAGAATCACTAGCTGGGAACATGTCCAAGTCCAGGTAGCTTTAGGTACAATTCCAGGGATAACCAGCTCTTAGCCCGACCGAAAAAGAAATGGAACAGTATTTGGACCATCACTGGTTATGTCTGTCCACATAACGCAGTGGAAATAAATAACAGCGGTGTTACTGCCGTGATAACACTAGTTGGGAACATGTCCTAGTTCAGGTAGCTTTAGGAATAATCCAGGGATAACCAACCTTTACCCCAAAAAATATGACCTTGAAGATCAAATGCATACCTCTATTCAGGGATTAACTTGGGGTAGTAGCTATGCGTACTAAACATCCTAAGGGAGGTCACGATCGGGAAGTCTAAGTCGGTAAAATTCGTAATCGAGTAAATTCACAAAATCGGGAAAGTCTATCCAAAATTATCCGGAACAGAGATATTAACATAATATTTACATAACTAACTCTAAATACTGTACAAAAAGGAAAATCTCATTACTCGTCAGCAATGGGAAAAAATGAAAACTGTTGCAATCTAACAGTTTCAATTCAGGGGCTAAATTTTCAAATTTCAAAAAATTCGAAATGCTAAATACCAAATACTGAATGTCACAATGTAGAACATTCCAAGGGTGTTTTTGTGAACTTTCACATTCACGGTAGCTACCAAAAAATTCCAAAAACTTGCAAAAAATTCCAAAAATATATCTCAAAAAATCTCAAAAAACTAACCGACAGAAATGTCCGAGTTAGACCCAAAATAAGGTTTCAAATCCTTAATATGCCAGTCTCCTGCTGGACTACCATTCTCATATTCCAGAGAATAAACTAAACGTGAAACCTTTCTTTTAACTACACACAAAACATATTTGGGTGCTAGTTTTGAACTAAATTTTACTGCAGCTTCTGAAAGTACCTTGTTTCGGCGCCAAACTTTATCTCCAATATTAAAAGAAAAATCTTTCTTTCTCAAATTATATGCTCGTGAATTTCGTTGGTAAGCCTGATGCAATTTATTCTTTACTTCTTTAAAAATTGTATCTAGATTAGAAATATTTTCCACAAACTCAGATCTACTTTGAGGATTTAACTCTATCCCTACTGTATCAGATATATTACTATAATAGTTACCTGAGTGAGGAATATTTCTAGCAAAATTCAAAAATGCTGGGGCATAATTATGCACTTCATGTACAGATGTATTGATAGCAAATTGAATCTTAGATAACTCTTTGTCCCAATCCTTATGTTCAACTATATAGCTACGTATTGCTTGTCCAACTGTCTTGTTATTACGTTCAACAAAGTTGCACTGCGCTGAATAGCGAGGCGTAAACCAAATTTTTACTTTATACGTATCTGTTAACTTTTTAAAGATTTTCCCTGCGAATTGGGTACCATTGTCCGCAATGATAATCTGAGGTACACCGTATACTAAAAACACTTGATTTTCTAGGAATTTAACTATGTTTGGTGCTGTCGCGTCTCTTAGGGGACATAGAATAGTATATTTCGAAAACCAGTCTCCAATTACAAGTAAATATGTAAATCCACGGGGTGATCGAGGAAATGGTCCCATAAGGTCGACAGCTAGGACTTGAAAAGGAAAGTTTACCTGCTTTTCACAGCCCATTAAACCTAAACGTGAGGTGTTAGTTAACTTTTGTGATTGACAAACTTTACATTGACGAATGTATCTCAAAATATCAGGGCGCATCTTTGGCCAATAATAATTCTCCTGAATTCTACTAAAAGTTTTGTAAAAACCAAAATGTGAACATGTGGGTGGATCATGAGAGTTTCTAATAACATCATTCCTTTGGGACTTAGGAACAACGGTCTTCCATTCTTTTTCATTAGTTTGAATTATGCCCTTTGAGGGAATAAATTTGAAAAGCAAATTTCCTGAAACTTTCCATTGTGGAAACAGTTCCGGTTTCTCTAAAATTCTCCTCTTAAGTGAAGTGTACCATTTATCGGATATTTCGGCCTTTATGTCTATCAACAAAATTTCTTGATCATCATCAGGCAAATCACTAGGAGGAATTCTGGACAGAAAATCAGGTAAGACATTTGAAGCTCCGGGCTTGTGTATTAGTTCAAAATTATGTTGTCTGAGCTTCACAGCCCACCTAGCAAGTCTTCCACAAGGATCCTTGAGATTGTTGATCCACAAAAGGCTACTGTGGTCAGTGATTACCTTGAATTTTGTGCCTTCTACATAAGGTCGAAATTTATCTATCAAAAATATCAAACTGAGAAGTTCTCTTTCCGTCACAGTGTAATTACGTTCTGCACGAGATAAGGAACGAGAAGCATAAGCTATAACTCTTTCTTGTGAATCAATATTCTGAGTCAAAACACCTCCAATACCATAATCACTGGCATCACACTGTATTACAAAAGGTTGATCAAAGTCTGGTGAACTTAGTATAGGAGACGATATCAAAGCATTTTTAACACGGATGAAAGCACCTTCCGCCTCTGGAGACCAAGTTATTGGTTGCCCCTTCTTTTTCCCTTTAAGGAGGCCTGAGATAGGTGCTATCAAACTTGAAAAATTTGCAATGAATCTTCTATACCATGAACACATTCCGATAAAACGTTTGATTTCAGTGCTGGTAGTAGGGCGAGAATAATTGACCATGACGGCTACTTTATCAGTATCTGTGCGGAGTCCTTCTCTATCAATAACATAACCAAGATACTTGAGGGATGTTTTAAAAAATTCACATTTTTTAATGTTTACTGTTAAATTTGCATTTTCTAAAATACTCTTTACCTCAGCAAGAAGTGATACATGTTCATCAAAAGTTTTTGAAGTAATAATTATATCATCCAGATATGTGAAAATATGTGGTTCAAACTTAGGTCCAAATAGAGCGTCACAGAGCCTCTGCTGAGTCTGAGCACTATTACATAAGCCAAATGGCATGACTGTGAATTGAAAAGATCCTCTACCAGGCACACTGAATGAAGTTTTCTCACGTGACGACACATCCAAAGGGATCTGCCAAAAAGCTTTACGTAGATCAATACTTGAGATGTATTTTGCATCTCTGAGCAAATTCAAAATCCTGTCAATGCGAGGTAGTGGATAGCTATCGTGCTTAGTTACTTCATTGAGTTTTCTCCCGTCAAAACAAAATCTGTACTCACCGGATGACTTTTTTACTAAGAGGACTGGACTATTATAGGGACTCTGAGATGGTTCAACCACCTTTAACTTCAGCATGTCATCAAGTTCTCTATTTAAAATTTTCAACATAAATGGTGACATAAGATACTGCTTAACTCGAAATGGCTTTGAATCACCAGTGTCAATTGTCATTTTAATTTTATCTGTAAGACCAATACGACTTTCACTGCTAATTTCTTTAAAATGCTCTATAATTTGTTCTGCTTGAACACTCTCTGAAGGAGATAAATCTGACAAATTACTTGAATCTGAATTTTCAATCTCATCAACATGACTAGAGACAACCTGTATAGAATTATGCGTTACTGCACTATGCACATTCCAAATCCTATTTTTGAAGTCGATCTTGATCTTGAACTGATTGCAAAAATCGCTTCCAAAAATAATTGAGTGGGGCAGTGAAGGCACTACTATAGTAGGAACAACCTGAACAATGTTATCTACACAAACTGGTAGATCAACAACACCCTTGACTTCCCGTTCAGTTCCATCAACTGTTGTCACATGTTTCAAAAAGGATTTATTCCATTTCAGATTAAGTTTTTTCAGTAAATCTACTGATTTTTGACCACAAACCGAAACATTGGCACCACTGTCCAAAAGACAAACTACTTTCTGATCAAAAATTTTTACAGAAATATATGGTCTGTTATCACGTGACTTCTGTACAAAAAGGGGTGCGACATTCAAATTTTTATGGAAAACATAATTTTTATAAAAATCTCTAACAGTATTTTTCCAATCATTCCACTCCTTGGGATTGAAAAAATTTGATCTTGAAATTGGGTTGACTCTTTTAAATAATGGAGGGAAACAAGAGTCGTAATACTTCACCTCCCTTACTAGTTTCCCTGACATTTTGTACATTCCCTTGAAGTTACATCTGCACAACCGCATTTAAAACAAAATTTCTTGATGATATTGTCAGTAGCTCTACAGTTCCTAAAAGTGTGGTTTGGTTGTAAACACCTCCAACATAGCACTGATGAACTTGATGAATTTGCATTTGAACTAGTAACATTAATTTGTTTATTCGTACTGACATTTTCATTCAATTTCTTCATGTTGAAATTTCGCTTTCGAGGTTGGAAATTCCTCCGAAAATTCTGATCATTGCGAGAAGTTTGAGAAAGGGTATCTGAAAAATGTGTCAACTCAGGATCAATCATACATTGAAAAGGTTTCTGATAGTGATGTGACTGTGAACCAGATGCCAAGCTAAGAATATCAGCTTCTTCAAGCTTTTTACAAAGTGTACTCAAGGTAGAAACACTATCAATATCACTAAGTGCAAGTCTTTTAAGGTATTCACCCTGTAGTCCCATTTTAATATATTTAACTTTAGTGAGCTCTGCGGCTCCACGACTGAGTCTACTGAATAAAGTTTCCATACAAGCTATGAAAATTACTACAGGTTCATTTCTTCCTTGTTTTCGTGATTTTATTTGGTTCCACACTTCATCATCAAAGTCTGACATCAAAAAATCCTTCTTCAATTTTATAACCAAAGTTTCCCAACTATTAACTTGTGTTCTGATTTGTCTGAACCAAAATGTAGCCTTACCACTGAATAAGTCACTAGCAGATTCAAAAAGTTCAGCTTTACTAACATGCCTTGCCTGAGCTACTTCTTCTATGCGTTCAATAAATGAAACGAGATTTTTTGGTTCACCATCAAATTGAATATTCAATTTATAGACAGGAACTGACCTATGAGAATTCACAATTGTATTACTAAGAGTGTTAGCAGTAGTTGAAGCACTAGCTTGTGGTGTAAAAATAGTGACATTGACATCATCATCCTGAACATTTTCATTTAATTCAGCATCAAATTGCAGGGCTGTAGCATAAGCTTCATTCTTAAAATTCAATACGTCCCTATAATTCAAATCTTCCCGCTGTAACTTAATTCTGTTTATGCGAAAACTGATATGATTTATTCTAGAGGTTGCTCTTTTGTAAACAGAATCTGATGAAGGACCTTCAAAACCTTCAATAAGTGATTTTATAGAATCTAAAGTGGACTGAATTTCTACTCGCTCTGTATCAAAGTTATAAGCTTCATCAACTAAAGTCATTACATTCGTACCACTTTGTTTTTCTTTAAACAGAAGTCTTCCAAGAATTTTACGTTTTTCATCTTGATTCCGTTCAGAAATTACACCTCGAATTCTCAACTCATAATTCAGTTCAGCCTGCAGCAAGTGATTAGCTTTAAAATTTTGATCCATTTTGAATCAGTTCAAAATCAAATATCAAAACTGTTGTTCCAACTTCTAAGGAAATTATTTAAATGTGGCAACCTGTACGTAGTATTGTCTCAAGCACTGTCTGAAGCAGCTAATTTAATCAAATCTTAAATCACAAAACTGGATTCTCAAATATTATGAAACCTGATATGTGTATACTCACCATAAATCAGTTCATAAAAACCCATATATTTTTTACCTACCAAAACAAAATGTGGTAAAAACAACTCTCCTGGCTCTCCGTCAAGCTATCAGCTGTCTCCAAACCATGAACATTTTATTCATTCATCAACAAGACACTCACAACTGTTGATTACTAATAACCTAACTAAAAACTCGGGCCCCCACGTTCGGACGTCATCTTTGCAGCCCTACTTTTATGAAAAATAGGTGCATTGCGAACGGCAGCTCTTCGTCAGTAGGCACTATGAGTTCGAGTTATCAAAATGAGTTAAAATAGCAAAAATTCAGTTATCTAGCAATCATAAGGTTAAACAAAAAAGATGGGGCGCCACTGCAACTTTTAATTCAAATGAAATGTTACCTGGAAAGTTGAGCAACCAGATAATGAATAATATTAGTTGTTCTCCCAGACTAAAAGACCTAAATTTACCTTAGAGATGTTGTGAGTTGGAGTGTCATGTCAATAAACAAATAAAACAGTCATATACAATACCCAAAACATTTAATTATGATGATAGGACTCATATATCACATCACAGGTTTTGACAAATATGCATAATAAAAAATATTAGATACTTATTTCCTGTTAAGAAGATACACTGTTGCCTGCTATTATGTGGATGAAAATATGTATAAACCAACCTTATATTGTACTTGAAAAATCAAGAGCTCCTGTAAGGACGTTTTATAGTCATAGCAGATTTTTAAAAAAAAATATTGAAAATGGAAGAATTCTACCAGCGCATAGTATACTATGTGGAGGGGAAGTATGTACCTCTCATGTGTGATTTCATCAATTTTTGACCTAGCTATGATTTAAAAATGGTCCATTATACACACTAGCAATAGGCATTATGAGTGAATAAAAATGAAAAATAAAAATATATTTTTATGTCAAAAACCTGTATGGTGTGTCCTACACCAGTTATCCTTGATAAAAATGGCTTCAGTGCCACCAAATGAAGCTTCTGAGGGGAAGATTGGCGGAGAGCGGGGTGCTGACTTCACATCCCTGGATGTCAGATGACATTGACAGAGTTGTCGTATTCCCACCTTGAAAATCCATCATATCAGGAACAAACAGGGGACGATATCCAGATTCCAGATTCCAGACTACTATATAGCCACCAAAGGCCTTGTAGAATTAACAGATCCTGGTCGAGCAATGACTCCTGGGAAGAATAGTGCTCCTGGTAGGATAACTCCCGTTGTAGAACTCCCAGTAAAGAAACTCCCGGTAGAAAACTCCCGGTGAAAAAAACCCTTAAATAATTCATGAAATGAGGTTCTGAATTTCTGGACTGCAGAGAGAAAAAACGTAATAATGCGAGACTCACCTTCTATGAAGGGTTAGGGATTGAAATGAGGATGAAGGTAGGCACGTGGCTGCCTGGGTGATGAACCATGAAGATCCTGCCTCTTGAACCAAAACCAGAAAAATCTGTAGAGTCCAGCAGTCCTTGTAGATCAGCAGCAAATCCAGGATATCCTGATGTGATCCAGAACGCCAGGCGGTACAGGACTTCAGAAGCCGGTTCACACCACAAAAATGGCACTTGACCACCACGAAGAATTTTTCTGAAGTGAGCTCTTGTCTCACGACCAGAAAGGAAATCCCTTCTCCAAGTTTCCAGAAACTCGAGAACAACTTAACAGTTTCCGCTTTTCAAATTGGCGGAAAATTTGAATATCCAAGATAAAAGACGTTATCGCTACTCCCTCCAGAGACTTGATTCTTCCCAGATGACTATCTGAACCAATCAGAATTGATGACTAAAATGACGTCGCACCTTTCTTCACGATTACTCGGCTTGTTGATTCGACGATGATGATCTAAGGACATATCAATCCGAATCGGCGTTTGGCGCATGACAAGTTGACACTGTTGACATGGTGTCATGACCGACAGCTAATTGACGTAAAGCAAAATAACAGATGATCAACAAAATCAAAACATCAACCTGAATTTATCAAATGCATCAATCAAGAAAATAATGCCAAACGAAGTTAATTGATTCACAATGGTCGATTCCTAGTGAAACCATACGCCTCAGCATTCCTGGAAAATCCAATACCTATCGTCCTACTGTGATGAAGTTTCAAGTGGAAATAGCAGTGTGAAAAGTGAGTATGACAATGTCTCTGAAATGGTATTTAATATTACTTTATATTATTTATCTCTTTCAGATAAGTTTCTGTAAAAACCATCCGAATCATCCTTCTACTTGGATCACAACAAAGCAGATATAGCAAGAGATATCAGCTAGTGTATTTATAGAAATTGTATTTTTATTTTATGTACAGTGTGAAATCTCAGGTGTGTATCCACATATCAGGTTTGAGAATAATTAAATAATATAAAACAGATTGAGTTCAATTTATGTTATTGAAAAATGTAAACCATGAAATTGTGACAAAATATCCTGTCAGATGTGCTCAGCATTACAGAATATTATAGAATCAGACAAAATATACAGTAATGAAAATTTACATGCTACACCTGAAAGAAATAGAAATACCATTCACAAATATTAAGATTTGGTGTGATATTTCTAATTCTAAACAACGACCATATATTCCAAACGAATTCCGTAAAATTATTCTCGACAAAATACATGGAATTTCCCATCCTGGTATTCGTGCAACAAGAAAATTGTTAAATAGCAAATATTTCTGGCCACATATGAATACTGATGTTAAATTATGGACAAAATCATGTATACATTGTCAATTATCAAAAATTAATAAGCACACTAAATCACCAATTCAAAACTTTTCGATTCCAGAATGTAGATTCGAACATATTCATATGGATATAGTAGGACCACTACCAGTCTCAGATGGGTATCGTTATTTATTAACAATAGTTGATCGTTTTACTCGATGGCCAGAAGTTTTTCCTGTTGAAAACATTATGGCGCACACCATTGCTGAAACTTTCTTTCAAAATTATGTCTGTAGATTTGGTGTACCGCATACTCTTACTACAGACCAAGGAGTTCAATTTGAATCTGAAATACTCAACGAACTTGTCGGTTTTCTAGACGCTCACAAGATACATACATCCACCTATCACCCACAAAGTAATGGTATGGTTGAACGTTTCCATAGAAGTTTGAAAACAGCGTTGAAAGCGAGATGCAATACAAATTAGTGGATAAATGAAATTCCAATTATTCTTTTAGGATTACGCAATGCTGTAAAAGAGGATTTAGGTTGTTCTTCTGCTGAATTAGTTTACGGCCAGCCATTGCGTCTTCCTGCTGAATTTTTTGTCAGTTCAAATGTTAATGATTGTCTTGATGGTTCTTTTGTACTAACTCAAATCCGAGAAACTTTTTCCTCTCTCAAACCTTCAACATGCCACCCACATAACACACAGCGGACATTCATTCCAGTTGACTTGAAAACTTGCGATTATGTATTCATAAGAGTTGAAGAAAAACGTTCTAGTTTGTCCCCTCCATATAAAGGACCATTTAAAGTTCTGAATCGTACCAACAAATTAGTCACCATACGAAAGAATGTAAAAACAGTGACCGTAAGCATTGATAGAACTAAACCTGCTTTCATTTTGAAGGACGACAATTTTTCTGATCTTGATCAATTGAAAGGAGTAGGCAATAAAAGAGTTTCTTTTGCAATTAATTGATTAGTCAATAAGTACAGTTATTCTTATGGTTTTCTTTTCGTCGTGGGGGAGTATTGTGGCATACTTTCAGTTTATTCCACCCTGTATTGAATCGTAATGAAGATCAAGATTGTATTTTATCACATGGCATGGCAATGATTTTGACATGTTGTTTTCAATCAATAAATAATCTTTTTCTGACAACTTCCTTCAGAGAATTTATTATATTAAAATCATTAATATTGTGGTATAACCACCACATGCTGGTAGCTCGTGCAATTCCCATCGGCGAAACGGTATCATCATAGGCTCATCTGCTTTGATACGTGTCAACAGCTGCAACTTTATGTCATCGTTGGATGTGAGATGTGGCACTTTCAAATTAATGCTTTCTATCGTTATTTTAGCAATACTCTGAGTCTGAGGAGATCCTTGCAAAGCAGTATTCGCTCTCTCGACAACCTTCACACTATTGGCATCATTGCGAGCTCTCACTAAACGGATTGACTGCTTGCCCCACGTTGCCACTTGATGATCATTGAAGATGGAAAACAAATGTTTCAGTGGAATGTTCATGCTAAACGTACCATCGGTGTTGAGGATCGGAGCATTGGGATAGTTCCAGCCTGCTATGGCTAGATGACGTGAGTCTTCAGGCGTATAACACAAGTATCCTCGCACAGTACTCGTTATTCCAGGATATCTGACAGTGTCCAATTCTTTATTACATAATTCATAGGTGCAGGAATCAAAGAGATAAGCTCCAGCATTGTGGGTTAATGTACCAGTACCACCACCGGTCACCTTCAATTTACCCTTGATGGTAATGATACCTTCAAACATGGCCAACCACGAATCTGCTTGATTAACCGTTATATCGATGACATCATTGTTCTCGAATGATTTCACATATGGATAATAGGTACGCCATTCCACTTTAGTGATGCTTTCGTCGAATCTGGGTTTGCGGAAAACGTCGAACACGGGTGCTAACAACATTGTAGTCTTTGAGTGATTTCAGAAACAGCACACTGGATAATGTCAATGTTATTTTGTTGCTGCTGCTCTTCGAAGACACGACTGCTTTGGTGTACGGTGTCGAGAGAACTGGTGCTGATGATGTTGCTGATGATGGTATATTATCTGATTCATAGGAGTAATCAAACACTAGTACCATCTTGCGAGTTTCTTCAATTCCAATCTTATTATGATTTCTTCACCTCTAAAATTCACCTGCCTGAAATCTTGGTCTAGAATCTGGAGTGTAATGTTGGGCAATTTCCGCCTGCTGACTATAGGTAGATAGATTAGATTTCTGGGAGTCTCGTCTATGGCGTAACCAGGATCGACTGCAACTGCAAACTCGTAGATCGTATGTGATGGTCTGTCGTTGTAGAGAGCTCCAGCAGTAACGTTGCTATCAATGTGAATGGTTCTCACTTTGGTTATGCTGACCGGCAAATCGGAAGTGTGGACTTGTTGTGCGTTCAACAATCTATTTGAAAATCCCAAGACTTGAGCTATGCTATCCTTCGGGCGAAAATCAATGGCAAACTGTTTGCTCGAAATCTCACACTTTAGTGTATTATTGTTGGGCTTCAACGAGAATATATCATCAACGTCCTTTGCACTTGAGATGCCCAATTCTTTGCGTATGAATTTCTCAATGTCCACAATGTCGTATGAACCTTCGGGAATATCGATGATCTTTTCCGCCTTGGTCTTATCTTGCAGATAGAACTTTGATCCTTTGTCGATATTCGGTATACTGTTGTATGAATGGAATCCCAACAATGCTAGTCCGTAATCAGAGTCTGGATCGAGTTGGAGTGGTGTCAAAAAGTCTATGGAGAGCGTAGATGTACGACCTTTCAACGTCACAATCAGAGACATGACTGATGCACAATGACCAAGTTACTTGGTCTCATTAAAAAGGAATTCTAAACATAGACGTCCACAATTACTTTGATTGAAATTCTGGTATTGATTGTTATTGTACAAGATTTTCGTGCTGGCACCCAAATATTGCGCCAATTCTCTGGGCGGTTTCAGATTGCCATAACTATCGAAATATAAGGCTTTTTTATCATTTTTTATGTAAGCCACCCAATGAGTGCCCGCATGATTGGAGGTATCCAAATTCAATACAGCACACTCGCGATGCCATGGACCGGTGGAAGGTAGAGTGTCCCGCATAAAAACACCTCGAAAATACGGTATTTTCAGCTGTTTGGCATACTTTATCACATCTTTATCGTACATTGATTTATTGGGTAGCTTGTCTAGAAGTTTTTTGAGTTTTTTGATTGTTTCTTCAAGTACAGTCCGAATCCTCTCGATGTTTTGCGTAGAAATAGGCCGGAACCCTGCTTGCCGATAGCCTCCATTGCTTTATTATGTCTTTGATCTTCTTCGAGCTTTTTCTTTGCATTTTTCGCATCAATGACTGTCTTTGCGACTGCTCCGGCTCCTCCAGCTAGAGATCCTAGGGCTCCCAAGGCGGCAAAGATTGGTATCAATGGTAGTATACCGCCACTGTGTGGAAGAGGTATGATTCTTGGTACTCTGATTCTTTTTTTACCGCCAGCCCTCTTGATTGCCATTCTGGCTGCACGGAGTGCTTTCAATGCAGATTTATTCAGACCACTTCCTGATGTTGTACTACCACCACCACCACCACCACCACCATCTGACTTTGATAGTACATTTTTTATGAATTTGATAATGTTGGATAGGGATTGCTGTGATACAAGACCCATGCCGAGTTTTCGTTTGACCTTCATTCCGGTGGTGACAAGCCAAGCAGCAGCCTTCTCTTTGAATTTAGCGTTCTTCGACTTGACTCTCTCCCACGCTCGATTTTCCAATATCCAATCAGCTTTGTGCCTGTCTTCTATTGAGGAATTTTGTGAATAGGCGATATCGTGTACTCGACACGCGTCGTCCAACGGATTGATACCGGTGTCTCCTCTTGCAAGTCTTTTATCGAGTTTGGTACCTGGACCACAAAATCTGTAGCCTGGAATGTGTAATTCGATGGGAAGTTTATCGATCAGAGAATTAAGCACACCCTCTCCGTGGTAGAGCAACATGAAGACTGACGTGTAGGAAGTTCGACAACTCTGCATATACCTAATGAAATGAAAAATATATCATCACATGATGAAGATCATTCAACAAGAACGGATGTTACCCATTGTGAATTTGGATGAAATTTTGTCAACCAAACCCCCAGTAAATAGTAAACATGGGAAACTGCTTCCCCATTCGTTCAGAGCAATCTTCTGCGGACCAAGCGGATGTGGAAAGACCAATGCGATGCTTTCCCTGCTGTTCAATCCAAATGGCGCGAAATTCAAGAACGTTTACGTGTATTCAAAGTCGTTGTACCAACCGAAATATCAATTGCTGCAACAAGTGTTGGATTCAGTGAAAGGTGTTGGGTATTTTCCCTTTAAAGAAAATGATGATGTCATCAGTCCATCAGAAGCGAAAAATAATTCGATATTCATTTTTGATGATGTATCATGCGACAAGCAGCAAAAAATTCGAGAATATTTTTCAATGTGTAGACACAAGGATATTGACGTAGCATACCTATGCCAGACTTTTTCTAAGATACCGAAGCAGCTGGTGCGAGACAACAGTAACCTGTTGGTGTTATTTCGACAGGATGAAATGAATTTGAAGCATGTGTTCGACGAGCATGTCTCACCAGACATGTCATGCGATCAATTTAAAGCATTGTGCTCAGAGTGTTGGAATTCCAACCAATATGGTGCGATGGTGATTGCAAAAACTTTCGATATGAATGCTGGTAGATATAGAAATGGTTTCGATAAGTTCATAAGACTGTGATCTCTGGACCATTCATCAAGATGACGTCAACCAAGATGCATGATGATGTTGCTGATGCGCTGCGCAAGAAAAAAATCAACGAACTATCGAAATCAATCAGAAGAAAATATTTAGCACTAAAATTGGGCAAGTCTGAGGATGATGATGCGTTACAGAAAATATTCCAACCACTGACATCACCTTTGAAACAAATTGCCACCACGTCCAAGGTAATAAAAGAAAAACTCGATGGAACGCTTTCAAACATCAAGCGAAGCAGAGCAAAGTCGTTGGGCTTGAAGAAGGAGAAGAAGGAGGAAGAGGATGGGGAGGTGGAGAGGGAGCAATCGGATTTGAATCAAACTAATTTCATACCTATGATGGATGTGGCTGATAATGCTGGGCATACTGAAGATGATGATGAGGATGGTTATGACGATGCTGATGATGAACTTTTTGTAGATAGTGAAAATATCTCACCGGCTGCAATACATGATTACGTTGATCAGTATCCTGCGATGGCTCAAAAATATCTGACTGAATACTGGACAAATGATGAAAATATCGATACGGTTTATGGTCCCAAATATGATCCAGTAACATCGAAATGGTCTCTCAACGGAAGAGAAATGAATTTCCATCGAAGAACTGGAGATATACTTCTTGATGGCTTTCGGTTCCGTGGCACCCCAGGCCTCTATCAATTACTCTTCTATAATGATCCATCCTTTGCCAAAGATGATACGAACCCATACAAGCAAATACTCTTGCTCACCAAAGCTCATCTGAATTCTGCAGGACGTATGAAGTCCTCCTCTAGACTCAAATACGTAGAAATTATTCGTCCAATGTTCAGATCCAATTCCAGTGGTCGTGGTTTGAAGTTGACATACAGCACAGCACCTATCGAGTACATGTATTGGGATGATCCAAACGAATTGGTAGATAGATTGAAGTTGCTCATTGCATCACAGCAAGCCGGAAATACATCAAACGATAACGAGATTGTTGCCATCTTGAACGAATTGGAAGAGGCAGGCATAATAAAACATGTGTGACATTTCTGTGATACTTCCGTGACACTTCCATGACAACTTCCGTGACAGTTCCGTGGCACTTCCTTGACACTTCCGTGACAGTTCCGTGACAGTTCCGTGACACTTCCTTGACACTTCTGTGACAGTTCCGTGACACTTCCTTGACAGTTCCGTGACACTTTCATGGCATGTCTATAAGTGTATGGGCTAATAATTGGCGAGGCAAAGTGTCTACCATTATCGATAACGTACAATACTTTAGTCATTAGCATAATGAGTCTCGACAAATTCGGACGTGGTTCGTTTCCACGCTCAGCTCAGATGGTGACAGTCAGATCTGGATTTTCACATACTCCAACCGGTGATATTGATGTTGGTCATTTGAAGATGTGTAACGTAAAACTGCCAACAGATGCCGCTGATGTTGCAAACAAACAATATGTGGATGAAGTTATATCGCAAATAAAGTTAGATTTCAAGATTGCTTTCGATAATTACGGTGAAAAAATCCGAAATTACCTTGCTGGCTTCAGCAATGAAATAATCGAAGAAAGGAAGAGAGTGGATGTACATGATCTGAAACTGGCAACGTACAATACAAACTTTGTTCAGTTGTCTGGCATAGTGCACAAGATCAACATACATGTGGAGCAGCTTCGCAACAACTCTCTACCAAAACTCGAAAGCGACATCGACTTGAATGTAAAAAATATTCTAGAACTTGTCGATAAGATTGACAACACTGTGAAGAGTTTGCACGATTTGAAGGCTGAGCAACAACACAGCCGTGATAAAGAACGCCAGCTTGCTGATGTCATTGATCAAATGAAAAAAGATCTGACCAAGATTGCCATCACTCCAAAATCTACGACAACACCACCGCTACCAAAAAGGAAGCCTCCTGTGTGAAACCCATCATATAAACTCCTAATCCAACGAAGTCAATATGTCACATTCTAAAGAAAAAATCCAACTCGTCAATGAATTACATAGACCTGCTAGGAAAAAATTTCCAAGGCGCCGCATTATCATCAAAGGTTTGAATGACTTATGGCAAATGGATCTAGCCGAAATGCGACCTTATGCCTCTGTTAATAAGGATCACAAGCTGATAATGGTCGTGATTGATTGTTTTTCCAAGTACCTATGGACTAGACCACTAAAATCAAAAACTGGTGCTGAAATCGCTCGAGCATTTGCAGATATCCTATCACATGCTGGCAACACCAGAATTCCCAAGAATTTGCAAACCGATCAAGGTACCGAATTCTACAACGAAAAGTTTCAAAGTCTGATGAAAAAGTTCTCCATCAACCATTATCATACGTATACCATAATGAAGGCAGCCATTGCTGAACGTGTTATACGGACATTGAAGGAAAAACTATACAAGTACTTTAGTTTGAATGGCTCATACCGTTGGATAGATGTCCTGCCTGAGATCACGAAAAATTATAATGACACGAAACATACGACAATAAGATGCAAGCCCAGTGACGTCACCAAAGCCAACGAACATGATATTTTAAAATCCACGTACAATCACATCAAAATTGCTGGAACCAGAAAATTCGACGTTGGTGACATTGTGAGAATAAGCAAAGCCAAACATGTTTTTGAAAAGAATTATACACCAAATTGGACTACTGAACTATTTAAAATCGTAAAAGTTCGTATTACGAAACCTACTACATACATCTTGGAGGATTTGCATGGTACTCCGATCAAAGGTGCTTTTTATCCTGAAGAATTGCAAAAAACTATAAATCCTGACATCTATCTAGTGGAAAAAGTTTTAAGGAAGAGGGGTAAAAAGGTGTTTGTCAAATGGCTAGGATTCGATGATACACACAACAGCTGGATTGATTCCACCAACAAGTTATAATGTAATCATATGGAAAACTAGCACAAATTCAATGGATGTGAGGGGCCTTTCACGTCGATCGCTGACAAATAACAACCATTATCGGATGTTGTGACGTGTTGGCAGTGGTGGTATAAATAATGAGGACTGAAACTTTCAACACATCAGTTCGTGAACAATGAGTGAAGACTCTGGTTATTCATCTAGTGAAGTGCTCTCCGAAAACGGTAGTACTAGTTCATTGGCAATGATGGGTTATTATGGTGACGTTGATACATATTTGGACATGATTGAGCAAGCAGCGAAAGCCGAATCGTACCTCCTGCTGACTTCATCGTTCCAGTTGTCCACCTACATGATTCAGTGCGGACTTAGTCCAGCTAGACAGTTTAGTCCGAGCATCATCCTGAAGAAACCCTTCCATCCAGCGAAAATTTCGTTCTCCACATATGAATGGGCCACCTTCATCGATTCGCTGTATAAGGTACAACAAGACTTTTTTGAAGCACCCCTGCCCTGTTTCATTGATGAATATGATCCTGCCGTTACCACCTGCGGAGACTATATCACCATAACCAAATTCGTTTGCGATGGTGTCAAAATGTTGTCACTCACCAAATACCACATTACATTCGAATTGGTGGAAGAGGATGTTGCAGACATTTTGAGTGCTGAAACGTGTGTTGTTTCACATCGAGTTGCGCTAATAAACAAATTGGACTTTTCCATGTATTATCAGAACATTTTGAATACTATAGCCGATTGGATTAGAAATAGCCTGACTGATTTGGGTGCGGAAGAGCTTATATCTGGATTTTGTGATGTTTGTGATAGCATGTCCAGTAACGCTCTCAGAGAATATCTATATTATTGTAAAAATGAGGTTATGTCTGATTTGAATAAAATGTTGTGAAAAATGTGACTAGTTTTTTTCATTTCATCAGTCTACAACTTGACGCGAGACTAGTAGCATCTGAAATATTTTAGCTCTGCTCGAAAAATCATGAAGTCTGAAATAGCTGTGCTATTGGAGTTTATAAAATCTCCCGCTTTGACTTTGACGAAATTCACTGAACAAGAATTGCAGTACATTCCAGTAGAATGTCTCATTGAATATGCAGATCCTTATGGGCTATTAAGGGTGTGGCACAAACTTCCTCAAGAATATCGCAGCAACTTTAACCTACAAATCAAACTGCCATGCTTCGTTCATTATAATCGTCCCGATTGGACCACACACTGGGATGGACCGCCATCTTCTCAAGAGGCATGTCATTTTTGTAGAAAAGGATTACTTAAATAAATAGATTATTTATCTTCGTTTTCGTATTCTTTTACCCCCATGGGCTGCCCTGTATATATTTTTTTTTCAATCTTCATCAACTCAAACGCCCTGTATATGAAAATTCAATCTTGTTATTGTCATTAAAGTCACAGTTTGAGGAATGGGTATACGAGCGCGCGCTTATCATTCTAAGGGATCTCTCGCTTTGCTGGAACTTCGAACGCTATGAAGGTAACGGCATGACGTCACCCACTTTAAAATAAATAAATAATCCAAGTATTCGTTTCCAATACGAGCGCGCGCTTATCATTCTACGGGATCTCTCGCTTTGCTGGATCTTCGAACGCCATGAAGCGAGACAGCGTTGCCACACACAATAATGTAACAATATTAACATCCAAACACATACGTCCGACAACGTTGCAGCGCCGAGCGCTCGAGCCTTACTCTACCTCGATAGATCCGTTGCAAAGATAAGCGCGCGCCAACGATGGATATTATTTTCGACTCGAAGTTTCTTATCTCTGGAATGCATCTCTCGCTTCACTCTACCTCGATAGATCCGTTGCAAAGATAAGCGCGCGCCTGCGATGGATATTATTTTCGACTCAAAGTTTCTTATCTCTGGAATGCATCTCTCGCTTCACTCTACCTCGATGGATCCGTTGCAAAGATAAGCGCGCGCCAGCGATGGATATCCCGTTTGAATAGCATTAAAATAATTGAAATATCACGGAGGTCGGAATACCACAGTGCGTATATACGCTGCCTCATAATGCAAAGGTCCCTGGTTCAATTCCCCCCCAGCGGTGACAGCTTTTTTTAATTCATTTATTCACGATGGCGACGTGACGCCGTATGAATAATTTGAATTTCGCGCTGGTTTTTAGTGGGCGTGGCCTCCAACCAAATGCTGGCCTCTGATTGGCTTGAGCTGGTACATACATAGCCCTTCTACTGTGGTTTATACCTTCCAGACCATTCACGAGATTCCTCTAATTACTTATATGAATTGTTTGATTCTGAAATAGTATCAATTTCACGTGAAGATAGGTGTGAAATATAATGACGTAATAAATTCCTCTGAATTTTGTTCACCATTTTCTTTTCAGTAGGTTTATCTTTCTACTTATTGAAAAGACCTTCCATAGAAGAAATGTAGATTGTAACTCTTCCAGATGAACCCTGAGTTCTGTTGTCTATTTCCCTTTTTAAATCTTCATCATAGTGATAATAATAATAATAATATATGTTTATTAATACAAAAAATTCCTAATATAAAAGTAAGATGAAAAAGATAAAAAATGACGAAGTATATGAGTAGTATAAGTAGTAATTTCGATCATTTTGATCTATATTGTATTAAATAAACAACCAAACCTATAAAACCTCAGCAGGTTGTCATGGGATGTATGGAAAAAAAGAGTCTACTAGCATATGCCCTGAGCCATAATTATATATTATGTACGTTCCTACATTTCTATGATACTAGCTACAATGTCAATGTCTAGCTCCAGTAAGTATACTTTAAATTTTTTCTTGATATATTCGATTGAATTGATTTCAAGAATATACATTTTATAAGTTTCTGGTAAATAGTTGAAAATCCTATTAGCTAAGTATTGAAAATTTTGCTGACCTATGGACTTTTCGGCTGCATTTGTTGTCACATAGTGTTTCGATTTTGTTCTAGTTAGATAGGGATGATTGATTCTCTGTAATGTATATTTGTTTTTATACAAATAAATGATCATACTGAACATGTATAATTTTCTCAAATTCATTATTTTTGCATCAGTGGATGTACATTTTGAGGAGTAGGTCATTGGTTTTCCAAGCATTACTTTTAGAATTTTCTTCTGTAGTATATCTAGTTTCTGCATATGTGTATAATATGTGCCGCCCCAGCTTAGTATTGCGTACTGTAAACGGGATTCGACGAGACCAAAATATACAACTCTCAAATATCTAATATTTATAAGTTTATATAACTGTTTGAATTTGAACAATATTGTTCTCAATGTATTAGTTACATTACTAATATGTTTATCCCATTTGAGATTTGGGTCTATGGTAACTCCAAGATATTTAACACTATTTGCTCTCTTTATTTTGATAATTTCATTCTGGCTTTGAATATCCAGAGTCTGGAAGTTTGGCAGTGAGGATTTATAACTCGCAAAAGGTAAAAAAATTGTTTTCTCAAAATTTACTGTTAATACTTTGTGATTGAACCAATCGATAATTCGCTCCAAATCCCTTTCCGTCTTCAATTCCAGATCTGACCAAGTCGGCGCTGTATATAGAATCGCAGTATCGTCTGCGAAACTATATATTTTCCCTTTTATGTTTAAAGTAAGAAGGTTGTTGACATATATTGAAAACAATAGTGGCCCTAATACCGTGCCTTGTGGTACTCCACAAGTCACTTTCTTTTCAGTGCTGAGTGCATTTCCGATTCTTACTATCTGTGTCCTAGCATTCAAATAGTGCGATAATCTGAGTTTTATGGCCTTCTCGATTATTTTTGCGAATGCTGATATGAGTGATATAGGTCTATAGTTTGATATATCTTTTCTATCGCCTTTTTTGTGAATGGGTACAACAACAGCAATCTTACAGTCATTCGGAAATACTCCAGTTTCAAAGACACAATTCACGAGGTGGCACAATAATGGTGATATTTCGTTCGATATATTTTTTAATTGTTCGCTTCTTATGTCATCAAAGCCCGGTGCTTTTTTTACTCTCAGATTCTTTAAGATTTCTTTGATCTCGTTTTCACCCAGAGGGAGTAAAAATAAAGAGTTTGGCGTCGATGTTTGTGGAGGTTTTTCAGTTATCGGTGTTTTGATTTTTTTCGCTAATGATACCCCTACATTTGCAAAATATTCATTAAATGCGCTTGCAATGAGTAGGTCATCTGTTAGCAATTCGTTTTCTTTATCAATAATTTCCTCAATTTTGTTTTCTCTTTCTATATTCCCAAATGATTTTACAACTTTCCAGAGATTTTTTGAATTTTCCTTATTTTTTTCTATTTCATTCTCGTAAAAGTTAATTTTAGCAGCTTTGATCAATCTATTCACTATGTTACGGTATCTAATGAATGTTTCCCTCTTCACTGGACAGTTCGGATCTTGTTTATATTGCTTGAACAATGTATTTTTTCGGTTAACAGACAATATCAGAGCTGGGGTTATCCAGTCTCTTCTTGGCCTTTTATCTTTTGATAATTTCACAGTTTTCGTATTTTCTTGTATTAATATTTTCAATGTTCTACTTAGTTCCTTTATTGAAATATTTGGATTTTTGATATCATAATAATCACTCCAGTCATGGTTGTTAATATCCTTTTTTAAGTGTTCGTATTCAATGAAATGTTTGATAGATTTAATACTTTTTTCTGGATTCGTCTTATCTACTATAGGCAAACCGGTTATTATGGATTTGTGATCTGATATGTTTGTATCAAATGCCACAGATAGACATTTATCTTGGAGATCTGTTGATTCAGAATTCAGAAATATATGGTCAATTCTACTCGCTGACTCCCCTCGTATACAAGTATCAACATTATTTATGATTGATATAAAGTTATATTCACTGAGTATATCTAAGTATTCATTAGTTTCCTTCTTGTCATCTTTCAAATTTATATTTATATCGCCTAAAATAAAGTGATTTTCAACTACTTCCAGTCTTGTATTTTCGAGATAATGTCTTAGTCCTGTCAGGTACTCTTCTAAGTTTGTGCTAGGTGGTCTGTATATTGCTGTTATGAGCCATTTAGTATTTTTATTGATATTAATTTTCACCTGTACGACTTTGCATGAACCAATATAAATTATTTCACTGGAATACTCGTATTTATTTCGGATGTAAACTATGATTCCGTCATTTTTATTAATATCACCATGATTATATATACTATCATAGCCCTCAATCTTGAAGGAATCAAGATAATTGATTTTGAATGTCTCCGTTAATATTATACATTCTATTTCAAAGTTCAGCTGTCTCATGAAAATTTTTAGTTCATCTAGGTTCTTATTGACGCTACATATATTTTGGTGAAATATTTTGAAGGTTTCTTTGAAAACAGTATTATCGCATATATACTTATTGAGTGCATTTGATTCATGTAAGTCAATTGTTTCAATGGGTTCATAGTTATGATCTCGAATATATTGGTCCATGTCTACCACAACTTGATTAGAACTATATATAATAATGAATAAAAGAGAGAATGGTTCAGTATTTGGTACTTGAATACCGAAAGTAGAAAAAATATTGTTTTACATAACTGAGAAAAAAATGATAAAAACAACTGCTGATGGAGTAAGTTAGGTGCTCAAAAATGAAGTTTTCCGAGATACTTAGCTTGGGAACGAGTTCTCAGCATTTCTTTTGCTACAGGTTCCAGTATAACTTTTCTGATCGTTCCAGATTTTGGTGTCCCTTGGTGGGTATCTTCGATAATTTTTTCCCTGCGTTGAATTTCGTCTTCTTTTGTTGGTACTTGTGCTGCAGCTCCCTCTTCCTCTGTTTCAGATATTTGGCAATGCGTTTGGCCTATTTCCTTCAATTGCTGGATTGAATATGTTGTATTGTTCACAATCAGTTTATTTCCTCTAATGTAACAGTTGTTCGATGGGGTTTCTCTTGCTCTCAGGAGATGTTCCATCAAAATTTTGCTTTCTTCTCTTTGTTGGCTGGTTTGATCTTGTTTTATACTCAAAGATGTTCCTTTCAATTTTCGGCAGTTTTTCAAAACCATTCGTTTCTTAGTATTAGATGTGAACTTGATTCGCACCGAATTATTTGAAGAATTCCCTAGTTGATGAAGATCATCAATATCAGATTCTACAAGTGGTATTTCGAGTCGATCTCCTAATTCTTGGCACACAGATTCTATCGATATACCTTCCCTTGGTTTAGGTAGTCCAAATACAACGATATTCCTTTTACGATTCTGGCGAGGAATCATCTTTGAGCTTTTGAACTAATTCATCCCAATTTCTCAGTTTATGTCTGATATTGTTATACCATGTCCAAGCCTGGTCTTTGAATAAATCACCAGCTGACAATAATGAATCATCTCTCATGATATCAAAGATTCTTTGCGAGAGTCACCACTGGAATGGATATTCCATTTATATATTATGTAGGAATTGATTTTGGAAAGTTGAATTGGGGTTTCTGTTGATTCAAATTGGTTGAAGTGGATGTCTGAGTTGCTGAAGCACCAGATACCTTGAGTGCTAAGTCACCCTCCATTTCAATCAATTCTAAATGAAGTTTTTTTTCAATTTCAACCTGATCCTCCTCTTCAGTGACTAATCTATGAATTCTTCCAGATATCCGAATGACGGATAGAACAAATTTTAGAACAAATTTTTAGAACAATATGACATAGCCTAGAACCTAATCTCCTATATTCATTGATATTTTGTGTGTAGGAACTGATTTTTTCATTCAGATCTTGCAACGTCTCATTAATCTCGACTACATCATCAGCATGAGTATAACAATTCAAAAAACCATCTGTGAAACAACGATTTGAACTTTCTTGACTCAAAAGTCCTCTCAATATCTTCCTACGCTTGTCTACATCACCAGTATGTTCAAAATTTCTCATTTTGATTTCATGATCCAATTCATAAGCTCTCAAATGATTTACTTCCATGATTTCTCAATATATTCTGAATATCAAGGTAGTGAAGGTGTAACGTTCATCTTTAGCTATCGTACCTTTTTGAGGAATTAATTCACTGATTCTGCGAAGATTTAAAACTTCAACGTTTATTGCCTATTACTTGGTGAAATTCTAACATCAGGTCTCTCGATATACCAAGTCAACTTCTGCACAGCTGTATCATATCATCCTCTTGTTGTACATAAATTACATAGATACCTGCCTAGACCTCGGTACCATAATTTGATTCCTAGTACTCGGGTCTGTTTATTTCCATATCTGCTGCTATCTTTTATCGTGAATTAGTAGTCACCACCATCTGTATTCAGTCTCCTAAAAGAAGAGAACTCAACAATAAGGTATACGTATGGTGAAATTAATGAACACGCTGTACTTACTGTTATTTCAAACAGATTCATTTTAGGGAATCATATTTTGGATTTAGGATTCATTTTTGTTTAGGCTGTCATCAGGTATGGTGTTTACATTTCGCTGTCATTATTTGTAGTGAAATAGTCAGCTGCTTCACTGTTCGATCGTTGAAATGCTGTGTTAGGAATAACAGACACTACCCTCGACAGAACAGGACCGTTCCGTTGTGTTCCGTTAACCTCCTGCGCGCTGGACCAAACTCAGGGTGATTTGAATAACCGAATGAACGGGTTCTACTGGTGACAGTGTTGGGACTTGGTACATAGAAAGTGCATGTTCGGTGCAATTGAGTGGTGTACCTGGTAGTAGAGCTAAGGGAAATTCATCAACTTCGTTACACTGGATGTCCGGTTTTTTTGGACAGTGAGTTGTAATGAAACTGTGTGATAGATTTCATGTTCTGGTACCCGTTGCGCTGCATTCGAGTTCCGACTGTTCAGTACCCTGTTCTGATGACGTCATTATGAGGAAAACCTCCTGGATTATTCACTGGTAAATATCCTCCCACTACTCTTCTACATCTGAATATCATTCAAACTGAGAATTTATATATAACCCAGGTAGTGGTTGGGCAATACGGTATGGTATAGCATTGGGAAAATTTTTGTCTTTTAATTTGCCATAGATAGCTGCTGAAATAAGATATTAACCATGGTAAGTGGGGTTAATATTGAGCCATTGTGAGGGTATGCAGTCCACATTTACCTGGCGCCCTAATCAACATCCATTATTTTGGAGTAGATCTGAACCCACTCCGTCTCCACTGAAGTTCAGTCGCGAGCCCATATCCTCTGTCAGCAAAGGACAGATATATTTGTCAATTTGCAGTTAAAATTGTTACAAGTTCTGGCACCCAACGTGGGGCCTTAAATAAAAAAGGAATTTTTGATTTTCAAAAAGGAAAAAAGAATTATTTGAAAAAATTTTTTTTTTTTTGGAATTTTTTTTATTTTTTTGTTGAAGTCTAGTATCTCTGACTTCCTTTTCAGTGAGTTCAGTTTTTTTATGAAGTGCTATATTCCTGAGTGGTAATCTGGTAATACTTGTTCGAATATTATTTCATTTACAGGTACAGATTATCAGATCTTTGATTATAGTATCTTTTCAGTAAATTTTTCGCAGCTTTTAAAGAGAAATTTTTATGCTCATTGTCCTGGCTGTACAGGGTAAGATTTTTCTTTCTATAGATTGTTGCTGAAGTTTGGGAAAATGGAGGGTAAAATGGAGATAAATAGACTCGACAAGGAGGAGTTGACTTATGAGTTGGCAATAAGGGGTGTAACTGATAAAACCACTGTTGAGGAAATGGGGAAGTGCCTACGAGGATATATAAGATTGGGAAATTCATCAATTCCCCCTGTTTATTCCACAAATGTTTTCACTTTTGATGCTGATATTTTATATTTAACTGACAAGCTTGCAGAATTACAGGGAATAGTTTCGGGCTTTGCGGATTTTGAATCAAGTCCAAATTTCTTGGAAGTCAATTCCAAGATTCTTTACGCTTTTAACCGTGCAGAGAGAGCTGTTGTTGCTGAGGATGAGGATCATGGAGTGAAATTTGAATTTCTAGTAGAATTCTTAAATTTGCAGTCTGAACTTAAATCACGTGCTAGAAAATTCAGAAGATCATCTCAGCAAATTTCAACTCCTTTAGAACTTAGTGTTCTCATGTCATCAACAGGGATCAGCAGCTCATCAGAGAGTGGAGAATCTGATGATGACGTAGTAGGAAATGTAACTTCAGTACCAGTGTCGGTTCCCCATATACAGGGTGTCCCAGTATTAAAGTGGATCATAACTAAATCCTTAAGTGCTTTTCTGGAGAATGTTGAGGAATGATGTTTGTCCCGTTATGTCAGTAAAGACCAATTGTATAGATCGGCAAGTGATCTATTTTCAGAAAAAGCCTTGTTATGGTTTAGGTCAATTAGGAGTCGAATTCATTCCTGGCCACAGTTAGTTGTCGAATTCAGAGCAGAATTTCAGCTGCCTAATTTCAATGACAAATTGTTCAATGAAATCAAACATAGAACACAGGGTCCTCAAGAGACTATGGGCATGTACATAGCCCTTATGATGAATATGTTTAATCGTTTGACAATACCGATAGGTGAAAGTATGCGGTTGAATATTTTGTTACAAAACATCTCTCCATTTTATCAAAGTCAACTTGGTTCAATCAAGGTTGATTCAATTCAACATTTGATAGAGTTAGGTCGTCAACTAGAGGCCCGTAAGCAGGCCATAGAATTTTTTGTTCCTCCTCCTAGAAACAAGAGCAATCTCATGAAGCCTGATTTAGCTCATATTTATACAGATAATTCGAACACGTCTTTTGAAAACTTTGTAAATAACCCTTCCACCTCAGCTCAAGTAGATAATATGTTGGGTACTTGTTGGAATTGTAAATCTGTAGGTCATATGGCGCGAGATTGTAAGGCTTCAGTGAAGAGTTGGTACTGTTTTGAATGTGGAAATGCCAATTTTTCTATTCGCAATTGTCCTAAATGTAATCAGGGAAATGCCAGACCGAGACACTAAATGATCGCGTAGTGATATCTAATTCAGATAGGAGGTCGGTCAGTGAATCTTTGCTACCGGTTAAACAAAAGGTTATCTTAGAGTACATTTTGGCACATGCGCAGAATGATGAAAGTTCATTCTTGAATGTTTCGATTTTGTGTGTTTAGATGTTAGGATTATTGGATTCTGGCGCATCAAACACAGTTTTAGAAGGCCCTGGTTGGCAGTTATTGAGTAAGCTCAATTCAGGTGTAAATAATGCAAATATTGTTCCTTGTAGAGTGGCTAATGGCCAAATTTGTTCAAGCATAGGATCAGTGGATTTATCGATTGGTGTTGAGGAAAAAGTTTAATTTATTTCTGTTTTGATCATACCGTCTCTCCCCCACTGTTCGATTTTGAAAATAGATTTTTGGAAAAAAATGGGGATTGTCCCAGATCTTCGTCGTGGCGATTGGGTTTCTGCTTCTTAAGCAACCGCGATGGTTGATTCTATCGCGTCACGGTCGGAAACAGATTTTAATCCTGAACAATCGAAAATTTCACATGGAGTTGTTGATGAAGCTTTCACTTCTATGGGAGATAACTTGGGTTGCACTAGAACATGAGATCAAAACGCAGCTCAAATTGAGCAGAGATATTATTCCGTCAGTCCGGTAATGCAATCCTATATAGATGAAGAACTTCAGAAATTACTTGATGAGGGTATTGTCGAACGGTCCACCAGCCCTTGGTCATCATCAATTCTCTAAGTGAAAAAGAAAGATGACACTTTTCGATTCTGTGTAGATTACAGGTAAATGAATCAGGTTACTGAACGTAATGCATATCCAATTCCATACCACATTCTCCGAAAAGATCATCACCTCCGAAACCCTGGTTCAACAAAAACTGTTCTAGAACTGTTGCCTTGAAACAAACAGCCTACCATCGCTGGCGAAAAAACCCTAACCTCGCGACTAGAGCAGAATACGTTGATGCCAGGAATAACTGCAGCCAAACAATAGATGCTTCAAAAGAAACATACAATGCCAAGATAAGATCGAAACTCATAGATTGCCCCAATAACTTCCGTTCGTTTTGGTCCCTTGCTAAAGCGGTCGGAAGAAATTTCACTAATAGTTTATTTCCACCACTGTCCAAATCCGACGGCAAATAAGCAACAACATCCCAGGAGAAAGCGAATATTTTTGCAGAGATGTTCGCAGCAAACTCTACTCCAGATTCCCAAGGAAAAGTGCCGCCAGACATTCCACCTGTTGAGAGTTGAATGCCCGAAATCGTCAACGCACTATCAGACGAATTTTGCTTGGTCTCGAAACGAATAAAGCTAACGGTCCTGATGGAATTCCACCCATCATCTTCAAAAAATGTGCACCAGAATTAACACTGAGTCTCTGCAAATTGTTCACTGTCTCGTACAGGTCGGGTATTTTTCCATCATGCTGGAAGACAGCTAGAGTTCAACCAATCCCCGAAAAAGGGAACAAGAACCCCAGTAGCACAGAATATCGGCTGCAAATCGTCTCTGCATTGGCCCAATATTTGAATATCGTAAATCGGTCGGATGATATTGTAACGATGTTGAATAAGTGAGCTGGACGGATCAATATAAATACAATGTTGATAGGCTTACGTTTGTCAGGATCTTGAGAATCAACATTGTATCGATATTCATAATGACATATGTGATGAAATCTATATCCCTCCTATATCCTGATGATTTATGTCTCGATATTGATAAATCTTCATGATAGATATATTGATTGCCTGATATCAGTTCATATTACAACTGGATATGTAACCTATATCGATAGAATGTATCTTGGAGGATATTGCAATAAAACATCAGGTTCAATATCGTCACGTGGACTTCTTGATTTCATATATGTATTCCATATCGAATACAAAACCGCTATTCAATGATGACATCCCAATATTCCACCAATATTGTTTGTGTGGATATTGGTGAATTATATGTATACAATAAAGAGTTGTATTCTTATGACACCATCATCTGTTTGATAATGAAGCAATATTGGAAAATGGAGATGACCTCGGAATTGCAAAGAATCATCACGTTGGATATCGTGAGGTCGATCAATTCATTCCATATATGTGTACCATATCACAAACTCTATATGTATTCAACGATCAAATCCCAATATCACAGCGATATTGTTCTACTGGATTTCATCAGGATGAGGTTGCAGCAATATTGAGAAATGCAGATGATTTAGATATTGCGAAATATCATTATGTTCAATATTGTGAAACCGACTTCCTGATTCCATATATCTGTACCATAACCAGATCCCAATATTTATCCGATGTTGTGATCACAATGTGCAAGCAATAATATCATACATAAATAGGAATGAAGATAATTCGATATTGGAAATAACTATCAGGATCAATATCGTGAGGTTTACTTTTTGTTTCCATTTATGTTAACCATATTAAAAACCCAAGGTCAATTCAATGATGAAATCTCAATATTAGAGCAATATTACCTATGCATATTTCAGTAAACTTTATGTATACAATATTGTGTTGTAATCTCTTGCAACTATCATCAAGATGATGGAAGAGCAATATTGTTAAATGAATATGATCATCATATTGCAAATAATCATTGTGTTCAATATTGTGAATTCAACTTCCTGATTCTATATATTTGCACCATAATCATATCCCAATAATATTTCGATGTTGTCATCACAATGTGCAAGCAATATTATCCATCTTGAGTTTAGTCAGTTATATTGATATTATATTGAGGTGTAATCACTTGATACTATCAACAGGATGATAAAGGGGTAATATTGAGAAATGAAGATAATTCTATATTGCAAATAATCATTAGGTTCAATATCGTGAGTTCCAACTCCTTGATTCCATTTATGTGTACCATATCAAAAACTCGTGTCAATTCAATGATACAATCTCAATATCAGAGCAATATTTCTAATGCATATTCCAGTCAACTTTATGTATACAATATTGTGCTGTGATCTCTTGAAACTATCATCAAGATGATAATAGAGCAATCTTGATAAATGAATATGATCATCATATTGCAAATAATCATTGTGTTCAGTATTGTGGAACCAACTTCCTGATTTTAATATTTGTACCATAATCAGATCCCAATATCAATTCGATGTTGTCATCACAATGTGCCAGCGATATCATCCATCTTGAGTTCAGTCAGTTATATTGATATAATATTGGGGCGTAATCTCTAGATACTATTAACATGATGATAATGGAGCAATATTGAGAAATGGAGATGAGTTCAATATTGCTAGCAAATATCAGGTTCAATATAGTGAAGTCACCTTCTAGATTTCATATATGTGTACCATATCAAACACCTAATATCAATTCAATGATGAATTCTCAATTTTAGAGCTTTCTCGCGCACGTTCGAGTGTTACCGTGAACGACAAGACTAGTCACCACTGTTGCCATCTTGGTTTTGTCGCTAAATCTAGTATTTTCAGTAGTAATACTATAATACTATAAGTACTTCAAAAGATTAGGGTTAAACATCGATAACTTTTGTTGCATATAATTACGAAGAGTATCAGTTTAACAGCGAAAGGATTATTTTGTTGAACGGACACGATTATTTTTAATTGTGCAGAAAGTTTAAGATGCATGACCTTGAAGATTTCGAAGTTCGAATTGTATTCGATGCGATTATTTTTTGCGTAGTTCTGAACGAACGTCTAAATTTGACGATGCGCTTTGTTTGTATGTAACAATATGAATGGATTAGTAAATGGAAATGGAAATAATTCTAAAAAAATGGCTGCTCCAAGATGGCGGACAAGATTTGGTCCGATTTCATTCAAAATTGGTAAGTGGGGGTTTTTGAGGTCGGCGATCATGATATTTTTGTTCAAATTTGTAAATTCAAGATGACGGCTTCCAAATAATTTTTTGTTTCAGTATGAATGGCGATAACTCCGTTGTTATCAACAAAAAACTATAACTGCGCAACATGTCATCTGTAAGAGAAAAAAAAGTTATTTGTAACTAAGTCATAGTGAGCTATGAGCATCATTTGAAGAACTAAAGTTGGTGCTGATATCTCAAATTCTAGAAGAGTTGGTATGAATATCATATTTTCTTCGAATTCACTTTGAAAAACTTTTATGAGAATGTGAAATTCCTATTTGAATATTTTCATAAATAAAAAAGTTACGGAGAAGACATGAAAATGATCAAAATCTGTTTTTTGCGTATAAAACAAAAACGAATAGATTTTAACAAAATATTTTTTCACATTATAGTTGGCCTTGACAAACTCCACATTTGGTGTAATTTAACCGACCTCGTATCTCTCACCGTTGAAGAGATACCCATGGTGAGCATGGTTAGTGGGACACACTGTATAAACAAATGCGCAGAGTAGAATAATACATACATACATGGAATTAAATGAAATTAGGAATGGATGAATAAGAGAATAGTGCGTTTTGTGTTGCTTCCTCCATGTCACTTGGGAATTCTGAACTTGTGCACAAATATTACATCAAACAAATGATTTCATTCATTGTGGAATTTCAATTCAAGATACACCTAGGTAGGCATTCTAGTTTTTTCACATTATTCTTATATTCTTGTCTGAACAAGAAATGTATGTTTCTAGTATAACGTGTCTACTAGTACACCCGACAACACTGTCTGGCAAATACCTCAGCCAGGGTCATAGAGTGACTACCTTTGCTCTTCACTCACTACTCTCACTAGCTCAGTTCTTTCAGTTGTCTCATAGAGTCTTCCAGCATGTGGCGTGGATCGCGAGTGGTATATTATAACAGTGGTGCAAAAAATAATAAGGTAAAATTACTTATCCCAATTATTGATACTAGTTCAACTTTGATACAATTCTGATTATCTTCTTTTTTGCCATACCATTTGCTGATGCTGCAAAATACAAAAATGTTTTCGACCCCTCGATGCCCTCGTGCAGTTTAGTAGTTCAGTCAGAAAAATGTTTTTACCTACTTGTATGTAACAAGTATACTGCCGTGCTAAGCGCAGATGCGCAGATGGAATGTAGATACGGCTTTTTTTCCAGCTTTATTGCTCAGGTATTTCGACGTATCTACAATTTTTCTCAAATATATCTCCCAGGGAATAGTAAGGTATTCCTTCATTAATGAATAATATGGGAATTAAATAATGAAGGAGTAAAACTCAATCATTGTGAATGATTAGAAATCAACAAACTTGAAAATTCTAACATTTTACTCAACGATCAACTAGACCTCAATATAGTTCACCACTGTTGAATTTGTTTTCTTAATAGGTAATAACATGTATTTGCAACCGTTTCAAGTCAATCCGTGACACCGTATTCTAATGTAGATATTGTGCCTATTTTCCAAAAATGAAGGTTTATCGAACCTTTTCACAGGTAATTCCAATCCTTCAGGTTGGTTTATTTCATTGTACTAGTTTTACACCTGATGAAGCTACTGTTCAGCGGAACATAGTGGAAATTTCATCGTTTGTGAAGTTTTTGTAGTAGTAGTTGACTCTAAAACTCCTACTGAAATCGGATTCTGAGCCTTGGTTGATTCATAAATACTTATAGGGATGTCATCAATATCAACTCCAATATATCTCATTGTACTATTATTTGTCTTGATTGCAATAATGGTGCTTCGTGGATTCTTCATACACAAGTTTAGCACGTTCTAAAATTCTCTTGCTTCGATCGGAAGTCATTTTTCTGTGAAATAATATAGTTTGACAACAAAGAAGATGAGTTTTAGTCTATAATTACCTTTTTTCAATTGTTACGAAACAATGACCTTTTCAATCAATATACCTAACTACTAACACAGTTATTGATGAAATGCGGCAAACACTTCAGCGATGTTCATCCTTCAACCACCCTGATGTTACTGAGCC